>WBNO01020727.1:0-27025 GCA_013400575.1 Peucedramus taeniatus
CTGGGGGAACAAAGGCTCAGTCCTCAAAGTGCAGAGCAGTTCTGGGGACATTTCTAGGTGCCCCGGGTTGTTGTAGTGTGCTTTTATGTTTTGTAATAGTTTGTCTTTGTATTTTTTCTGGTTTTCCCCAAGTGGTTTACCCCTGATTGTGCCCCCTCCCTCTACCTGTGTAATCGTTCTCCTTGAATGACATCATCCCCCAAACCTCCCCCCAGGCCTCTGCCAGTCACTCGGGGTGCCATCCCTTCCGTCTAGAACTTTCGGGCCGGGGTGTCGGGTAATTGGTCAGAGGCCAAGGGTCCCTCCCCATAGGTCACCCTATATGCTATCCCAAATGTCCATCCCCTCAATTTCCATCCCCTTACTTTCCTTATTAGTCAAATGAATGTTACCTACTTTCATTTCCACCTCTCTTTAAATGTAACCTTGGCACAAACCCCAAGGCTCTGGGCAGGAGGATCCCCTGAGGTATGGGGCTCCCCCAGAGCTCCTGAGTTAACCCTTGGATTAACCCCCTGTGAGAGTCGGCTCCTTTCACCTCTCACCATTGTCACCAGTGTCTCCTCTGCAGCAGGTGATCAGCCGAGCTGCCTTCTGTACCCCTGGGGCACAGGAAAGTGTCCCTATGCTGTCCCCCCCGCTGTCCCCCGTGTTGGGGCTGGCTGGGGTGCCCTGAGTGGCACATAGAAGGACACAGAGGAGCGGGGACACCAGGTCCCTGCTCCCTTCCCAGCCAGACATACTGAGCCCCCTTTTTTATGGATTCCCAAATACTGCTGTTTTCTAAGCAAGATATGAAGTGCTACCAAGGCTAAGGATGTTTTTTGCCTCCGGAGTAAAAGAGTTTCAGAAAGTCAGAGGTCACAGAAAAGCTTCAGCTTTTGTTCCTCACATTCCCTCTTAATTCTTGTTTCTCTAACCTTCCATTTTTTAAAATTATTGCTCCATGTTTTCTTTTTATACGTTCCTTAACAAAGCATATAATTAAATTACTAGTCACAATAAAACAGCTCATAATTCTCGTTGGTACAAAGCAATTTGCATCAACATATTGGCAAGCATTTACAAAAAATCTCAAGGCACGTATTCATTCTGCTTCTCTAACTGCAAATATCCCGTGCTTATCTCTGTTTTCTTGGTTCTTGTCTTCTTCCTTTCAGGGGCAAACACGAATCTCACCTATTTCTTCTGATAACTCAGTCTTTTGGCTCACAGACCAGCTGTCAGCCACCTCCACATCGGCTCCTGTGGGAGATTGAGGGGAGCTGTGGCACCATGGAAACACTGCTCTCTTCTGCACTGCAACTTGAGTGCCTGCTTTGGGTCACTGCAGCAGCTCTGGTTCTGGTTCTGCTTGCTATGGGCTGGGCAGGAGAGGGAAACGTGGCTCTGCCAGCTGCAGGGAGCAGCAAGTAAACTAGCAACTACTCCAACAATATAATGGATGCTTCTGACCAGCCTCTTTTACCAGTCTAGAGGAGTAAAAATTTGTTCCAGCAGACATTTCCAGGCACACACACAACATGAGAGTTCATTGACTCTAGAGGCACTTCACTCACAGCCCCCCTCTAACAAGGAATGCTAAATTAATAACTAGATCTGGGAACATACTGAAGAGCTGCACACTTAAACTTGTAAACCAACTGGACCTGAGGATAGCAAAGAATTCTGGCAGTATTTTGATGCGTGTTTCTCTCAGAGTGTGAGTGTAGAAATTTATTCTCCATCAGGATACGGATTTGAGAGTATATTACAGGCTTTGGATTCTCACATACCCTGCTGTTTTCTAAGCAAAATATAAAGTGCCATCAAGGCTGAGAATGTTTTTTGTCACTGGAGTAACAGAATTTTGGTAAAGTCACAGGTCATAGAAAAGCTTCAGCTTTTGCTCCTGACTTACATTCCCTTTTAATTCTTGTTTCTCTAAATTTTAGTATGAAATGCAGATATCAAAAAGAAAGAAAACCATCTTCTAAAGAAAAAAATCATTAAATTCAAAAGTACACAGCTTCACTGAGTTTTCCTTAATATTGTACATAGACTTGGTGAGACTGGGTCTGTCAGGTCTTATTTTTCAGGCCTTAACTGAGATACACTCCAAATTCCTGTATTAGCTGGAATGGGTGCCTGATGGGGTGTCAAGCCTGCATAGTTTAATTAACCATGTATTTTTTTCCTCTCCCGTGGGCAGAGAAGGACATCACAGGGGCTGTTCATGTCGATTGTGCTGGTGGTGCCCAGGTGGCCACAAGTGGCCACAGGTGGCCAAAGGCCGATGGCCCCTGGGCTGGCCCGGCCGTGGGGCGGCAGCAGGAGCAGGGCAGTGCCCGTCCCTGTGCTGGCCCTGCCGAGGCCACACCTCGAGGGCTGGGGCACCTCCGGGCCCCTCAGGCAGGGAATGGAGGGGCCGGAGCGTGTCCGGAGAAGGGAACGGAGCTGGGGAAGGGAACGGAGCCCCAGGAGAGGCTGAGGGAGCTGGTCACAGGCTGGAGGACTCCATAACCTCAGAGGCCTATCCCAACATAGTTCACTCTGTGAGCACAAATCACTTCAACCGAGATGTACTTCAAATCTCTACAAAGAGAGATCTACACAGGATGCCCGATGTCTTTTTAAAGTTGTCGTCTGGAGGCTGAGGTTAAACGCACTACGTAATTCAGACCCACTTTCCCTGCCCAGCCTCTCCCTCACGCCGCCAACGTGGCGCTGCCGAGATCCCGCCCGCGCCTCTGCCATTATATCCGTGCGGAGCGAACCAAGCTGAGGGCGCAAGACGGGGGTGCCACTCCCCTACGAGAGGCCGTTGGACCCGGCCGTGAGAGACGTGGCATGGCGCGGCGGCGGCGCCGCGGAGGATACTGGGAGTTGAAGTCCGAGGCGGCGCCGGCCGCGGCCTCTTTTCGTGTATCTCTTGGACGGGAAAGGCGGGGAAGAAACAGCACGGGACGAAGAGGATCGGTCTCGGTGAGGGCGCTTTTGGCGGCGGGAGGAGGTGCCGCGCTGTGACCCGTCGTTCCCGGCGGCGGGGAGGAGCGGGCGGAGGGCTGGGCCGGGCGGTGCCGGGGCCCGGAGCGGCGGCGGGAGGTGCGGGGCTCGCTCCTCGTGTTGTGACCCGGCGCGTCCTTGCAGGGCGGCAGCGGCTCCTGCGCTCCGAGTGCTGCCAGCGCCGGGCTCCGGGGCTCGCTGTGAGGTGAGGGTCGGGGAGCAGCCGCTGGGCGGAATTCCCGGTGCGATTTATCCCGGTGCTTCGCTGGGTCGCCGTCCTGCTCCTGCCTCAGGCCGGGTTTCCTCCTGCGTGGAGAGTCCGGGTGCCGGGTTGTTCGGAGCCTCGGTTGTTCGGAGCCTCGGGGCACCGAATTCCAGCCCTGCAGCGAGGGCTGGGAGCGATGGTCCTGGTAAAATGCCTGCGGGTTCATGCTCACCCTGTTAATGCCGGGTGGAAATGGTGCTTCAGGAATTACTGCTTTGTTGTGGTGTCTCTGGAGGCATAATTTGCTCTTTGTGCGATTTACTTGGTTTTATTATCGCGTGAGAAGAACCACATTGCTCATTTTGGGGGAAGACGTTTGAAAGTGCTGGAGCTGTTGCATCACGCCCTGTGATATCCGTAGCCTGGAAAAAGGATGGGTGCAGATTGTTGGGATGGGCTGGGTCCGGCTGGTTCTTTGGTTATTTCATGGTGTTGTGCAGTTCCTGATCTGCAGTTCACCCGCTTCGGCCATCGCTGCTGTGTGGGCTTTCGTGAGGGTTTTATGGCACTAAAAATATTCGATAGCAAAAGGGGGGGGGTCGTCTGCTGCAGATCCTGAGGGTTGGCCATGGTGTAAAAATCTGTGAAATTAAATAACTGGAATTCTGATGATTCTGGTAACATCAGACAGCCTTTGGAAAAATGGAGCTGGCTGGGTTTATGGTGTCTGTGGACTCTTGTCTGCACTAGTGGCAAGGCAAGGCCAGCAGCCCTTTGCTGTCATGCCTGGTGTTTCCAGCTCTCCTGGTGTGTGTTCTCATGCACACTGCTGAATTTGGTGTTGCCTTTTGGTTTTCTTTTAATGTAAAAAGGTTGTGCAGGTGTTGGGGTTGACATAATTTATGCCATAAACACAGAGTCACAGAATGGTTTGGGTTGGAAGGGGCCTTAAAGATAATTTTGTTGCACCCCCTGCCGTGGGCAGGGACACTTTCCACTATCCTAGGTTATTCCAAACCATGTCCAGCCTGGCCTTGGACACTTCCAGGGATCCAGGGGCAGCCAGAGCTTCTCTGGGCATCCTCTGCCAGGGCCTCACCTCCCTCACAGTCAGGAATTTCTTCCTAATACCTGACCTAAACCTACTCTCTTTCAGTTTGGAAGTTTTTCACTATCTACTGATACTTCAGTACATCAAATTCTGCATTAAGCTGTACCACAAAACATATAAACTAGCACAGTTGTTTCATTTGTGGATTTTCTGATGTCACATCTTTGAAGTGCCCATGTTAACTTGGAGGAAGCACAACTTAAACAGAGCCCCAGAATAATAAGTGCACAGTACTATTTACCTGGTGCAATCAGCTTCATTGTGAATGGGAGGAAAGTTGACTTAGCTTCAGTTTCCTCCTCTAGGGCCTTAATCATGAAAAGTTATCTGCCACCTCAGTTTCAAGTCAAGGGATCACCTCACACACAGGTGCTTTGTTGGAGGTATGACATCAGTAAAGAGCCCAAAGTCTCTGAAATCAGGTATAGGAGAGTTCTGGGGGTTTGGTTTGTTGGGGTTTTTTGTGTTGTTTTTTCCCCTCTCCTGATTACCTCTCTTTAAGACTTTGGACTTTGGAGCAAGTCATTCACACGAGGTGATTAAACTGATGGCCTCTCTGTGCACTTTCTTTGGCTTCATGGAGACTTCGTGTGTCCTTTGGGACCTTCCTGCATTTTCCAGACCAGAGGCTGAAGGAAGTTTTATCCCTTAGTGCTTTCCCTTTTTAAAGTGGGGAAAAAAAACCCACCCCGTGAGACACTTTTCAGATGAAAGTTTTAAATGTACTCAGGGTCCAGTTCTGGTTTGGTTTCATTTTTTGCAGAGTGCTGTCATTTGCTTGGTGTTAGCTGCACCTTGCTCTGGACAGTTGTCAGCATGGGCTTAGCCACGAGAAGTGTGTGCAGCATGTGAAAACTTAATTAAAAGTTATGCCAATTGTGATTAAAGTCAAAACGTTGAGTGGCATTTCAATTTGGTGTTCCAGCTTAGTGGTTATGTTTCATTTTAGGCTCTATTTAGAGAGCAGTTTCCTCTCTTAGTGTGCTAAAATATATTGTGGTTTCTTTTTGTGGGTTTTTTGGTGGGGGGAGGGGGTTTGTTTGGTTTTTGTTTTGTTTTTTGCTTGTTTGGGGGTTTTGCTTTTTTTTATTAGCAGGAGCACCTACTGAAACAGAAGAAGGGATCAATTAAAGATGACTGAAAATACACCTCATTATAAACTCTGATGTGTAGCTGATTCTAGATAATGTGGTTTTATCCCCATGAAATTTGCTAATCTCTATTTGTAGTAATCTTATCATTAGCTGTGAATGTCTGTATTTTAGAGTAATAACCTGAAGAATGCTTTTGAAGTGTGGTTAAGTCGTTAAGATCATTGCAAAATATTAGCACAAATGTAATTACTTTCTATTAAACTAAAGTGAAAAGATGAATAATTTGCCCTTCTAGTCTCTAACTCAAATTATTTACTTCCTGCTTTTAGGACAAGCCCTGTTAAAAATTTCAGTCAGAGTTTTAGCCTGGTTTTCCATTCAGTATAGGCAGCCTAATTCCCTAGTTTGGGAATTAGGTTAATGGCTGAGATTTGGTTTTAGGTTAATGGATGAGGTTCAGCTGGTGAGAATCAGTAGAAATAGTTCTGGAGACAGACTTTGTGGGTGTACTGCATTTTCTTTGTGTAATATGAGGCTTTAGCATCATCCCTACAGTGTCTTCATTGTACTGAAAAGGGTTTTTTTTACCAAATTGATCAAACAAAACTCATGCTTCTGCTTCTTAAAGGGTTTGTTTTAAGGATGACTGATCACTGGAAATACATTTGTTCTGTATTTCTCATCACCATATCCCTACTTTTTAATTTCCATATAAAAACCAACCAGGATTTCCTTCTAGGAAGACGTGGCATTATCGAATTTGCAGTTTCTGGTCCCAAATCACTAGATGGCAGTACTGATATTGTTTTCACCTAAATTCCATGTGCTTCACTTTCCCTCTCTCTGGGTTTCTTCTTTACCCTTTCAGTTTAGTAAACCAAAATGTTCTAGTTTGCAAGAAGGCACAAAAGTCACTTCCTTAAGAAGTTAGGCTGAGTTTCCACGTGCTCCCTGTTGCAAATTATGTGTTTGTGGCTTGGATTATGAAGAGTTACTCATAAAACTTTCAGGTTTTTTCTCAAGTCACTGAAAAGACAGCTCAATTCTGCACCCAGCAGTCATTAATGAATTTTAGGCTGATCCTACTGGGAAACTTTTTCCCTGCATCTCCCCTGAGGGAATTTTTGTTGGGGACTGAACACTGTTAATGGGTTTCTTGGGTCCTTTTTTCCATGGTTTTCTCCTTCCACCCATTCCTCACACACAGCTGGTTTTGGGGATGCCAGTTATGTTCATAAATATCCTGTAGGATCATTTTAATAATCTGTGATGCTGGGTTATTTCAACACTGTGAGCTATTAGCTTCAACTTACCCATTGTACTTTCTGCTTTCCTTTTGCCTATTCTCTTGCCTGGTCTTTACCCTTAATTTCTTTTTCTTTAAATGATTTACTTTTTTCATAATGCAGTACCTACAAACCACAACTGGATCATGTTGAAAAATCAGTGTACAGAAAGCTGTTGTTTGTGCAAGCTCCATATTAGTCAAGACATTGTTTTAGTCAGTTCCATATGAGATTTTTATAATATTTCAGCAACTGACATAATTTTTTTTCACATTTGAGATTACTATTTCTGTCTTTACTCTTTCTTATTGCAAAGTTAATAGCAAAAAACAGCTACAGAGTTATTTATATTTCTGCTAATTCCTGATTTTCCAGATGTCAGGTGGCTTTTTTGGGGGTTGTCCTTTCTCCCTCCCCCCAGCACCTCTGCTGTAATAGGTTTCTGAAAATTTGAAAAATCCTTGCACAGAGTTTTTGGAAAGCTGTTCTGTGGAACTTTACCAGTCATTCTGCATGGCCACAGAATTTATTTTAAGTAGTAAGCACCTCTCAGCAGCTTTTAATCATGGCATTGGGTGAAATCAAGCAGCAGATTGGAAGAGCCTTGAAAAAATGTTCCAAGCTTTTGGTCAGTGATTACTTTAATTTCACAGTGGAAAATTCTTTCATGCTTTGCAGTGTATAACTGGAAGAATAACTTAAGAAATACCTCTGTGCAGATGAATGTAAACTCCTGTAGATTGATTAAAGGACAAAAGTCTTAAATTGCAAATTCCTGCCCTCAGTAAAGTTTAATGGAAGAGTTTGCATTTCTTTTTTATGGGATGATGAGATGTACTTTGCAAGGACAGTCTGTTCCCCACCAGGCAGTCACTGACCCTTTGATGCCATCTGAAGAGAAGCCTGTAAGTGAATTAGAGATGCTCAGAACCCAAAACCCATCTGTCATAAGAATTTCTTGAATAAGCCACGTTGACTTGCTTTCCATGGCTGGGCTGAAGCATTTAATCCTGAATCACTTAATGCAAATCATACTAATTTCTCAGAGGGTCTGTGGCTTCTACTGTGTGATTTTGATGCTCTCATTTGTTTTGGAAACTCTTAGTGTACTTGTCAAGACTGACATTGATGTCCTGCTGTCTGGATTTTTCAGTTTGGTAATAATAATAAAAATTTTTCTTTCACATTAAACTAAGAGTTGTATATACCTTTGAAACAATGATGAGAGAATGAGGAATTTTTACATTTGTTTTTTAAACAGAGGAAAGCCCCTGTGTTTTTTTTAAGTGGAGCTTTTTTTATATACATGTGAGTATTTTTATTCAACATATTATCTAAGCCTTTTCCTCTGTGAATTCTGAAAGGGAATAAACTGGCAGTCTTCAGTAGCCACTGATCTAATGGATATGGTGGAAAGAAAATGTTTGAGCCTATCTATTTTTTATATATATAATTACTTTATACAAGACTTTTATTTCAGTAAAAGTTCCTTAAGGACTGCTACTTCAGGGAGTGGTACAGGTAGTTTAGCAGACTTGTGAAGAAGCAGCACTTTTGTAAACTGCTGCTGCACTGAAGCATGAAAATCTGGTGTTCATGAAAATCTTAATTTTTCCACTTTTCTTCTTTAAGACCTTTTACATAATATTGTTAAATAAGCATATAGGTTAATTTTTTTAGAAGTAGTATAGTTAAAAGGCTTATTCACATATGTCAGAAGATTCTTCTGACCTTCAAATTAAAAACTAAAGCTTTCCATGACTTCCACTTCTGTTAACATCATGAGAAAAGTGTGGTGTATGGATTTTACAGGAATTGGCTATACTGGAAAGCCTGGTGTAAGTATAATTTTAATCATGCTGGAAGTAACAGGTCCTGGTTTGCATTATTACAGCTCAACAATGCAGCAGAGATGTACCCTGTAGTTAGGATTTTCTTGCAATGGGAGATGGGGTTTGAGATGTGTAATTACTTCTCTATTATTACTCTTCTAAGTACCACCAATATATTTTGGAAGCAGTAGCTGGGCAGGCACAGTAAGGTTTTTATAAAGAGTCTTGGAGTTTGAGGTGTTATCACACTGCTAAAAATAAAGGGAAGATAGAGGAAAAGGGGGACAGACTGGATAATTTTCTACTTGAGATAAGTCCGTGGTTTTTCTTTTGTTTGTTTGTTTTTTTTTCCTGGAGCTGGTATTGGAATTACCTGCTCTGTTCAGGAATGTGCATAACAGTGTTGTGGCCTTTTGCATTCGAATTTAAAATCTTTTCCCTTGTTTCTCAAGATGCACTTTTATAGATTTCTTTTTTCCCCCTCACAGCTTTTTGCAGCTGAAGGAAGATGATGGAAGAGAGTGGGATAGAGACGACTCCGCCTGGCACACCCCCTCCGAGCACAGCAGGGGAGGCTGCTGCTGCTGCCCCTGTCACCTTAGGTACAGAAACCTTTATCCAGTCTTCTGAAGCACTACAAAAACAGTTTGCAATCAGCACAATAGCAGTTCTCTTCTCCAGGCTAATTGGAAGGATTTAAATTGTTTCTTAATCATGGAAGTGGGCTCCTTCTCTGTGATGCATCTGATATCACACAGAATATTTTTAGCAGGTTGTTTTTTTTTTTTTTATTCTTGAAAATGTTGTAGGAAGTGATGTGAATGCACTTGTGTTTTTTTAAGGATGCCAGGCCAGGGAAATAATACCTTCCACTACAGTTCACAGTTAGATGAGCAGCATAGAAGGGAGTTAAAACAGATTTACAGTCCTCTAGTGGATAGTGGTAAGCCTGAATAATCACTTGTGTTTTAATACTGATAGAATCCCAGAATGGTTTGGGTTGGAAAGGACTTGAAGATCATTTTGTTCCACCCCTGCCATGGCAGGGACACCTTCCATTGTCCCAGGCTGCTCCAAGGCCTGTCCAGCCTGGCCTTGGACACCTCCAGGGATCCAGGGGCAGCCACAGCTGCTCTGGGCACCCTGTGCCAGGGCCTGCCCACCCTGCCAGGGAACAATTCCTCCTAATAACTGCCCTAAATCTGCCCTCATCCAGTTTAAAGCCATCTCCCCTGTCCTGTCACTCCACCTCTTTGTAAAGAGTCCCTCCATCTCTCTTGTAGCCTCTTTAGGTACTGGAAAGTGCTCTAAGGTCTCACTTGTGGGGAGTAATCAGGGCACTTTTTCTCATTTTTTCAAGATTTTGAGTACCAGATACTGAATTTTTTGGCAGAGGTGGTATTGTTGAGTCAGACTTGTGCAGTCCCTCTAGTCAGATGCTAAAGGAGGAATATACTGAGAAGATCTCAGCCCACAACATTAAATGAGTTACATAATAAAAGCAATTTTTTCCAAATTAAAACTGTGGAAATGCAACCTGTGATGGAGCAGTTGCTTTAGCTAGGATGAAAATGGATTCTGGAGTAGGCTTGAGGAGATGTTGCCACACATGAAATGTACTCACTGCCTCATTCGTACACAAGCAAAGAAACCAGAGCCAGAAGTGCATGAAGTGCTGCAGGATGTCATCAATAAAGTTAATTTTATAAAAATGGTCTTTAAATAGTCCAGTTTTTGTCAGTATTTTCTACTTACATAGGGAGTGACCATGAAGGATTTCATTTTTTTTATGTGGCACAGAGGTTTGCTGGCCACCAGTGGCAAGGTCTGTTAAAAGAGTTGTTAAAATTAACATGGACATGAACTTTTTTTAACAAAAGGCTCAGATTTGCTGATGTTTTCTGTGGTGACAAGAGGCTGTCAGCAGTGTACTACCTAGTTGATATTTAAAAAAAATATGCACCCATAATTTGCTCCATCCAGGTAGAGGTGACATTTCAACAAGGAGTGATACAGGAAGTACTTTTGTAATAAAGTCATGTTTTTGAGAAACCATTTCCAAAACTGATATTTGGAAATAACTTCCATCATTATTCATTCCTGCAGCCAAAACCAATGGAAGCATTGCATAAAAACTGTCGGATCTGTAGACAACAACCTGCAAAGAGAATTTCCTGACCTGTGTAAACATCTTCCAGACTGTTTCCTTGGAATTTGAACACACTCATTAAAAATACAAAAATGCAGCACATTCATCTTGCAAGGGCAGTTGATGGACATCAGGGAAGATGAAAATTTGCCAGCTAACTTCCAAGGAAAACTTTTGCATGGTTTATGGGTGGGAGTGGGAAATGAGTAGCATGGTACAGCAAGCACAGCCAGCACAGGAGGCAATTCCTCCATGTGGATCTCTGAGGTGCTTTTCTCAGCCCTTAAATCCAAGCATCAGAATAGTCTGAATGTAGAACCAGACCTTTAAATTCCTACACCATGAGGTGTTAAACCAAGATGTGAGAATTACTGAGGTCTCTTCAGTTGCACTGCTCACCCTAAGAAGTCACTATCAATGATTGTATTAATATAATATGTTAACCATTATTAATTAACTGTATTATTATATTGATAGTATATTATCAAAACAATTCCCAGTGGAAACAGTAAATGTTCTGTATTTTAAAGAATTTTTTTTTCGTTTGTTGTTATCTCATAATCTTGAAATTTTTGTTGTGTATGTTTTGTAATATACATGACATACTGAACAGTGGTGCATGTAAACATTATATAAATAGATTTACATGGGGGAATGGATGATCAGGTTTTTTTTTTACTATGGGTGTATATGACCAAGTTTGAAGACCATGGCATTAGTGTAATTTGCATATCATTTGACTTTGGTGTTTAGGCTGAGGCCAGTGAGATGCTTAAGCTGGTTTAGCATGTTACTGCCATCAAAAAAGGCAATTTCCGTTTTTCTGACTTAATTTCCTGGCTTACTTTGGTTATAGACAGGAAAATTGGCTTATCCAAGGATCAGCTGAAGCAGGGAAAACAGAGGGATTAGGGAGATGAGTGCCAGAGAAGAGAGGGCTGCCTGAGGTTCAGTCCATTTTCCAGTGCCACAGCTCTGAAACAACTCCCACCCTCCCAGATATTAGGTGTGTGTGTTTTATTCCTGAAAACAAGCACTTCCTGCATCATCAGTTGATGCAGCAGTCACTCAGGAATAACAGAACTAGATAGAAATTTCTGAGGCAGGTTTCATCTGCTGTAAACTCAACAGTCAGATGTTGACTTGTCTTTTTAAGCTAATGACAAGTAGGGTCATGCAGGAAGAGATGTGTCTTTCAAGACATTGTCACCAAGGAGTAAGTGCTGTGTGAAAACTTGAGCAGAAGTTTCAAATTCACTTTGAATGAAAAAAAAACCCTGACTGGTTAAAAAATTATTTGTGAAATGTGTGAACAATTATATAACTGAATCCCTGAGATTAAATCTTCTAAAATTCTTTTTTCTCTCTTTTTTTTTCCCCTCCCTTATTTTTGTAGCTTTGTCCAGCCCCCTTGCCACACCAAGCATGCCATCTTCTCCTGCCTACTCACCACCCTTGCCAGCTGGAGTGTCCCCAGTTCCTGCTCCCATGATGACCTCGGCCTCTCTTCCACTTGTGCCTTCTGCCACCGTTTCTACAATTGCACCACCCCAAAGCCCTCTCCCACCTCCTGCTGCCCCTGCAGCTTTCAGCACCCCTGTGTCCCAGTTCTCTGCTCCTCCTCCCCTGAGCTCTGCTGCTGGCCCTGGCCTTCCTGCACCTCCCACTGGTCCCCCCATTTCAGGGTTTTCCATGTCTTCCACCTATGATATCACCAGAGGTCACGCTGGCCGAGCACCTCAGAGCCCACTGATGCCTTCATTTTCTGCACCTCCAGTCACAGGTAACTCTCTATTTGCTGTCCTGCTGGTGGGACAGGGTGGGGGATCTCCTGGGTGGCTTATTATTATTATGGGTATGCTTAATTAATTAGTTGTACTTAAGGGAGGGGATAATACTCTTAATTAGCGTAGCTCTACTCAGGAGAAGGTATAATAGCCTTTAAAATACACTCATCCACTTTAAGTCCACTTTAAGTTCTGGTGGCATTCAGGTTCACAGGAAAATCTTTTGTTTGAGAACTTTTGTTTTTGTTACTTTGCACACCAAAGCCCAGCTGGACAGCTTTTCTTCAGCTCAGAGAGCCACCTTCAACCATTATATTTCCCCAGAATGACAATCACAGGCTGTAAAGTCATTATTTTCAGGGTTTTGTTCTGAAAATCTGTCTCTTAACAAGCTGTCTGTCACATGACACCAGATTCTATTTTTTTGTTTCCAGCCACAAAATTGCATTGGGACAGCTAAAAATAGATAATAATACATACCTTCCATGCAGGCAGTTGCTGTGGTTGCTGAACTGATGTCATTTTCAGCTTGTGGAATGGAAACTTGTCTCCTCAGCTGCAGCTGGGCCAAGCTTTTGTTACTACTGGAGATATCTCTTTTAAGTAGTTTGCATTAGGAAGATGTCTAAAAAGAGCTGTCAGTTGTGCAGTGTAGAATAAAAAGAACTCTCAGTTAAGGCTAGTGTTGGAAAATCTGTTAAAATAAGCTTGAGTGATGAGGCAAAGAGTCTGACTTAATTTTTCTACTGTTTTAGTTTCTCTTGTTTTCCTTCAAAATATGTAAAGCTTCCTCTTTTTTGTATTGATTTCTCCTTTTTACTATTGATTTCCAGCACTTGGTGTTAAAAAATTTATTTTTCCTATTGTATGAGAACATTCCTATACCTTTGCTCAGAGACTTAAAACTTGTCCCTCTCTATAATGAGAGTTTATTATGAAAATTTGAATACGATAAAAAGAACAGCTTTTAAATTAGTGTGATAAGAAAAAGAATCATTGTTTAATTTTGTACATAATGTGCAGGCAGTCTCAATTTTCTTAGCAGATATGGTTGCATTCATTAGATCTGCTTACCTTTAACAAGCAGAATTGTTCTTGGGCCTCCAAGAAGTGAGGTGAATTAGCCTGGAATTGTTCTATTCTTCCTGCTGTTTTCCTGTTAAACAATTGCATATTGCTGCAATATAACAAATTAAACACACGTGGTTTATCTTTCTCTCTTACAGGTGTTTTGGCAGATCCCATTACTCAACAGGCAACTTTCTCATCATCTTTGTCTCCTGGGGCTGGTTCTGCAATCACTTTTCCTGAGGAGCATGAAGATCCCAGAGTATCTACTGCCCAGAGTGGAGCACCTGCTGGAGGGCTCTGGGGGTTTATAAAGGTATGGGATTTTATCTTACCTTCATAAGGAATTACCAATTTGTACTGACTATAGGAAGACATGTTGCACTCTTTAAGTGCATACTACTATAAATCTTTTATTTTTTCCAGCCTTGTGTGCAAGGTGCCTGTTTTTAATAGTGGTGTTTGCTGAAAGTATGCTTTTACTTTTTCTCTGTTTAGAAGAGAGGGGACTGTACAAATGGAGGTGTTCTAGGTTAATTTTGATTCTTGTGATACAAACTTGTAATAGAGCCTGTTCCATATGGATACGTTCTTAAACCAAGTGAAATTTTGGAGCCCTTTAAGACCTGAAAAGTATTTTTTACTTCACAAAGACTGTATGCAGAAGAAGAAAAGTCTGTTTTACTTTACTTGAATGCTTTGCATATTCCATTTATAACTTCCTGATTAACTGAGTGTGATTCCTGTGGGATGCAAGTCATACTTGTTCTATAACAATTATATTTTGTCTTTTTCCAAGGACAGACAAACTACATATTTTTTCTATCCTAAAGTGTCTAAGATATGTTGTAAGATCAGTTTTCTAGAAGGCATGGAATGTGTTGTGCAGAACAGGTACTCCTTGTGATGCCATCTAATCTGACAGAGGAAATAAGCAGCAACATCAACTAGTAGAATTCCATTAGCCTGTGACCTTTCTGGAGCTGTAAGAGATGCTAAATTTAAGTAGCATCATGAAGATTGTGGCAAAAAGATCTGAGGGCTGTACATCAACACTGAGCTGTCTTCAAGAGCAGCACCACATTCTCTCCCATCTCACATCAAATGTGAAGGAAGAATAAAGAAGATTATTGTCCCAGTGCACTTGTAAAATTTTGGTTTTCAATCCCTTTTAAGCATGGAAACCTGGCAGAAGAAGTTGTGTGTGACATGGCAGACTAAACGCTCTTGTTTCTTCTGTGATACAGTTTTAAAGAGGAATATTAATTCTCCATCTGTACACTGACAGCAGAGTGGTCATGCTGCCATTTCCAGGGAGAAATGTCTTCTCACGATCATAAAAACACATTTTCCTTCTTCCTTTATGTAACAGTGTTTTCCTTTCAGTCATTATATTCCTCCTAATATTTGCAGTAGGTGGCAGTGTTCTAGAAGAGAACATTTTACTAGTAACGTGATTCTTTAGGCCTTTTCAGAGAATCAGAGCTTTCAATTGCAAATTAATTGAAAAGCCAATCTCATCCACATTTTAGTGCTGCCACTAGGATCCAGAAGGTGTCCTGTTTCTATTCATGGAGAATTAATAATCTGTATTGCTGGCTCCAGTAATAAAGACTTTGGCTGAAGTATCAAGCATTCCATGTGCTCTGAGTGTTCAGTAATCACTTCTTGAGAATTTCTTAAGTGAAAGAATGGGAAATCATTAATTACACTGAAACCATCAAGTTTGTAAAGTATGTAAGCCCACATCAGAGCCTGGGCTTTTTAAAAGTGAGCCAGAATCTGGGACATGTGGTGGTAATTTTTACAGAAATGCATCCTGAATTTCCTGTTGAGGAGCTCATGCAGTAGTTGCCACACTTATCTTTATTTCTGTTGTTGAAGTAATTTGATAAACCCTTTTTCCTCCAGTGTTGTTGAGAAATCATACACCTTCCTTTCAGATTTCCTTCAAGCTCAGTGATACTGAACACTGTCACAATCTAAAATTGACAAATTACTGGTCTGGAATTGAAAGGAAGGGACTGTTTCAGTTTCTTCAATCATTCAAAGATGCCTGAGCAGTCCCATTGCAGTTCCAAGACTGATTTCCAAATAATTGTTGCAACAACTTCATGTTTTGGATTGGTATAAAAACATGGATTGTTTCACCCTATTTGTGCTAGGCAGAGGAACACATAAAGACATCTTCCTCAGGTAGAAGCAGCTGTGTAATGGCTTTATGTTAAGTTAGGCAGCCAGGATGGTTATTGGAGAAGCATTGCCTGGCTTTGCAAGATGATGGGGCTGTTTCTGCATTAATGAGGAAGGTAATATTTAAACCTGAGGCAGTAACAGAAAAGCCATGCACTGATGGTCATATCCTGCAGTGTTTGTGCTGAGTAATGTACAGCAGATATTACAGAGAAGCTTAATACTTTGTTGTTTTTTTAACAGTAACATTTTGAATTTCTTGAGAAGAAGACAAAAACAACCCAAAAAATAATATGGAAATGTATTTGCTTAAATTTAGGGTGTAGCTGAGAATCCCATGGTGAAGTCTGTCCTTGACAAAACCAAGCATTCAGTGGAGACCATGATCACAACGCTGGATCCTGGCATGGTTCCATATATCAGTGAGTGTTTATGATAAACCATCAAGTATTGCTTGTAAATCCTGGAGAAGCTACTGCAATAGCCACTACTTCTGCACTTGAAGTGTAAAAGTGTTTCATTTACAGCTTGAAAATTAATAGGAAAGAAAATCTTTGTGTTACTTACCATTTTTAATTTTACTGGAGGACACTGTGTGTCAAATGTAGCTGACCTGAGAGTAAAATAAGCAAGCAAAAGGCACCATTTGTCCAGGGTGGTGGTTTGCTTTCGGGTTTTTTTTTTGGCATGGATTTTTTTTTTCCTAGCAGCCTGATAAGCAGCTCTCCCCCTCCTAGGTGTGCCAGTACTGACCTTGTTCTTCCTATGAAAAAAGCTGGTCAGGAAATAGCTAAGACTGAGAAGAAACCATTAATTTTTTTTTTTTTTATTATTTTGTTTTCCTGAGAAGTTTTTTTCCCCAGCTATTAGGTGACCCAGCTAACTCCTGTTGCACTTCTGTACTAGTGCAGAGGACAAGAGGGGAAGATGACCTAATTATGGAGTAGTAATTAATTGTCTTACATTTAAGGGAAAATTTCCCTGCAGCTGTCTAGTGAGGAATGTGGGAATAAATAGTAGGAATAAAACCAGTGGGAATAATAATAACAGTGTGAATAAAACCAGTGAGGCCAGCCAGCTATGCCTTCTAAAGGTGTTTGAGAAGAGTAGCAGGATGCAGTGCAAAGCTACAGTAAATGTTGATTTATGCACAGTTTGGTGAAGTGTATTTAAGGTTTCTATTGCAGTCATCACTGTCCCTTTTTAGAAACAGGATCTGTTGGTATCCTGGAGAGTTTGACCCAGTGTTTATTGACAGAACAACTTTATCTGGAGGAGGAAGTAATTCTAATAAAATGCTTGGTTTGTAGGATTTAGGTGGAGTAAACTAAGTCAATGGTTACCTCAAAGTCCTGTTGGAAGGGGAAACATCTGTATACACCTTGGCCATTTATGTCCTGCATTAGTTTTGTAGTTGGAGGTTGTGAAAATGGGGCAGAGGTTTGTAAACATAGCCTGTGCTTCTTGTAGAAATATATTCTACAAAAACCATGTCCTGAAATGGTAATGCCAAAGGAATTTCATGTTCCTCATTGCCAAAATCTGAAATTACCAAAGCTTCTGGATGAGGTGATTGAAATTTTTTCCCCCTTATCTGAGCCAATACTATTTCTGTAATCTCTTTCTTGAAAAGAGCTGAACTGTTTTCTTTGGCACATTGTGAAAATGTTATCTGAGCTGCACTCCTGGAACAGACAATTTCTATCTAGACAGGAAATGGTCACCTTATAAGCATCAACAACAGTACTTTTACAACAAAAGACAACAGGGAATGTTAAATTAAATATGAAACAGTAATTTCAGTTTATAATGCACAAAGTACAATGCAATTTCACATTCAGGTGTCAGAGCTTAACTTGATGTAAAAGTTCTGCCCCTGAATTTACCAGGGTGCATATAGTTCTTACATTTTAGGTTTCCATTTTACTAGATTTTGTCACAAATGGTTTTTTTTAAGCCATGTAATATGTTTGTTTCAGTTCTGTAGTACCTCTGATGAAAAAGATATGCTTTTGATATTTGATGATCTGTAATACAAAAGAATTATTCTGTATTCTGCAACAAGACATGAGGCAGATTCTTAAAATTGTTAGGCAATAATTTACTAAATATGTTCTGGATTACTTTTTAACTTCATTAAAAACTCTTGAACAGTATTTCTGTTCCTGAGCAGTCAGGCAAGGCTAACTTCAGTAAAAGTCTGCAGTCAATTTTAAGCACTTGTTTAATTATGTTAAATTGATTTATATCGAGGAGGAATCAATGAAAAAAGACACTCTCAATTATTTTTAGTCCAGTAGTTGCACAGCATTTAAGACAATTGCTCCAAGTTCAGTGATCTGTACTCCTAATTCCATTCAGCAAAGCAACTGATAAATAAAATGATAAAAAATCACCCTAAACCCCCAAAATAATAGGTTTTATTACTGTTCTAGCCTATCTGGTGATTATTCATAAAAATTATTCCTATAACTGAGCTCTGCTGAGTAATAC
Source organism: Peucedramus taeniatus (assembly GCA_013400575.1). Taxonomy (NCBI): domain Eukaryota; kingdom Metazoa; phylum Chordata; class Aves; order Passeriformes; family Fringillidae; genus Peucedramus; species Peucedramus taeniatus. The sequence goes on from WBNO01020727.1 coordinate 18,204, forward strand.
GAGCCAAAAAATTTTGGGTTTGTTTTTTTTTTTTTTTTTTATTAAAATTTAAGCTTTGGGTTTACCCTTATTAGTGGGGGAACTTTTCTTGAATCAGGATAAATACTGCAAACTCTGTAAGCTTGTGTGGTTGATGCAGTTTACTTAGGCAGCTTTCTCTGATGTCAGATTCCACATTTGAGGAAAGATTTAGCTGTTCTTGAGAAGGCTTCTCACAGCAGGGATGGGTTTTATGATGTGTTTCTGCACAATAAAAGTGATCCAGCTGTGACAGATAGGTCTGAGGTGTGATTGAGTCCTCTATAGTAGTTTTAGATTTCTTTTAATTCATGAATTGTTTTGTTTCATTCTGAAAAAGTTCTGTGAAAGCTCCTGCTTCTTTATGGAGAATAGTCCTATGGAAAATGTTTAGAACTGTGTACAACCTTTTTGGTTCCATAGATATTTAATATCTAAAAAGAGCAATAAAATCACACTGAAGTTCACATTCCAAGGACAGCTAAAAAGTAATGGGAGCCTTTCTTTTAAATCTTGTGTAATTTGGCAGCTGTTCACTGGGTTTTATGACCTGCATCAGTGTTCTTGATCCCATTCATAAGAGTTTGCAATATTCCTTGATGCTTCACAGAACACCAAAACATCCTTGGAAATGGATGTCCTGAGTTATTTTCCAAAAGCTCTGTGAATTGTCATCTTAAATGAGTGGTATGATTTTTTTTTTTGGGTGCTGAACCTGAAAATAGGTCAGTTCCTGCTGCCTGTCTTTCACCATTGTATCCCTTAGTTATTAATCTGAATTTAAATTCCTAACTTAAATGACTTCTTCTTCATGGAAGAACTATTGTCCAGTGCATGAGAAAGAAAAAAAAAAAAAAAACAGCTGGAGAAGACATAGAACTGTGTTTGAACTATCCAGCAGTGGGAAGGAGTAATATTCCATGCAGGGATGTATTTTTTACAGATGACTTTGCAAAATTATTTTGCAGGAACTGGGGGAGAGCTGGACATAGTGGTTACTTCTAATAAAGAGGTGAAAGTTGCGGCAATTCGGGATGCCTTTCAAGAAGTCTTTGGGATGGCTGTTGTGACTGGAGAGGCTGCACAGTCCAACATTGCACCACAGCCTGTGGGCTATGCTGCAGGCTTAAAGGTATGTTGATATATAGCAGTAGCAAAGAGAAATTCATCTAGGAGATCTCATTTTCTGTAAAGTGAAGGTCAGTTTCTGGGAGTGGTAAACATTTTCTTTGGAGATTTTTTTGGTGATTTGTTTTTTTGTTGTTGTTTGTTTGTTTGATGGGGTTGGTTTTGTTTGGTTTTTTGGGATTTTTTTGGTTGGTTTGGTTTTTTTTGTTTGATTTTTTTCAGGTTTTGTTGTTGTTGGTTGGCTGGTTTTGTTATTTTGGGGGTTAAGGGGTTTGGGTTTTTTTTGTCTTTTTTTCCTCAATTTGGATCATTAGATCCAAAGCTCTCTGTTTGAAATGTTTTTGAGGTTTCTTGCAAACACATTTGCAGCAAGTGAAGAGTATTTATGTCAGTGCATTATGTCATTTATGTCAATTTCCTTATACTGTCATTGATTGCCATCACATCTTGCATAGATTGTGCTGTTACTGTGGTTTCAAAGTATATTAGGCATTTTTTGAATAGTCTGTTACCAGCACATCATGTTGGAAATGTTACAAGTTAAAAGTCTCCAAGAGTGATTTTTCTCCCCGCTGATTCTGTAGATCAAAGATAGTTTGATCAGCACTTGATCTTCCTGAACAGATCTGTGTTCTCTTTGAAAAATAAAGATTGACTGTGCAGCCTTGCAAACTGCTGTGCCATGCCAGAGGAAGAGTTAGCAAAGGTTGTTTCACCAGTTCTGCCCAATAAGTGAAAATCATGAAAACAGCTATTTCATACTCTGTTTACTGCATGTAAGCAAAATTCATGAAAAAGGAAGCCTTTCCCCCCAGCTGTTGTGGCAGTGTTTGCAGAGTAAAGCCTGTCCTCATAGCAGTGTGTTATCTGATGCCATTTTATATTGAGTTAAAGCAGAATAATCTGCATGTTCCTTTACTTGCTTAGCTCCTGCAGTGTATTGTATATTTGTTACAACTTCAGAGGGATAACAATTTTCAGGGGAATTACTCATATGTGATAGCTGGATTTGTACCATAACAAATGGATTCTTTACCTTGCTCTTGCAGAGTTGGTCCAAAGCTCTTAAAGACTCTAAACCCAACAATAAGTCATAGAAACCTCAGAGTAGCACAAATATACACTGATGCTCTAACTGAGAGTTAAAATCATCTCAGGTTAGGAATTCTGTCACAGATTAGGAATTCTTTGCATGCTACCCTGGGTATTTTTCTTGGAACGTAAAAAAACCTAAAAATATTTAATCAGCTTTATCATAGGTTTTGTTGCTGTTTGGGATTCCTGGCCTTTGACTAGTTTGGGTTGTTGGGTTTTTTCTCCTATTGAGTCATTTTGAGAAGTGTGTTCTAGGGTTGTTTTGGGATTGATCTGCAAGCCTTGCACTAAGCTGTGGTTCAGAGTTTTTGTCTAACAGCTTGTGTTGCCACTCAGGGAGCCCAGGAGAGGATAGACAGCCTGCGCCGGACAGGAGTCATCCACGAGAAGCAGCCTGCTGTGTCAGTGGAAAACTTCATTGAGGAGCTGCTTCCTGACAAGTGAGGACCTTGAATTTATTCCAGGGGGTGGGGGCACCTTGGGAATGTTCCTTGTTGACTCAAAGCCTGTAAGGAGCTGGTGGCAGTTTGAGGAAAGGGAGAAGGAAAAGGAGAAGGAGAAAGAGAAGGAGAAAGAAGGCAAAAGAAGAAGGAGAAGGAAAGAGAAGGAGAAAGAAGGAGGAGAGAGAAGGAGAAAGAGGAAAAGGGAAGGAGAAGGAGAAAAATGAGGAGAAAGGAAGAAGGAAGGAGAGGAGAAGGAAGAAAGAATGAGAAAGAAGGAGAAAGAAGGACAAAGAGACGGAGAAAGAAGGAGAAAAAGAGGAGAAGGGAAGGAGAGAGGAGAAGGAAGGAGAAAGAAAGAAGGAAAAGGAAAAAGAGGAGAAGGGAAGGAGAAGGAGAGAGTAGAAGGAAGGAGAAAGAATGAGAAAGAAGGAGAGAGAAGGACAAAGAGAGGGAGAAGGAGAAGATTTGTCCGAAGTATTTTGGCGGGCTAGGTTTTGGTGATGATTTTGGTTTTGATGTTCAGCTTTTTGTCCAGGCATCTTGAGACCTTAATACAAAGAAATCCTTGTCAGGTTTTGTAGGTTCACAATGTAAAAGCACAGTGAAGTGAGCTGAAAAAATTAAGGTGCTGTAAAATTTGGAATTTGGCTAATAGTTTGTGCGTTGTTGTGTGTATCCTCCCTTCTCTCTCTGAAATGATATCAGAATAGATATTGGGAGATATTCTGGTATTTAGAACAATATGATTTTATCAAATCATGTATTTTCTGTTTTCCTTTCACTGAGAATGTATTATTGCATCTAACTTGCACTTCACAGACATAAAAATGCTGTTACAAAAAGCATTGCAGCTTGATTCTGTAACATGTTGTTTGATAGCCATTTCTTGAAGCAGCTTTATAACCTAAATCCCAAAACATTAGGGACAATGCTATGTTTTTCTTAATACAATCTTAAATAGTTTTCTTCCACTGTTTACCATGCTTGTGCATGTCCAAAAGAGAGGAGTTTCAGGTAATCACCCACCACTACTAATAATGTATGTCATAGTTAATCCTCTCTGAAAAGACAATAAAACATCTAAATCAGACTAGATGGAAATAAATGCTAAACAAAAATTAAAACTTCTTCCTATTCCTATTTACTTTAGGAAAATTCCTCATTCATATTGCACTAAAAATACTAAAAGTAGAGCAAAAGGAGAGTATCTGTCAAAAAATAAATAAAAGCCCATCACATGCATAAAAATGCAAACATTAGAAGACAAGAAAATACCAATAACTTTGTTATTAATTGGAAGCAAGTTATGTTTAACCATGAGGCTTTCTCAGCAGTCTTTAATAGTTACCAGTCAAAGCATTCCAGTGCTCTATTCCCTGCTACAAAGATGACGGAAGTGCTTCTTCCTGTCTGGCTCCACTAAACTCTTACCATGAACCTAATGTGGCCCAGACAGACAGAAGTGTTTCTCTGAATAAATCATTTAAATGATTGCTATAGCATTAGACTTTCAAAAAATCTTCTGAATGCAGAACGTGAATGAGAAATAGGCAATTTTCTTAGAAATTGTTAGGGAAGGTTATTTTAATGAGAAATGTTCTTTGAAAGATTGAATGAGAACTGTAGCAGAATACCTGTGGCCAAGGGATTTTGTCTGCCCACACACCCACCCCTCCAGCTCTGTTTTTCCCTTTGATTTGTAAGTTTCATGTAATTTGTATTTCTGTGTATTTTATGTATTTTATATGCATACACATGCACTAGTATGATAGATGAAAAGTGACACGTGCAAATTTCACTTGCAAAATACCACAACACTTTGATGAGTTTCATTATTAAATTATTACTACAGCTGTAATAGAGCCTGTAAAATGTTCATAATTCAACTTTTAGCATGTTGGTTTTCACAAGAGTGATACTCAGTACTCAGAAATAAAGCAATTTGCACATCCACTGCAGGTGGTTTGACATTGGATGTCTGATTATTGAGGATCCAATTCATGGAATTCACCTGGAAGCATTCACCCAAGCCACACCAGTGCCTTTACAATATGTTCAGCAGGTGAGTTTTCAGTTTTCTTACCAATTAACAGCTGAGACATAAGACTGAAGTTTTCATTTTAATTATAATGTCAGTTCTTACTGACTGGAAGTTATTACACTTAAATATTTTCATTTATGAAATAAGGATACAAATTATTTTTGCACCAAGCTTATGAATTTGGACATTCATAGTAAAGCTTTTCTTAGTCAAGAGTCTCATTCTGCAGTATCTGTCACTTTGGAGCACAAGTTTTACTCTCCTATTTAAGAAGAAGAAATACTAACCAAGCATGCTGTACTCTCTGAAAACTTGTTCCTAAAAACAAAAGATTCCCATTTTCCAAACCACTGCTTGGACTTAAGTCCCTTATGAACACAGAGTCCCACCTTAAAGACAAGGCTGATTTCAAATGTGCTATTCTCACAAGGGTGTACAGTTCTGAAATCAAAATATTTAAATCTTGGAAATACTGTGGTTCATTCAGTTGGAAATAGTGGGATGAACTGCAGTGGTGTACAGTTCTGAAATACCACCAAAAGGAGTTTTTCTGGAGGTGGTTTATTTTTCTTTGGGCACAGACTGGGAATTACTCCAGTCACTGCATGTTGCCTGACAGCAGATATGAGTCATTCTTCAGTTAACTCTGGCCTGAAAATTCTTTTAAAATAAATGTTTCCATGAAGAATTTATAACCAGGACTGTTTGGGGTTTGATCCTCAGATGTTGCTTTGGGAGAGCTGTTGTAAGAAACTTTGACCCTTCGTGGCAGGGAAGAATGATGCTCTGACTCCATGTGATTAGAAGGCTATTTTATTGTTTTATGATTTATATTATTATATTTCTATTCTATTCTATTCTATTCTATTCTATTTGTAACTATACTAAAGAATAGAGAAGGATACTTACAGAAGGCTAGAAATATAATAATAATAAAACTCATGACTCTTTCCAGAGTCTCAACACAGCTTGTATGACCATTGCTCAGTGATCAGGGCTCATCAATTTAAGTAAACAAATTCCTAACACATTCTACATGAGCAAAACACAGGAGAAGCAAATGAGATAAGGATTGTTTTTCCCATCTCTGGGGCTCTCTCTGCTTTTTCAGCTTCTCAGGATAAAATCCTGAGCGAAGGAATTACGTTGAGTAAAATGTGAGGACCATGGAGAGCAAATAGTAACTTTGGGGATTTTTTCAGCAGCACCCATTTCTGAATAGCTGAAATTTGATTCTCAGGCCCTTTAATACAACGATTCCTTGCAAAAGTCGCTTAAATCTGACAACAGAAGCAAATCTACTAATTCCAAACTGTCTCAGTAATCACTCTTCAAACTTTTACACGCAGGCCAAGAGTCTGACCCCTCAGGACTACAGCCTGAGGTGGTCAGGGCTGCTGGTGACAGTGGGCGAGGTGCTGGAGAAGAGTGTGCTGAACGTGAGCAGGACGGACTGGCACGCGGTGTTCACGGGCATGTCCCGCCGACAGATGATCTACAGTGCAGCCAAGGCCCTGGCAGGGATGTACAAACAGCAGCTGCCACCCAGGACCGTGTGACAACAGGGACACCCTCACACCAGGAATGCTGGGTTTCATTCTAGGAGCGAAGTGGAAGCCCTGTGTTCCCATCCTCAGCAGCGCAGATTTGTGATTTTTAACTCTAAACTGTCTCTGCTTCTTGAGAAGTGAAGGTGATTTGCAGGAGTGGAAGTGAGCAATTGCAGTTTTTAGTTATGTGTGATTTCCAGTATGATTCATAAAACAAACGTATTTATGACTGCTGCAGGCAGCATTGCAGTTTAACTGCAATGTGCTGTGGTGTGACACCTTACCAGCCATTTGCTGAGACAGTTAGTTAGTATTCTTTCTAAAGGGGATATTTGTTTAGCTATTTCTATTATATTAGTAATATAAACATGTTGACAGCATAACATGTATGTTATATATGGATTTCAATCCAGAGAGAGACTACCTTCTGTATTACATGTGTTTTTTGGGGCATGTGTTTTAGGGGATACTTAACACCTCCTTGGGTTGGTGTCTGTGTGTGGTTCTCAGGAGCGATGCCAAGTAGTCTCTACAGCACCTAAGAGTGAGCTGCTGAAGAAGAGCACAAATCCATGCCCTGTCAGCTGAAGTCATTGCTAAATAATTCTCAATTCTCATTTTCTATGCTGCGTCTTTCTGCTTTTTATGTAACAGTAATTGAATTCGTGGCCAGCTGAAGAACCACAGACAAAATTTCAAGTTGCTTCAGTGGGTTTTAGATCAGGTACTGCACTTCCCACATGAAATCATCTCAGCAGTTTCAGTAACATGATTTACTCCAGTGCTTCCAGACTTCATCTGTTGTATGTAATTACGTAATTTTTTTCTGTGTATTTACAGTTGTCTGTAATTTGATTATGGTAAATGGTCATGTGTGTATCACTTGCTTTGCTATTCTGGGTTTTCTAAATACTTCTAAGTCTAAAAGCTTTCAGGATGTCAGGAGTTCACTGTTTCTCATATAAGTTTTCAGTGGTGTCTGATTTTTTTTGTGGCTATAAATATCCTCCATCCATGCTCACACAATCTTAAATCTTTACTTACAAATACGGAAGTAATTGTGAAGAAAATATTTTGGTAATAATACTTTTTTAAGAAACAAAGAATAAACAAATACTTTTTGTTTGCCTTAAAGAAGCAGTTTTTCAGCTTGTATTGCTCAGCCTTTACCTTTCTTAGATGCTTTCAAAGAACATTTTGTATACGATATACTGTTAAGCCAGCTCATATTTGTACCCAGTGAAAGCCTGTCTATTTCAAAATAGTATATTTGGCCTTAATTGGCTTACTCTGTAAAGCAGTTGAATAAATGTTTTCCCTAAAGAATTCCATCTATTTTAAAGGCTTGGTTTTTATTACAGATGATGAACATCTTTATTGAAGTTGTTTTTGCATGGCCAGTTTGCAGATCTGTCACATACTAAACAAGCAAATACGATCCAACTCTCAGTCTTGAGGTCCCTCAAGAGATGATCAGATTGAGATGGCTTCTTTCTGTGTTAAACCAAAAGGGTGATACAGGGAGTTTTCTTTGTCATTATGCAGCAAAGGCTTCTTTGCATTTACTGTAATTTCAATATAATGCTGCTGGTTTATCCCCTGCTTGCAGCATCCGTGATGCAAAGGAGGAGGACATGAAGTCATCAGTAGGTTTAGGTGCCCTGGCATAGCTTAAAATCAAAACTGAAGAGGAACAACCCTATTCTTTCTCCTTTCCTGTCCCTGGCCTTCACTTTTTAAAAGGTGAGAGAAGAAAAACAGCGTGGTCAAGTGAAATGGTTTTTCCCTGGCTCAGTGAAGGTCTCGTGATTTATTTTTGACAGCTCCCAGAAGAATTAAATAATGTAGCTTTGCAACCATCAATTGGTTCTTTCCCTTTGGGGGGAGCATTATTTGCTTGTGTATTGAAAAGTAACATCCTCACACCAGCACCACAAGCTCATCTTCCCTGAGAGGCCAAGGGGAAGAAAAACGTCTGGACTACGATCTGGGAGGCTAAAAAGTTGGAAATTGCTTCCTGCATGGAGGCCTTGCTCAGGGTCTGAGTTACATGAATTCTGAACCATGTTAGGTAGACAGTTCAGCTTTTTGCCACCCTCAGGGTTGGCAATAATAAGAGAGAAAGCTCAACAGGGGTGTTAAATTAACACACAGATAATTTAGAAAAGCAGATACGCTTTGGACATGTAACTTTTGTCACAACTCTCAACTGCCACATCCCAGCAGGGGGTGACTTCTTGGTGGAGGTGCAGAATCCATTTGCTGAGTTTGCTCCAATGTGTGTGTCAGAAGTCACCAAAGGTACTATGTATATTACTGTTATACTACCATTTTTAAACTCTGTTTCACATAAACAGCCAAGCTCTTTGAGTTTGCATTACATTGAGAAGATCTATAAGGTCCTTAAACTGAGATTGTTTAAAATGCTGGAAAAAGCTCTGCATTTGTTGCTGCTTTTGTCAAGAAGTTACTGCTCTGTTCCTGGCCTCACTTCTTCATCACAGCCCTGCTCAGAACAGCATGGCTCTGTTAGAAAAACCATGGATA
>WBNO01020727.1:27035-74592 GCA_013400575.1 Peucedramus taeniatus
TGTTCAAATTAGTCTGATAGCTTTCACCCAGCTGCCTCTCGCAAGATTGACCCTAAATGTCTGTGAAGGGCTGGGGCATGTGGAGTCTGATGGAACAGCAGTTACAGCTTGGTGGAACATCTTGGTCCAAAATCAAGAACAAAACAGCCTCATACACTTTCCAGAGTGTTCTCCTTTAACAAAAGGATTTTTGAAATAATAATACCAGTCACCTTTTTTAGACCCCTTCTCAATTTGGGCAAGATAGTGAGGAGTGGCAGAAGAGGGCAAAGGAAAGAATGGAATGTGGAAGGGTGTGAAAGCAATCAGGAGAGTGTCAGTGAAATAGGGATGTCTGGTGAGTCCTGAATGCAGTTAAGAAATCAAGAATATAGAATAACTCATGTCTAATGCTGTCAATTTTGGCCAACTTTAGAGGAGCACAAACATGCAAATCTTGCAGCAGAGACATTTAGCACAGATGTGATTCTGTGTCCCTGTCTAATGAAGTTTACAAGTTGCTTTTGATGTTTATCCCTCCATGCAGCACAGGGGAGGTTTTTCAAGTGGGAGATTTCTGAAGGATTTCTGTAAGTATAAACCTGTGAAAATGAGAATTTTTGTAACAATTCTTAAGGATATTTGTAAAAGTATCCCCTTTTTTTCATAATAGTAAACTTTGCAGATGAAAGTAAGGCATTGTTACTGAATAGTGTTCACTCTGCAACATAGAATTCTGTGTGTAGTTTGCAATTGCGTTTAATAATTTTGACTGAGAAAAAAAAATCCTTTATTTCCTACTGTTAGCAGACATAGGAGCAAGTAGTAAATTAGAACACTCTGTATCCCATGAAAAGTTGTTAACAGACTTAAAAGCAAGAGTAAAATAGCTTCAAACTTGATTAGTTTTCTGATGTGGGTTTTAACTTCAACACTTCTGTCTGTAATCTATCAAGAACTCATATTTTGAAATCCTGAATCTTGGAGTCATTTGGCTTTGACTTTATGGCTTTGTTCCATCCATAGTTACATAAATCAGGGAAAAAATATATAAAACTAATGGTGAATGGATCTAGAGTTCCTAAAAGAAAAAGGGGCCTATTGGTTTGATTTATCATCTCATTGTGCAGGATTCTGTCAAAGCTTTGGATACTCCAGCCAGCTGATTCTGCAAAGTGGCCAGACTATGGCCTGTCAGTTAAATTGGGAATACACTGTGCTGCAGAGGAATAACAGGGTCCAAAAACACTCAACAGCTGCTTCTGAGCTAACACAGGCATTTTTCAGTTACTGGATAAAGAGGAGATGTAGCTTTAAGGTTACAGGAAAAAATAAAATATTTCATGTCGAGAAAGTGATTTCCAACTGTCTGGGTATTCTGCATGTGTGAGCAAATGTAGCTGTGGCCTCCTCTGTAAAATAGGGAAGTACCTCATAGAAGGGAAGGAGAAAACAGATAAATTGGTTTTCCAAGATTGTGTTAATTCTGTGGTATGCCTGGGGTTTTTTGGTGTTGACCACAAAAACATGCTCCATGATACGAGTGAATGTGATACATATTATTTTTAATTAAAAAATCTGATATTGGAAATTACACACCAAAACTTTCAAACTTGTTTTAATCTTTGTTGTCAGCTCAGTGCAAACAGCCTGTGTTTGATAAAGATCAAACTAAAAAATTGATTTTTTTTTTACAGCTACTGCTGCAGTTCTGTTGTGAATAATGCATTGAACCACTCAGTCAAGTACTTTGTTTTGTATTCCATCAAGAGTTCTCTGAGTTTTGAAAGTTTTCACTTGCCTTAGCTTGAATATTTGTGTATTCATGCCTTGCAGTTGAGTTCATCTCTGTGAGAAGTACCCTAATTTATTTTTTCCTCAAGTGTCATCTTTTTTCTCTGCTTTTACAATAACACATTGAATGCAGAGTAGCCAGGGGTCATTTTTATTATGTAATCCTTACATTTGCAGGAGCAGCCGTTGCAAAGTAAGTGCTGAATGTTCTGCAGGTTCTTGGAAAAGTGCAGTTTTGTCAGATTCTTTTGACCAGCAGTGGGATTCTGAATAGCTGTGCCATCCAAGAAGAGGTGAAAAACAGTTTTTGGTACAGCAGCAGGCTTAGAAAGAATTCCCAGGCAGACCAGTTATATAATAACACTAATAAAATACTATGATATATAATATGTGGTATATTATATATTATATAAAATCGTTAATAATATCATTATTGCTATTATTAATTCTGCTATTAGTAGTGGTAGAATTGAGATGTTGCTCTTGGATAATAATGCTCCTTTAATAATCTGGTGTGAATAAAATAGAAAATAATGGCATTTCAGTGCACATCTATTTTGAAGTTTGTGTAGTAATGTTTCTTGGTAAACAGAATTATACATGCAAGGCAGATACTGAAATTAGTTATTTGGGTAAAGTGCTTTAAAAATCTACAAACCTGTGTCTGAAAAGGAAAGGGCAGGAGAACATTTTTAACACAATGGTAATCAGTAATTGCTGTAATCAGTAATTGCTTTTGTCTGTGGTTCTCAGAGTATTTGCAGAAGTGAATATCCCAATACTTAGAAGGTTGTAATTGTGATAAAATAAGCATTTTAAGGTTTGTCCCATTATCTGATGCAGATGCAGCAGTATTGGCAAAGTCCACACATTAACTGCACTAAGTCATGGGTTTGAATGCACAGTTTTAGACAAAGGAAGCAGAAGGAGTGCTGCCTCTTCTTAAATTAATTTCTAGTAGTGAAGTTTCTCCTGCTGTGAAAGAAAAAGTTTTATCATTTTGCCCACTGAAGACCTCTGTTGCATTTTTTAATTACCTGTTTAATTTATTCTCCTAATCTTAGTTTCCTCTCACTGCAGGCTGTTTATATTCCCTGTACACAATTTGCTCTCTGTTTTCTTCATAAGGAAGCTTCACATCTCACTTTTTTGTTGAATGAAACATGACTGGTTTTAGTCAAAGTCTCAGTCCTTTGCTAGTTTAAATCAGTGTTTTTTTATTAATATAAGTGTATTATATTAATATAATTCAGTTCATGTGGGATGATAAGGTAGCTCCACATTTTCATGATTTTATTTCATTTAAAGACAGCAGAGGTCATGAGAGATTTTTTTCCCCAAGATCTGCAGAACTGTCTAACACCAAAGCACTGGTGCAGATTTCTCTTAGTTTTGAGAACTGAGAGTTCAGTTTTTTGCCCAGAACTTCCCCAGAAATTAATCTGTCTGCTGCTCATTGGCTGTGATCAAACCCACCTTCTTCTTGGTGCTGGATGAACTCATTAGGAAGGGAAAGAAGAGCTGAATAAAAAGTATTCTGTGAGAGCAGAACCTTCCAGTCAGTGTTGCCACACGTTTTCAGGATGAACCTGAGTGAAATGTCCTGCCTCTGCTGCACCCTTCAAACCATGGAGTTGTCTAATAACCTTTAAATTTAATTTTTTAATAAAAGGTGTGTTGTTGCTGAGAGATTTTTGAAACCATTTGAAGTATCTACTCAGAAAATTCCTGCCTGCACGAGGAAATTCTAGCAAATTTTAATAATCTGGTGTGAATAAAACAGATAAAATGATGACATTTCCGTGCATGTCTTTTTCTGAAGTTTGTATAGTAGGAGGTAAATGTTTCTTGGTAAAGGATGTAACTGTGTCTCCTTCTGTGCTTGCACTTAGCACTATTCATAATCAGCTTTAGTGCTGTAATTAATTTTATTAATACAGAATTACTAATTTTAAAAATTAATTTAAATTTTTTTTATTAATACATTGCATATGCCATGTACTGGGCCAAAAACATTTCGGCATTTTACATTCCGGATGTGTAATCCTTGACTGTTTCTTTTCTTCTGTGTGCTTCTCTGAAAGGGACATGAGCTACTCTGAAAGCCATCCTGTGATTACCCACTTGAGGGATACCGAGGCCAAAAAACAAGAAAGGGAAATCAGAAGAGGTGCCAGACTCCTGCGTGAGGGGCTGCAGGCAGAGCAGCTGTGTCTGGGGTGTCTCTCTCTGCTGAGCACTAACACCTGCATAAATCTGCTGCGTCCTGCTTCAGCCGAAGCCAAGGGCAGCTCTTTTGCCATTGCACAAGCAGAACTGTTGAGAATTTAAAAATAAAAATAAGCCCGCAAGGCATGTGATACTTGTAGGTAACAGGTGAACATAGTCTTGGTGATTTAAAACTTCCTTGCATTGGGGGTCGTGGATCCAAGACTTCCTCAGGAAGCCTGTTCCCATACCTGACAACCCTTTGGATGTACAAATTTCCCTTAAAATCCAATCTAACCCTCCCCTGGCCCAGCCTGAGGCCGTTCCCTCTCCTCCTGTCCCTGTTCCCTGGAGCACAGCCCGACCCCCCCGGCTGTCCCCTCCTGCCAGGAGCTGTGCAGAGCCACAAGGTCCCCCCTGAGCCTCCTTTGCTCCGGGCTCAGCCCCTTCCCAGCTCCCTCAGCCTCTCCTGGGGCTCCGTTCCCTTCCCCAGCTCCGTTCCCTTCTCCGGACACGCTCCGGCCCCTCCATTCCCTGCCTGAGGGGCCCGGAGGTGCCCCAGCCCTCGAGGTGTGGCCTCGGCAGGGCCAGCACAGGGACGGGCACTGCCCTGCTCCTGCTGCCGCCCCACGGCCGGGCCAGCCCAGGGGCCATCGGCCTTTGGCCACCTGGGCACCCCTGGGCTGGTGTCCTGCTGCTGTCACAGCACCCCCAGGGCCTTTTTTCCAGCCTCTTTTCCCCCATTCTGGAGCTGCAGGGCAGGACTCAACACCTCACGCTGTTGTCCCTCACCCCACTGGCGTGTATGTGATTGCCCAGATCCTTCTTTTGGGCCTCTTTGGTGTCACATTTGCCACCTTCCAGTCACCTGGCACCTTCCTGGGTTGCCAGAACTGCTGGTAAAGGGATCAGAGTGGCTCAGTGAGGCCTTCCAGCAGCTCCTTCAGTATCCTGGATCCCACCCAGATCCAGGTTGTGGTTGTCACTTGTGGTTGTCACAAGTGAAACACAAGTCACATAGTGCATTACTGACCTCTTCTCCTTGGATTATTTCATCATGTGTTCCATTTCATGAAGGTGGGTACCCTACTTCAGCCTTTTCCTGCTCCTCTGTCACTGTGTTTCCCCCTGCATCTAATCGAGATTCTCCTTGGCCCTCCTTTGGATGCTGAGGTATTTGTAAAAATATTTGTGTTGTCTGTTAACAGCAGTAGCAAGATTAATTTCTGGTTTCTACCTTGGCCCCTCTGAATCACGAGATAGAGCACAGGATGGCATAAAGCAGTGACACAAGTATGCTGTGCTTGAGCCTCTTCATCAGTTCTGCTTGTTTACTGATTTAAGTGCTGCCCCGAGATTAGTTTACTGATGCTTCTTTAACAAAGAATCCTCGTGGTCTATTCACCATGGACACAATCCTGAGGACCTGGTAATTATTGGCCTGTTTTAAACTGGCCCACCAAATGAAGAGACTATAGTTGCCCTACCTGTGGAAGCTTGGGCAAAACAGGGCAGAAATTGTACTTTCATCAAGAAGTCTGGCTGTTTCTTTTACTTTGGTCACACACATATGACATTATGTATGCATGATTATTAAATTTATGTATTTTCTATAGTACATTAAAAGGTATATGTATAAAGAAGGCAAATCAGCTTCCTCATTTGAATATTTGCCTTTTTTTTTTTTCTCCTAAACTGTAATAGCTGTGTAGAAGAGACTGTACTACAAGAACAGTTCTAAGCTGTAACACACAACCATTCATGGTGCCACAGGCTTCAAGAAGAAAAGTTCCTGCAAAAGGGAAGGAAAGCTTGCTTCACTGTGCTTCTCCTTTGCTAATCCAGATTAGTAAAAAGTTTTTTTGGCACAGCAAGTCCTTAAGAGTGTCACAGTGGTTTGATTAGGACTTTGCTGTAGGAGGTGATAACCTGTTTGCTTCAGACCTGAGAGATGCTGACAATGCTTCCATGTCTGAGGCAGAGTAAGACAGAGTTCTTGTTTCTCTGCTTGTTTCTGTGTACGTTTCTCATTGTGATTTTTGGGGGAGCATTTCAGAGTTCCATTTCAGAATTTCATTTCAGATTTCATTTCTCCCAACATACAGACCTGATCATAATTAATTTCCTGTTTAATTAGAGGAGCTCCTGCCAAAGTCACATGGCAAATTGTGGTTACTCCCACACTTGGTGAAACGTGACCACTTGTTTTCTTTGGTTTATATCTCCACACTGGACGTTTGGGCCGTGGCAGTGAGACAGACCACAGGGTATCATTTTGGATAAAATTAATGTGCTGTTGCTATCCTGAGCAATGGATTCTGATAAGCATCGTGGACCTGCTTTAAAGAAGCATTGATACCCTGCTTGTTTGAAGGTCATTTTGACCTCCCTGGAAAACTTGGCTGTGCCAAAGCTAAATGTGTTTGTTCTGTGGCAGGAAACACACGGGGCAAAAGGAGTCAGTGCAGTGCAGCACCTGACATTTGCTAATAGGACACTTACCTGTCACCTGTGTTTTCTGTCCAGATGTGCAGCTTATGACAATTTGGAAGTGAGCACAAACTGTTTTATTTCTGATTTGTTTGTTTGTTTATTATTTATTTATTATTTATTTATTTACTTATTGAGTATAAACTCTTTTTATTTCTGCTTCTTCACATGGATTCGCCTCCAGGCCACCATTCAGTCTGAAACCTACCAGGGTGGAACTCCTCTCTCATGGCAGTCAAAACGTCTGGTGACCACAAGAAGACCATCATCTCTCCCATAATCTGTCTCCAGGTTAAATATTTTTATGGGTTTCTTTGTGTTTGTGTGCATATGAATGTTTGTGCGTGTTTATTTTTATATGAATGAAAGATAAAACTGATTTCTTTTTTCTTCTCAAGGAAGGAATCTGTCACTTTGTCCTTGAGGAAGGACATTGAAAATTTTAGTACCAAAAAATAAACTCCAGTGGATGATGCTTTCACACCATTTGAGAAGATTAGAGCAAAAGAGATTCTGTCTGTGTTTTAGAAAAAGTTCTTTTATTTTAGTACAGGGAGAAGTCATGGCAGCTAGCAGTACAGATCTGAGGCATTAAGGAGGTTCTTAATAGCCAAGGAAATTTTAACTGCCAAACACCTTATTGATGTGATTTTTAAATGAAAAAAAAATTGGTTAATTATTGCAAATACAAGATTTTAAGTGAATGTAGTTGTTTATCCCTAGAAAAAGCTCCTCTCAGGCATACAGAGAGTAACAATTTGTGTCTCCACATGATGGCACTGGATGTCAGGGAGAGTGTACTGGACTAGAGTCCAGCCCTATGAGGAAAAAATTATTTTAATTAGCCAGCAGTAGGGAGATAATCTGCCTGCCATGTGACACATAAATGCTAGGCATGGTTTGAAAACCTGAGCTCTCCTGGCCACTCATGAATCTGAATGGAAGAGCTCAGTAATTGTAATTTTAAAAAGTACATTTAGCTGCTTTCAGCATTAGCAGTGCAGTAACTTCTGCCTAAAAGATTTTGGTGTGTTCCAAAAATTGTTTTCCACTGCAAGTGTTGCCCTTAAGACAATACCTCAGAGATAACTCAGGTGTCTGCTTCCTGTAGTTTGGTCAATTCCTTATAAAAATTACTCTTGCAGTTTGATGGGACTTTGTAAAATCCTATTGAATGTTTCTCTTAAATTGATAGGAAATGCTCAAAAAGTAAGTTTAGGACAAAAGAGACATGAAAATACTGAAAGTATTTGGACAAATAATTTTAATCTGACCATGGAGTTATCATAAGTAAAATTGGCTTAGTCAGTTTTGCTTTATAAATAAACAAACCAAAAAGCTCTAATAAAAAAACCAAAATAATTGTTACCCTGAGATGATGCACCTTCCCATTTGCAGGAAACATCTCAACCTCTTATCCTTCCTCTTGTTTCTGAAAATATTTATTTTATTGAAAGATTCATTTCTTCTCAAGGCCTCCAAACTATCTTGCTGGTTTTTTGGTTTTTGGTTTTGTTTTGGGGTTTTGTTTGTCTGTTTCCTTGCTTTTTTTTGGGTTATTTTTTGTTTGTTTGTTTTTGGTTTTTTTTTTGGGTTTTTTTTGTCTGTTTCCTTGCTTTTTTTTGGGTTATTTTTTGTTTGTTTGTTTGGTGGTTTTTTTTGTTTGGTTTTTTTTTTTTTTTGGTTGTTGTTGTTGTTTTTGTTTTTGTTTTTTTGTGGGAGAGGGTTGTTTTGTTTTGGTTTTTTATTTTTTTAGCACTTAGTTTCAAAGAAAGGAAAACTCACTGGATCGACAGTGGTAGACAGGTATTTTTAAACTGAAGAAATTAATTAAAACCAGCTATTTTTAACAGTCCTCTGTGTTTCACATGTAACCCACTCCTTGAAGACCCTTGAATAGTCTAAATACATATAAAAATTGGGGAAGCATAATTAATTCCAGCAGTATTTAGCCAATTGTTTCAGGCTTCTGGAGAAAATGCTGGAAATAATGCTTGTTTAAGAAAAGGTCTTAAATAGAAGCTGTGGCAGATAAAATTCATGACCATAACTTCCACTAGCCATATTTATAAGTGTCACCTCTCTCTGTTCCAACTGTGACTCCAAACTATGTCAATGTCAGCCTTGCTGCATTCTCCTGTAAGTCAAATAATTTGCAGAACTCTCCTCCCCCTTATACACCAGAGATCTCCTTTTCTTGAATTTTCAGCTAAATGGAATATACCATTTTTCAGCATTTTTTTAAAAAGAAATATACATGAGAAGAGACCAGCCTGTTAAGTATCTTGGTGCTGTGGATCTTTGCAAAGACATTTATATAATAGTGTCTATTTGGCCTGAATGTTTCACTTGATTAGATGTAGGTGGTGATGTTTTTCAGAGCTCAGCCATCAGCCCTGGCTAGTTACTTCTCTGCTAATGAAAAAGCAAATGTCAGGTTTCTTTCTGCCCCTATTAACCCCATGCATATTCCTGTCCAGGAATGCATGCCTGGATACAAAACCTCCACTACTTCCTCCAGAGCAGGCAGGAACTCTTGGGAAACAGCACAACAAAACAAAACAAAACAAAAAAAAAGAGCATTTCAGACACTCTCTGTGCCATTTACTCCCATCCTGTGGAAATGCAAGTTATGGTTCAGAAACCACAGTGCAGCCACTGAAGCAAGAGGAAGCACCTGGGTCCCAGCACAGCCAGCAAGGAAATGTGTGCCTCATGTCCACTCCAGTGAATGCTGAGAGGCTGCCTGACCTCAGGGTGAGGAAACCCTGATCCTGCCACCATCCTTACAGGAAAAATGTCACTGATCACCCCACTTGGGAACAAATTTCCTCAGAGGGAGCACCCGTGGCCACCAATCCAGCATGTTCACAGTGCCAGATTCTCATCTCTCCTTCACTGACTGCTGTAAGGAGTTATAAAGTTAGAATAATGCAGTATCCTGCAGCCTAAATTTTATGTTGTCTTACTTTTTACATATTGCTATAAAACAATATGAACTTCAACCAGTTTTGTAGGTAAAAGCTGGGAAAATCAGACTGAATAGTTTTTTAAGCAGAGGTACCTAGGGTAGACTGTGGGAACTGAGAGGATGGGTCTGTTCTAATGTTAAAGTTGTGCTTGCACTTCTTTATTAAATTAGAGCCATGTAGAGCCATGTTTACACTCAGTCATCTTGTGTTTTCCCAGGGCTGCCTGGACATTCTGCCGAAGTAGCAAATAATGAAAAATCAGTGTAGCATCTGACAAAAGTTAGTAGTGCACAGCTTTTTCTGGTTGCTTGTTTAATGTCTTTTTCCCCACAGAAATTAGTAAGGATTCAATTGGTTAATGTTATTGTTCACATAAATATCTGAACTATCTTTTGTTGCTGGGCCCACCCATGACCAACAAGGGCTTACGAGACTCAGAGTTTCCTCTGTTGTCTCTAGGGATGGACAGCCATATGAAGGCACATCCAATTAATCTAATTTAAGTGCTCCAAGTCATTATCAGGAGTACTTGTACTCATCTCATGGCCAGATGCATGCTTACAGGTCTTTCCCTTCACTTTTTAGTCCATTCTCAGCTTGAAACAGAAGTTTTCCACTTGACCCTGTGTGCATAGCTGGGGGTCTCTATTCAAAAATTAAATCAAGTTTCAGTTATTTGTGTGCCCTCAAGTTTACTCACTTCTTATATGACAAGGTGTTGTCTCTTCACAAATATCTTTGTGCTTTACCTCTCCTATTTTACTTTGTAAGTGTATTCAAACTTTTGTGTCTTCATTGTTTCTCTTCTACATACAGACTGGAGAAAAAGGTATCAGCATGCTCAAATTATTCCTAGGGCTAATGTTCAGATTTATTCTATACCAAACACTGTGACAGCAAAAGGCCACTGAACTGGTACTTGTCTTTACTAAGGGCATAAACTGAAAACAGAAAATCACTTCAGATTTTTTTTGGGTTCTTCTTCCAGATCTTTCAGCTAAGTTTAAGAGATGTAAGGACTCGCCTAGTCCATCAATTGAGAAGGTAAAGCTCACCACCAGCCACATTTCATTCTGTTGTGCTACTTGGACTCTTTTTCCTCCAGGGAGAAAATTCCTTGCCTTGGAGATAATCTTCTTTGTTAGTCCTCCACAACCTCTTAGGCTTGGCACATTCTTCTGTGGCACTAGGGCTTTAAAGTCCTTTTTTGTTAAAAGGCCATTTTGTGTTGTGGTCCCTCTTAAACCTTTTCCTGCTCAGCTCCTTTTTTCTTGAGTCCTGATCTCCGTTCTGTCAAAATTGTAGGATCATGGAGTTGAGGGATCATGGAATGGTTTGGGATTAAGGTTTGGCTTTAAGGTCTGGTTTGGGAGGGACCTTAAAGCCCATCCAGTCCCATCCCTGCCATGGCAGGGACACCTTCCACTGTCCCAGGCTGCTCCAGCCCCAGTGTCCAGCCTGGCCTTGGGCACTGCCAGGGATCCAGGGGCAGCCCCAGCTGCTCTGGGCACCCTGTGCCAGGGCCTGCCCACCCTGACAGGGAACAATTCCCAATTCCCAATATCCCAATATTCAATATATCCCTGCTTCTGGCAGTGGGAAGCACTTCCCCCCTTGTGCTGTTACTACATCTTCTTATAAAACAGTTCCTCTCCAGCTCTCCTGGAGTCCCTATAGGCCCTGGAAGGGGCTCTGAGGTCTCCCTGGAGATTTCTCCTCTCCAGGTGAACATCAAGAGCTCTTCCAGCTTGGCTCCAGCCCTCAGAGCATTTTCATGGCCTCTTCTGGCCCTGCTCCAGGAACTCCACATCTTTCTTGCCAGGACCCCAAACCTGGTTGCAGTTGAGTTTCATAGTTTTCTCCATCACACCCTCAAGCCCATATCTTGTTTGCTGCTGTCTCCAGTTGTATTTGTGGTCACACGTGAGCCTCTGACAGTATTTTAGCTTATTCAACATGCTTATGTGGACAATCATTTTTATCAGGTACTTCTTTGTCTTAGGCTCCTTACGAGGGTTTTTTTGCCCTGATTCCCAAGAACCTGTGGCATTTTCTTTAAAGATGATACATTTTCAAAATCATAGTTATTTTCTTTTGTAATTGTTACTTTTGTTCATAAGGACACTGGGGAGAATAGAGAACCTATCCACAAATGTCTGGCAGATATTTTAGCAGGGAAAACACAGCCTTTTTCATCACAGCATTACAAATGCACCTTAAAGTCATCAGCCAGTCACAGATTTAGTGATTTGTGGTCAGTTGTGCACAGTTCCTGTTCAAACATTTCTGTGAAGTTTTTATTTGTACTATGAGGGGCATTTGATGTGGAGTTCAAAGCATTTCCAAGCAAACCTGTGCCAGAAGAAGGGGTGTAAGAAAGTCCCACAACATGGTGCCTGTTTTTCTTGGTAGCTAAGGACAGAAATTACAGTGATTTATGACACTTCTCTTCTGAAAACCAGTTGAGCCTCAGGACTGCCAAATTAGAATAATGTGCACAGAGAAACTCTCAAAACAATGTCGTGTGCTTTCCCTCTGTGTGAGTCAGAGCTCCACTTGAGAGCCTTCAGCTACTCAAAAACTTGCCTGCTTTTCTCTCACAGCAAGTTCAGGGGGTGCTGCCAGCTCCAGAAATTCAATTATGGCCATCTGATGTTTTACTTAAAACCCAGTTCCTACAGGCTTGTGACCATGTGAGAACTCCAGCTTCCATTTAGAGAAAAATGAAGATTCTGGCCATCTAAAAGCAGGATTTAAGGGCAAGTGGGACCTAAACACACACAGCCATCTCAGAAAATGAAGAAGGAGGAGGAGGAGGAGAAGGAGAAACATTCTTTGTTGGATGTCAGACAAACATCTACCAGAGTAATTCTGCTGTAATTGGTTTTACCCTGGGAAAAACTCATGTTGGCTTCAAATAGTGCCCTGAAAAAACACTGATTTTAAGTTTTTGTTTGTAATGACAGGAACAGGCTGTGAATGGGACAATAAAATTTTCTTCCCTATTTTAATGTTTTAAAGAAGACGTCACTTTGGTATTTTTAGTCGTTTAATATGAAACTTTTTAAAGAATTTTCAGAGAAATGCCTTTCATTGGAAAATGCAATATCTGCAGGATCAAAATCCTCTGCAGAGGACCACATTTTTCTGAAATGAAAGCAAACTCAGAGAATTTTTTACATAATTAAGAGTTTATTATAACTGTCTGACAAAAGAGAGTGTCTTTTCTTTTTCGGTGAAGAAACCCTCTATGTTTACTATTTTGTTAAGATGCTGAGCAGAAAAATGAAATTGTTCAAGTTTACAGCAGGTTCTGAACTGGAACTGGAAAAAATCAAAGATAGTTTTATAATATGCCCCCTCAGTTGTGGTGAAGAACCAGGTGAATGCTGAAGACAGTAAATTTAAGCTGAAATATTCATGTGGCCATTTATAGTTCTCTGAAATGAAATACACTTAGGCAAGCAGCATATGAAGGGGAGAAAAAGCTGATTTTGCAGCTGCTCCTAATATTATTGCACAAGGCTGTGCCTTGTGGTGTGAGGGCATTGCCTTGCTGAAAATCCTGCACCTTCACATTCCAGGCACCCTGAGTGCCCTGCAGCTGTGGGTGCAGGGACTGATCAGTTATTCATGGACAGGTTGGCTGCTCTCTATGAAGCCAGGGTGACTCGGAGAAGTGACTCAAGTGCAGCTCTTTTGGCACAGGTCCTTGGTGGATGCCCAGATAAGAGGATGCTGAGGTGTCTCTGCTGACAGCAGGTGCAGTTGGAAGTGGTGAAAGCCTGCAGAGGGTGACAGCTTCTGACAGAACCTGTGCCAGGCAGGAGAGGTGGGACAGCAGGGTGAGACAGGGAGGGCTGTGCATCCAGACTGTCAGAATGGCTGGGCATGGAGAGAAAGTAGAGAACAAGGTTAATATGAGTGTTGTTTTGAATGAGCAATTGCCAAATCCTTGGAGGGATGATCACAGGGCAGGTTGACTGAGAGAGGGGGAAGCTCTGCCCCTTCACTTGCTGGGAGCACAGGAGAAGAGGCTGTGGCACTGCTGGGCTGAGTTTTTATTGCTCACCCCTTCAAAAGGAAGTATTTCAAATAATATTGTCAGTAGGAAAAAAAGTAAACTGGATTTGTTAAATAAACTCTCTGACCAGTGCTAAAGCAGTTTTGGCTTGCTTGTGAGTTGCTCTGCAGTATATACCTCAATTAATTTTTTGTTTTAAATTAAGAAGCCTGAGGTTTCTATTTGGAGAGATCCAAATGAGGATTTGGAACAATATCTCTCTTGTCTTACAGCTGACTGGCAATAAAGGAGTGAATTTGAGTTAATGAATCAATATTACCTCCCACCAAACCAGAGCAAAGTTATCTAGGCAGGCAACAGGGAAAAGATCTGTGATACCACTGAAAAGTCTGAGAAATAAAAATGCAGAGTCTCCAGTTCTGATAAGCCATCCTCTCTCTTAAATTTCACAAGTGTTTCAGTATCTTAGTTTGACATGCATTTCATGTGAAATGTGGTTCATAATGTGGAAAGCCTTAAGGGCTGCTAAGATCTAATACCATCAGGAAGGTTTATTGATTAATAACCTTGTGCTGGTGAAAGGGATCACACCCTCTTTTGGTAACATTTTCAGTGCTCATTGCTGCAAGTTAGAAACCACCCCTGCACCTTTCCTGAACCTGCCTTCAACGAGGCTGAATGTCGAGGTACTGGAAGGAGGTTTGAAAACCAGTGGTTGAGATTAATCAGAACAATTTAAGAGTAATGAAAACATTTTTTCATCTTTATGATGTTTAACAAGATCTCCCAGAGCAATGCTTATTGCTCCTCTCTTTTTACATTTTGACAGATCAGATATATACAAAACAAGTCATAGAATCGCAGGACAGGCCAGGTTGGAAGATCCCTTTTGTGGAAAAGCAGCATCAAGGAGATTATCCAGCACCTTGTCCAATCCCATCTTGAAAATCTCCACCATATCTGCAGGGAGTTTGTTCCAGTGTCTGATTGTTCTCTCCATGAAAAAATACGTTTTATTTCAGGATGAAATGGTTGCCATTTCTTATTAAAATATTTTAAGAAGGATAGAGAACATGAGGAAGACCTTTAGATACTCTTTTTATTTTCTTTAAGTGGTTAAACCATTAAAGTGGTCAACCATTTAAAGCTTTAGCTTTATCACTTTAAATTTAAAAACACTACAATCACACTTTTCCACCTGCAAGTATGTGGGAGATAAACAACCCCCCAAAATTTGGCCCTGCATTTTTCCCCTTGTTTTGTCTCATGGTCTCACAGTGAGAATATAAGAAAGGTGACTGCTGGTGGTGTCACAAAGAGTGCAAAGAAGTGTGGGTATGGATGGCTGAGACTCTTGCATTTTACCATTAATAAGCTGCTCCTTTACCAGATATGTCTTTGGTTTATGGCATGATTACAATCTTAACACCTTTATATGTGTCTCCAAGTATGCACACATCCTCTGAGCTGGTGTTTTCTTGTGGTTTCTTCCCAGGTGTTTTGATATGCAGGAAACTTCTGTCCCGTCCTTTCAGTCATTACACTTTTCTCCTGCTCTCATGTGCACTTAAATGAAACCATAGTTTTGCAATTCTCCATCCCCCAAGTCTTCTCTGCCTTCAGCCTTATTCCTATCCCCACCCACAGCAGCTTTTCCCCTCTCTCCACGCTCACAGACTGCCAAAATCACTGTGTCTATTTTTACCTTTTTTTAACCTTTTACCTTGTCTTTTTTACCTTTTACCCTGGGTCTGCTCCCGTTCCTCCTGCAGGTGTGGTTCCCACAGCTCTGCCACACCCATGGGTCCTCCCCTCTCTTCTAACCTCTTTGTTTCATAGAAGAGGTGACTGCACAGTCATTTTCCTCCCCAGCTCTGCACCAAGGCTTAGGATTCACTTTCAATCTGCAGCCTAAAACCAATTTAATAATCAGCTGCTGCTGGAAGAGGCAGCCCTGCTCCTCTGACTTCAATTTCCCCTCTCTGTGCCCATCTCTCGAGATGCTAACTGGTCTGATGGCAATGTCTTTGTTTTTCTTCATTTTTAATTATTCAGGTGAATTTTCCACACCTGATTTATGCTGCAGTTGCACAACAGCTGTGTCTGATGCAAAGGGAGTGGTGGCAGCCTTTGGGGCTGGAAAGTGTTTCTGTCACACACGCTGACCTTGTTGGACTGTGAAAAGCCTCTCTCAAAGCAAGAAGCAGGGAGGTGAATGGCTGGCTGCAGATTTTTCCAGCAGAAAAGGTCCTCAGTTCCTTGGTGGAAGCACCAAGATATGGATAACCTGGAGGAGATTGGAGGAGGGAGTGGAAACAGAGTGGAACTTTTCACTGCTGCCTGTCCAAAAGCATTTTACAGTAGCTTGTGTTCTGTTTATTGGTTTGGTGGTTTTTCATTAATGCTTCAAAGCAAAGGAAAAAGGCAGAAAAAATAGTGTTATTTGAGATCATTGCTGATTTTTGAAATATCAGGCTAAAGAAAGTGAGGGCTGTATCAACCAATTGCTTTTCAAAACAGGAATGTAGATGAACCTTACTGACCTATTAACAGTTATAATATGATTCAAGTTAATAGTTATAAATATTTTTGTGTATTTCTATTAGTAAATAAAAGATTTTTTTACATGGAAAAATGTAATAATACACAGTGAAGCTTTGCTGCTTTTGAAATATCGTTTCCAATGTACCATACTTTTATTTGTCACAGTTCAAGAGTATGCTCCATTTAGTACAGAATCCTTCAGATTAATTTTAATTAATGTGTTGTGGGCCCTTCAAATAAAACCCATTACATTTGTTATTACCTTTTAAAACAGAATTAAGTCATTTGCCCCAGTCATGGAAAATGTGAGCTTATCTTGAATGTAAATTAACTGCAGTAGTAAATAGCTCTGTCTCTGTGTGTTTCCTTATGTGGACTCACATGCTTTTAGCTTTAATTAAGGACACTAATTTTACTTTTGGAGAATTGCAAATTCCATGAGTCAGACCATTAAGTGGTTAGCATTAAGATATGCTAGTTACTATTCTATCTGGAAAAGAGAATTGCATAACTGATCTTTTGTCACATGAAATCTTCATGCTCCCAGTTGAAATGTTTGCAGCCTTTGTTCAGGTAGTATTCTTTACACTGAATAACTGCTTTTATGCCCATTTTCCTAAATTACTGTACATTATATTCAGTTATTTCCTGCTCCAAGTGCAGTGTATGACATTAGATCAGTGACAACAGCTAGCTGTGGGGGGGAAAGTCCCAATTTGGCCCTGTCAGTGGGAGCTGTTGCATTGCTGGGTGTGTAAAACATTCATCATGGAATTTCCATGGGTTTCACTGAGAAAGCACTGCCACCCTTGGTGTCTCTGGGTTAGCCAGAAGGATGACTTTCATTTCTTTAAAGCACCAAATTTAACCAAAACAGTGAGCAGCAATCACTTGGGCGTTACCATCTTCCTCGTCTGGGATTCTGCAGCACACTGCACAGAAATTTTAGCTGTATGGGTTTACTTAAGGGAGCTGCCTCTTCCTTTCATGACACACTCTCAGAGGATGACATCATTGTGAGAAGGGGCACTTTTTTTTTTTGTAAAGGAAGCAGGATTCTTGAAAGGGAAAACAATACTCATCATTCCAAATTGGTCCAGAGGTCAGCAATTGTGTGGCTGCACCAGCCAAACTTTCTGCTGAGACAATCCTGTCTCACTTCTCAGCAGCAGCTCTCAGCTCTGCAAAGTTGTTGAAAATCAGAGCAAAATCAAGATGCAGGAAAGCCAGCAGCCTGCTCATTAAGCTTTCACATGTCTCTTCATCCTCATTATTCCAAAGGCCTTTATGTTATTTTGAGATGACTTTTAAGGCAAGTTAACTAATGTAGGTTAGGTAGTGGTTATAATTTCTTACTAAAATCTGTTTAGTGATGTTATTCTGGGGTTATTTTAATGAGAGTTGGACATAAAAATGTGTCTTGGCTGACATTACTGAACTGCATCACACCAAATCACAATTCCTACATAATGCCTTTTGGAAGGCATCCTTCTTCAATCTTTAGAATTATAGCAATAAAATTGCACATTACTTGTTTAATTACTGGTAAGCCTCTGGATTAAAGATAGATCTATCTGCACACTCTTATTCTGCTGTGTCCATGCAAAGTGTAAGTTTAAATCAGTGTTTTTCTGGAGCTGCCAGACACCATTTATCTAGTAATCTCTTCCTTGCACACACCACCCAAATTTTACCCAGCTGCCTGCATAAACCAGCTGAAGAGAGAAAAGCAGAATCTTTTATAAACCTTTATATTTTTGGCAGCAGAATTGCTGTCATGTTATGCTAGGTTTCACATCTAGGCTGTATTGAGGCAAAATTGGGAAGCAGAAGAAGATATGAAGAAAGTAAATTAACTGAAATCTTGGCTTTTAAGATGAGTGATGTAAATGATGTTAGGGATGTTTTTGGTATTGTCAGAGTGAACACTATAGAATACAAATGAAGGAAAAATAAATCAGTATGAGTGCAGGATAATTTGCAAACTCTACTTCTGCATCCAAATCCACCTCTGGGTTAAGATCATTTAAAGCTGCCTGGATCATACTGATGGTTTGAAAAGATGTCACTCCAAAACTTACCCTTATTTCTTTTTCTCCCTTCCTTCTGCAGACAGACAAAACAGCCTTCTCTGCCCCAACATTTGCTGTTTTCACCTTGTTCTTAGGCAGATTTCAGGAGTCTCCTTAGGTTGGGATTGTATAAACACAGATCAGTGTTGACCATCAGATTATGAATTATATTTAGACTGTGTGCAAAAAAAAATCTCACACATCTTTCTCTGGCCAAGCCAGGATTCCAGGCTCTCTGCTTTGAGCACAGGCTGAGGCAAAGTTACAGCAGTGGATGCAAAAGTGAAATACTTACATTAGGACAGGAGAGAAGGGAAGCTGCAATCTCCAAAGTAAACCATATTTATGGTGTGACTGTTCCTTCAGATTTCTGAACATTTTTAACCTTCCCAATACTTTATCCTTCTCACTTTGCCCTGGAAGAGGTTCATATTTCCTCTCCAGGCTGAGCCATCCTTTAGAAAGGCTTCATTTTTTAAAAAAATGTTTTCAGTTTCATATGGTTCCACCAAAAAAACCAAAAAAAAAACCAAACAAAAAAAAATTATCTGGCAAACTGAACATATGTGGGAGAGCTCAAGCAATTGTTGTGGAAAATGCTGCTGTCTGATATCTGGATCTCAGGGATGAAATTCCAATGTAGAAGCATGCTGAATAGACAAGGCAGGGAAACAGGTTGTGCCATGTCAAGGTTTTCTTCTGAGGTCACCACAGGGGAGCCAGGTGTGCTCCAGATAATCCTAAAACGAGAATTTAGGAATCCTACTGCTTGCTTACTACCCTCAGACAATGTCTAAAGTAAATTTTGAGTGGTTTATATTAAGGGAGATATTTCTTGCACCTTCACACGCCTGCCAAAGGAAACATTCCCAAAACAGGAAAAGTATCAGCGAGAGGAACCTCTGCAGGAAAAATCAGGTTTGCATGGTCCTTTCCCCTCTGAGGGGGGTGGCAGAGGACCTGCAAGAGGGACACCTGGTACAGACTGTGTGGCACAGTGCTGCATGTTCTGCTGCTGGGAGCAGCAATTCAGGGTCCCCACCTCCAGCACCCAAATGTAAGGAGCAGATTCTGTGGGCAGACAAAAATAGAAGCACACTAACGAGCTGGCAGGAGCATCTCTTGAGCTGCAGTGAATGTCTCAGTATTGCAGTTATGGCTTTTAATAAAAATTAGTTGTTGGTTTTGGTTGGTTTTGGGGTTTTTGGTTGTGGTTTTTTGTGTTGTTTTTTGTTTGGTTGCTTGGTTTGGATTTTTTTGTTTGGTTGGGGTTTTTTGGTTGGTTTTTTTTTGTTGTTGTTTTTTTTGTTTGTTTGTTTTTGGTTTTTTTTTTTGTTTGTTTGTTTGTTTGTTTTGTTTATTTGGTTTATTTTTTTCCCTGAAAGGCTGCCTTTATTTACACCATTTGAAATGGATGTAGAGTTTGGAACTGAAGCACATAAAAATATTAAACATAATTACCTTCAAGTCTCCATTTTCAAAAGGGTAAGATACAGCTTTGTAGCAAAGCAAGTCAAGGCTATGGAAAATATTTTAATGACATTGGTTCATAAAAAAGCTTCCTGTGAAGGGCACTAAAGGAACTTTTCCATTAAATACCTGGAGATGCAAATTAACCCCATTACCAGTTCTGTAGGAAATTACTTGAAATACCAATGTTTTATGGTATTTCTTGAAGAATTTTACATTATTTTCATTCCAAGGCATCTGTGAAGCATAATATTTTCAAATCAAATAAGAGTCTTGGAATTTGCCATCTCTGGGGTTGGAAGCCAGGATATGATGCACTCATTGCAAACCCTATTAGAACTGGCCCTCTAGCATCTGTGAAACCCAAAAGTCACACCCAAAAACTTTAGATGCCCAAAGCAACGTTAAAGGCACTACATGAATGTAGCTCTGAAATCCTAAACCCTCCCTGGCTAATGACTGCTGGAACTCACAGGACTCTTTTCCTGACTTCCAGCTTGGTCAGAGGCACCTCAGGGTTTTTCCTTCTTATTTCCTGGCTCCTGATTTAACCTTACTGGGACCAGGTCTTAGCAGAAACTCTGCCTCCTCTGAGGTCCAGTTCACTCTGTGGCAGCAGCATCCAGCTTTTACATATTCATAAAATGTCTCCTGGGATTACTTTTGGTTCATTTCTTTTTTAAATCCAATATTTACTTAATATAAAAGGCATATAAAGTGATAGGAGCAAACCTCCCCTTCCTTGGGAGTTCCTTCATTTATAGGATTTATGGATTTATAGATTCTCACTGTTACATTATAATTCTTCCTCTAAGACACTAATCATTCCTTCTTTTTTTGCAGACATGCTGGGTTTCTTAGAGCTGAGTGGATAACAATTTTTTTCACAACGAGGATTGTTTAAAGGGAAGTGTGGGATGAGGAGTTTCTTCCTGACAGAAGGGTACTCCCAGGAAGAACACCAGCTTGCCTGGATCACAGAGCAGCAGTGCTGCAGAAATGTGTTACTGAGTCTGGAACACCTCGTGTGATCTGAGAGTACTTAAAGGCAAAATATAAAGCTTCTGTGCAATATTATGAAACCTCTGTGTCAGAGATCTTCTGGGAATGCAGTTCAGCATCTTTTGTCAAGTCTCATCATGAATCTTCCAGACAAGGAGGGGTTTCTAAACCTTGTGAATTACCTTGACAGAAGTTGCTTCCTCTAGCAAATGGGCCCTGGGACACCCTTTTTGAAGCTCATCTAGAGAAACAGATCCTGAGTAAGAAGAACAAGGACTTGAAAAATCCTTCCTGAAATATTTTCCTGCAGAGGCAGAGTCATACCATGATGTGAGATTAATGGATTCATAGAGCAGACAGCCTTGTGATTTTACTGAGGTGTGTTCTCATGTAAATGCTCTGCAAACAGACGAGCAGGCAGCTGAAACAATGCTCACATTCCCTCAAAGAGTGTGCCAGGCCTGTGTCCATGGATAGCTCTGGCTACCTGCAGAGGAAAAGGTTCTGAGGGAGGCATGGATGGAGGTTTTTATGTGACAGCAGGAGGAGGTGCTTTCCTCCTTGTTTATATTTGTGTGTGACACCTTGGAGTGGCTGCCTGGAACAGAGGCTAGACAGAGTTAAGAGAATAAAGTGGGTATTTATTAAAGGCCTTCAATAGAAACACCTTAGGCAGTGCAAAAGCCTTGCAGAGGCTACACCAAACATGGATGGTGGTCATGAGTCTTTCAGATAGAAGTTTGGTCTATTAGCATATCTGGATTAATTCTCCACTTACAGCTTCAGGTGATGAAGTCACATTCCCCCAGTTTGCTCCTCTCTGATTCACTTTTGTTTATACTTTTCAGGGCCTGAGGCAGAGGGTGCCCTTGGTTCTGAGGCCTGGAAGGATTGTTGTGTCTGACCAAAATGTGAAGAGAGCTTACTAACACTCTTCATGGAGTTCAGAGCTACACACATTTCAGCACAGGACCTGAAAAATACAAAAGCTCAAATCTTAAGGCACCACGTAAAGCATGAGAAGCCAGGTGGTGGCAAGCCAGACCCACCCCACAGGGTGCACAGGGGTGTCCACAGAATGACAATCTCTGCACTGTGGTGACCTGGGTGGCAGCTCTGCATCATCTCTGCAAGCACAGCTTGTCCTGTTACGCGCACAAAACCGCGGTCCCACGCTCCGCCAGGCTGACCCTGACAACCACAACACAGCTGACACAGTTGATGTTTAAAAATAAAAGATGCCTCCACGGGAAAATCCTCATGGGTCAGAAAAGGGAAGATAGTTCTGGTGAGCTTCAAATCCATTGTCCATAGGAGAAGCCTGAAGGAAATATGAGAGGAGAATAATATCGCATATTCTTTCTCTGGTCTGTGAAAATATGGAATATCTGAAAACTGAACTTCCCTGTAAGAGGAAAAAACAAATGACCAACCTAAATTACTTTGGGGTCTCTGTGTGAGAATATACCTATTTGTCTGCTTTTCAGTAGAAACTCTCAGTTAAAAGAAAAAAACAAAAACTTTTGCATTTTTTATTTAGTCTATCTGACTGACATTCTAAAACCAACTTCATTTTTTCTCATGGGAAAGGGAAACAGGGACCTTATTGCTTCAGTCATGTATTTTCCCCTCAAAATAAAAAGCAGCTAGATCAAGGGCAGCTTTAGGACACAGAAACAAGTAAAGCTCCCAGGGCAAAAACACCTAGAGAGAAGTTCAGATGTTAATCAGCAAATGTTACTGACTATACCTATCCCATTGCATGGTCAGATAATTTTCTAAATAAAGTACACCATTGGCATCCTAACATCCACTATTTTTTAAGGTAAGGGATTGGGGAATTTGTCTGAAGACCATAAATTGTCATCAGTGTTCAGAATGATTGATACAAGTTGTGTTAATTGCAGTTAAACAGACAGATTACTGGCAACAATCAATAGAGTAGAAGAGAGAAGCAGATTTTTTTGCTCTGATTTTGCAGAGATATGAGAATACCCTTTTTTTTTTTTTTTTTTTGGTGGGTTTTGGGGTTTTTTTGGTGCACCTTTTGAATGCTGATATTCTGCTGAAGAATGTTTCAGACAGTCTGCAGGGTGGCTGCTGTACTCAGCCAGGCAGGATCCTCTGCAAAGCTTCAGAAATTATAGCCTTGCTTTAAGAAAACGACAGCACTGTGAGCTAATTTCTTCTCACACACAAATAGGATTTTCAATTGAGTTTGGGGGGCTTTTTTTGTGCAAAATTCTAAGCCTTAAAAATGCAGATTTTTAACTTGTGTATTCACCATTCCTTTGACAGTTCCTGATCTTTGATGTTTAGAAATACAAATGCAAAAGAATGGAAAGTAAAGATTGTTGTAATTACCTCTATCTGCTGTGGGAAATGGTTCAAGTTCCTTCACAACTAGATGAAGGTATCTGTTCCCCAGAATTTGCCTAATTTTCTTAATTTATTTAATAAAACTATGACTGTCTATTATGTCCTCTGTAGCAGAGCAAAATACCGACATCAGGCTTAAAAATAGCAATAATTAAATTAATGTGCACTGACTATCTTGTTGTGTATTCCCTGTCTATCTTGTGGAAAGTATATTACAGTTCATCTTTCACTAGTACCAAAAAGCGTAGTTTAAAATCCATTTATTGAAATTTTCAGCTGCAAATATTGTTTTGGTGTGGATTTATGGCTGGTAAGATAATAAATTTTCAGCCTGCTGATTCAACTGGATGTCAGCCATGTTGGTGCCTCTGAAAGATTTAACAATTTTGGTTATCTTATTACGAGTATTTAATACCTTAAATGTTAAAGTATTTAAGGTATTTGCTGTGGAGAAGGGTTGCAGTGCTGGTGTCTGTTGTACCTGCAAAATACAGTGAGTAGTTCAAGCTTTTAGGATAACTTTGACTCTTTTTATTTATAAATCATCCTCACACACCTTATGTAGATGAATTAAAAATATTTTGTGTGAACATTTACACTTTAAAGGGGAGTTTGCATTTTAAACATTCCACAGTGCATTAAGTAAAATGGCACTGGGGAGGGTCTACAGAAAAAAGAACAGATTCTATCACTGTTTTATTGTTGAAATGAAACCCATCAGCTTCCTTTAGCCATGCAACAGCTGAATAGTGCACCAAGCGGCTCTTTTTGCACAGAGATCTCTCTTTAAAAGCTCTTCAAAGAAGGGGAATATGTGCCTACAGGAGAAGGGCAATTTCAGCCTGATATCAAATTTTCAAGAAGAAAAGGATGAAGCACAGGTGAAAAGGGCAGTGCTGGTGTATCCATTTAGACTGTGCAGCAAACTGCAGTGCAGGATACTTTAGGGAGGGATGTAATCTAATTTTTTGTTAGCCTGGTGTTTTCTGTAATCAGGTTTTGTTTGGTTAAGGTAGGTTTAAAATGTCAGTCACAGCAACTGAGGTGTGAGTGAATGGAAACATCTTTGCCCAAATAGTTTGTGTACAGATGTTTGAGCCTGAAGAAACTTGCCATGTGTTTTTGTAGCTAAGGAAGTGAGTAATCAGTGAAACTAGTATGGGTGGTATAGGAAAATCATGCACATGGTCTTGGCAGAGCTGTGTGCTTGCCACATTCTATGAGATATTTCATAATGGAAAACCAATTGCTCCACTAATATAGGATACCTGCATATCAGGATTGTGTTTTGGAGCACCCAGCACTGTCATGGGACTGGACAGATCCCTCCAATCAAGAGGGACCTCAGGTGAAAGAGAAGGGCAAAAGAAGTCCACAGGTGTCGACTTAAAAGAGAGAGAAGAACATCATCTTGGATGTGTTTATTGCTTAATTGCAATTTTTATCCACCAAATTTTGAAAGGCCAGAAAGTGTAAGTGGTTGTTAAGTCAGCAGAGCTGTACAAATACCTGTAGTAGCAAGATATTTGAGTCTACTTAGGAAGACTGCAGGCCTCTGTGCCTCAGAAGGTTTTCTGCTGATCACATTCTTCCTTTGAACTTGCTTGTTTCAGAGGCTTATCTTTTCTTGCATGTAATTTACACAGAACATTGTGCAGTGAATGCCCTATCAAGAAATAGCAATAAATGGGTGCTGCCAGTCCATTGTTAACGCTTCTAGTTAAAATATTTGCTCTGAATTCATGCACACATGCATTGTGTGTGTCACATTTCAGCCTGGATGCCTTCAACAGTTTCTGGCGTTACCAGTATCTCAGCATTGCTAATCTATGTGTACCTCTGATTGTATTGGGGCAATTTATGGCAGCTGAAGGTCAGCTCCAGAGCTTCTGTGTCTCAGAGAGATGTGTGGTGTATTGCAGCAGCATGGCTGGAGTGATACACAAGTATGAATAGGTATTATCCCCCTCAGGTGTTTAACCTGATCCCAAAAGGAAAATAACGGACTGCATGTGCTTATCACTGAGTCATTAACTACTTTTATCTTTTTAAAATCAGGTTTCTTCAAAAATGGAAAGATACTGTGTACAAAACTTTGTCTGTTCTAAGTTTTGCCATTTAAAACCAGTGTATCAAAAGCTGATCTTTCCTGGCACTCACAGATTTTCCATGTGCTGCACTTTTCTCCCATGGTCGTTAACTGCATTCAGATAATGCCTAGGAAAAAAATGCCAGGAAAACTTTTTCTGAAACAGCTTGGTCTGTGAAAGCAAGCACAGTTACTGTCTTGTGTGATTGCAGCTTTAAGACTTCTAACTGTGTATGATGTGTGTATAATGCTTAAATAACATTAAGTCTGTGACATAATGTGTGTACTGAAAAGCTTCCTGTAGCCAGAATACCAGAGGTCTTTTAGAATTGGGCACCACCACCTTTGGCCACAGTGGTACACTGTCTCAGTTCATTTTATTTATTTTTAATAACATTATTATTTATCACCAGAATTCTGTATTTCCTTCATCAGGTGATCAACTCCTCAGAAAAAAATACAAAACCAAAAACAAAACCCCAGCTTCATTAAACTGGTTATTCCTAAAGTTTTATCTCCTTCTATTAGTCAGTCCTCTGAAATTTTATCAGTTGGTGGCTGAGACATTGTTGTTACTGAGGTTTGTAAATCTTTACTGCCCCCAGTCCTGTGAAAGAGTGGTTGTAATCCTGTGACTGTTTCACCTGTCCATGCTTCGTGCTGCTTTGTGTTCTATTTCTTTTCCTTCCTCCCACCCCTAACACAATGTTCAGCTGACATAGCACTGTTCCTTGGCCACTTTTGAGGCATTTATTTTCCTGGGAATACTTTGCAGGTAATTCCAGAGGTGCCAACGACCAGGCCTAGACTGCCTGCAGCATCCAGTGTTTCCTCCTGCCTGCTGAAGGAAAGGTCCAATGTGGAAGGGAGGAGAAAGTAAAGGTGGGCAGACACTCAGACATTTTAGGGAGCAGACATGCCAGGCAGGCAGTAGCACAGCATATGCTCTGCTCTCTAGAAACAGTCAAGTTGAATCCCAAATCCTGGCAATTCTCTTGATGTGGCAGATCTGGTGATATAAAAAAAAAAATATTTTCATGCTAACTGTGTCTGTAAGCCTGACTCTGGTTTTAAGTAAGAAGAGGAAACGTTTGACCTTGAACTAAACTACTACTTTACATAATTCAGACTTCCTTCCAAAATATTTTCTCATTTCAAACACAAGTTATTTATGCTTCTGGATAAATGTTGCAGTGCTACAGGCACTGAGTGGCTGCTGCCTTCCATCGTGGGGGGCACATGAATTTTGTCAGTCTGCAGCAGATCCTGGTCCATCCCACATCCAAACATTTTTGGTCATTGTGTATGAAACCACAGCTACATTTGCTTTTCCAGCCTCTCCCCCCCAGCTTAAAGGAGGATCAGCTGCAGTTCATCCATCCTGCAGCAATGCTCCTGCTTAAAGACTAGAATGATGGAGGTTTATTTACACCCTGATAAAGAAATATCCCAGGATGTCTTGTTATTTTGTTTCTGTTTCACATTTTTCCAAATATTGCAGGAGTTGCAATGTACAAATACACACCAAATTATTTTAATTAAATACAAAAGCAAATTAAGTTCCTGAAAGTAGATTAATGAATATCCTCACTGTGAAAAACATTAAAGTTTGTGTTAGCAGAACACTTCAGAATGCACTGGAATAATATGTGCTGTATGTGATCTCTTACAAAAAGCTGACACTAGAGTTACATGATCTCTTGCACAGCCTTTTTACACTAACAAGAGTCTGTAAAAAAAGGTATAGTTTAGCTTTCCAAGCTCCACAAGGCTCTTCTTACTCTCTATCCAAAAACCAGTGAGGAAGTGTCCCATTCCATAAGACTGAAAGATCTAGAAGACTTCCTGAAAAAATTCTGTTTTCCCACGTATTCATTAAGATACTCTTTCTTAGCATTAAGCAGTGATTAATATAACGAAATCACCGTAATCTTTTTTGCAAGTAAGATATGTAATTATTTTGGCCTATCTTTGTCTTTTTCACCCCAAACTGATTTTTACTAATATAGATTTTTTGCTTTGCAACAGCATATGCAAATGAATTTTAGTCTTGCATGTCTTTCAAGCCCTGTGTTTCCACCATTGACTCAGTCTGTTTATTTGGTGAACTCAGTCTGTTTATATGACTGAAACATTGGTGCTAAGAATCCACAAATAACCACCATTCACCTTTATCTATAAATGTCTTTGAAAGCATTACTACAAGCAAGATCCATTCCTGGAAGTCAACATAAACAAAAACCTGTCTGCAGGACTGGCCAGGGAAAGAAAGGTTTTAGAGATTGTTTAAAATTTAGTGGATTTGCTTGCAGTCCAAGTGGCTATTTGCAAGCATGGTTGAGCAGCACTGGAACACTATAGCAGTGACAGCATCTGTTGTCCTGCCAGGAGGGAAAAAAAACCCACACTCCTGCACACAGATGAGCCTTGAAAAAGTTCCCAGTGATGCCAGGCTTCTCAAACATCGTGAAGTGGGGAGGGAAGGCACATGCTGCCTGTTTTCAGGCAAAGTTTTGGATGCAGCTGTTTCGCTCATCCTCTAATAACGCCAAGCTGTTGGGAGGTTTTCCTTTGTGCTTTGGCTGGCAAGTCTGCAAGGGGAGAATCAAAGCCAGCCCTGTAGCTGGTACAGCTGGGGCTGTGCTGACTCATCCAGCCGAGGCTCTGGCTCTAGCTGTGGCACTCGGAGTTATTTATTTCCCTTTGCTGCGTGTCCCATCCATCGGGGTAAAGGTTGCCGCTATTTGTAGCAGAGGCAGTGAAAGGAGGGGTGGCTCTGAACGATGGCTATCACAGATCCCAGCAGGGCAACCAGTGCCCCAAACACAGCTCCCTGGTGAGCTCACATGAAGGAGCTGGGCTGTGACTTGTCACCGCTGAAATTCGAGCCCAGCTTGCTGCAGGGGTGATAACCTTTGGCAGAAGGTAACCTGGGCGGGAGGGGACAAGAACACAGCCACCTTCTCCAGAAGCCAGGAGGTGCTGGCACCAGCTGCATCTCTGTCGGTGCCAGGGCACCCAGATCATAACAAAGCAAAGCTTTCAGATAATTTCCCAAAGGCAGTGACAGTGTGGTGTACAAGAAATGTTCCTCTTGGCACACTAAACACCGCCTAAAGCCATGTGTTGACAATATTTATGCAGGAGTAGCAACAGCGTTTTTCCCACTCGCCTGGGATTTCTCTCCTGTGTCAGGTTCTGTTTATTTGAGGGCTCCATAAATGTTGTTTTCTTTTAAAAGAGAAAGATGTTTCCTTATAATCACACCCCAAGGGGGGAGGTGATGACTCTGATCAAGGAAATGTGGAGCTGTGTTCAAGTGAAGCAATCTGATTCTTATGTGGAGTATGGAAGTTGCCAACTGAGGACTATTTTGGAGAACTTGGCTGGCCAGCATCTCTGGTATGTTTGGAAGTGTCCTAAGGAGATATTTTTGTAAACCACTAGGATAAGGCAGTCTGTTAAGGGTAATTTAATACTGCTGGGCAGTCACTTCAACTCAGCATATCTGTGGATATTGCTAAATTGACTGTAGCAAAGATAGGAAATTCACACCAGTTCCCCCACTGCGGCAGAGAATTTTTCCATCACACTCTCAAAGTCTAGCAGAAGCTTTCTGAAAACATGATGGTGATTCAGTCTTGTGACACCTCACTTTCTCTTTTCTCCTTTCCTTGAGAAGCCAGACCAGACTTTGAATGGAAAGATTATTATTCCAGCCCTCAGAGGAGTCTCTGGCACATCACTATGTCTCACAAGGATATGTATTTGCTCTGGAAAGACTGAAATATTAATGAGATTGGAAAGGGAGGGTTTATGTGCTAATGCAGCTGTGCTCAGGCAGCTCTGCATCACTCTGCTATGGGCTTTTGTTTATTCTATCAGTTTCTGTAGAAAATCCTGTGCAATCATTAAAAATTCTTTTCAGAATTAAAATTTCTTGATGTAAATAAAGCAATATGTAATAAAGCAAAT
The DNA here is from genome assembly GCA_013400575.1 of Peucedramus taeniatus. Taxonomy (NCBI): domain Eukaryota; kingdom Metazoa; phylum Chordata; class Aves; order Passeriformes; family Fringillidae; genus Peucedramus; species Peucedramus taeniatus. The sequence continues at coordinate 56,034 of WBNO01020727.1, forward strand.
ATGCATGCTGTAGAATTGGAGGGAATATGTGTCTTTTTTTTTTTTAAATACCACATTTATGTTAGTTTCCTCTCTGCCAGTACAAGGAGTTCAAATGAAAGGGTTACTCTCACCCTGGAGAGATAAGGCCAAATAAGGACAAGCTAAAACTCTTTATTGGAAGACACCAGGGAGCAAAGCTCTTTTACTCCAGTGAGGATTTCAAGAGTTTTATATCTCAGCCATGACCTTTAAATGAAAGTGCTGGACTAACAGCAGGGAGCTGAGAGGGGATTTCTGTTCTCAGTGACGTCTGGGGGGTGTGTGTGAGAACAGCCCTGATGCTGCTTCTGTACTGCAGTCAGTGCTGTCCCAAATATGGGCTGCACCCAGAGTGCAAGTAGAGAGATAGAGAGACAGAGAGAGAGAGAGAGAGAGAGAGAGAGAGAGAAAGAGATAGGATAGATAGATAGATAGAGAGAGAGAGATAGATAGGATAGATAGGTAGATAGATAGATAGATAGATAGATAGATAGATAGATAATACATAGATAAGAAGAAATATTTGTTTACCCCCTGCACAGAAATGGATGCTGGGGTAAATCCACAGAGCAGCACCCTCTCTGCATGCCAGCTCCCCGCTTTTACACCCTTCAAACATCTCCCCTGCAGAAAACAATATTAAACTACATTCATTGGCTAAATATTTTCTTACCTTCATTTAAATACCACTGATTTTACCCCTCGTGCCCTGTGTGGAAGGGGATTATGTGACTAAGAAGCATCTACAGCCAATGGGTATGAACTTTGCTGTGCCAATGGTTAGCACAAAAGTTCAACCCAAAATCTTACTTGGCTTTATCAACTGCTTGTTCCTGCTTTATCTCCTTCCTTGGTGAATTTATGGTGCCAACCTCCTCTGCTTCTCACTTTTTTGGTAGATTTATGGCATTATCTTGTTCTCAGGTCTCCTCTTTAAGACCTTGACCCGTGGTTCCATATTTCCCTCCTGCAGAGAGAGGAATTTGATTCTTCTCTGCCTTACATACACAACAAAAGGTTTGGGTGCAACGTGTGTGGGCATGAGCTGACTCTAGAGCAGCTCCCGTGTCAGCAATGACACACAGAAATCCACAGCTCCCTGCCAGAACCCCGCAGGGATTACTGATGGACCTTCAGGGAAATGCACCCACCCTTGCCACACAGCTGGCAGGCTCTGAGCTCTCTTTTAAAGGAAGGATCCATCATTAACAGCTGACTGGGAGAGAAAAATAACCCATCAGCCGACTGATGCAGCTGTCAGCAGGGCAAACTTCTTCTCCAGAAACCAGAGATGGGGTGTGTGAGGTTGAATGGACTTTAAATAATGTTCCCCAAAAGAGGGTTTTGTGAATTAAAGGAAATATGAATAAAACACTTGTCCGTTTTGTATTTTTTTGGTTCTATCTGCTGTGAACTCTGAGACAATGTGTAATGCTTAATTTTGACAAAGTGATCCATGAAGCATAAATTAATGACCTTTTACCACCTTCAGCCCACAAGGGAGGCCTGGAGGTACCTGAAGTGTGGCTGCCTGGCCTGTGAGCCCGTTGGGATGGGTACAGAAGGATTTTGCAGATGTAGAGCCCTACACAGAGGTATTAGACCTACCCACACGAGTTGTGATCTCATGGGATAATTTCAAGGAGTCTTCCTAAGGAATTGTAACTTCTTCTCTCATCTGGAGCCTGCTTGGTAGGACTTTACATTGAATTTGGCTCAAAAAATCAACAAACTTGCCCATGTCAGTGGCCACAGAGAAGCAGCCCACAGATCCCCACAAACTGCATGGAAGGAGACAAAAATCTTTGATCCAGCAAGACTGGGATTGTGGCAGTGACCTGAATTTTCTTCAACAGGAAACTAATTTTTTTCCCAGCCTTGTTTATTTAAATATGCTTAGTCATACGTCTGTGCTTATGGCAAATGTTCAATTCACACTGATGTCGTCTGCATTAAAATTAATTAAAATTAAAATTAAAAGCTCTTGGTTTCCCACCTTGCACATCCTGTTTTCAGTGCTTCTGGAGTTCTGCTGCAGAGTTTTGGATTCTTTTAATAGACAGATTTGGTGAAATTTCTGCAGCATTCACATGTGAGGCTGCCATGGCTCCTCTCCTTTTGTTGACATCACTCTAAAAGCAGCTGACACCAAAGCAATTTTTATATTTTCCCCTCTTGGCACACCAATGAACAATCCCCATCATGCCCTTCAACATCTGCATCATCATCATCTTCATGGTCTAGAAGGAGCAGCAAGGACTGAAAGGTCTTTCTCAAGGCAGCAGAGACAAAGAAGGCTTATAATCAGTTCTAAAGCAGAATGTGTGAAGTGCTTTCCATGCTGAAGTGCTTAATACACGTATGGTCAATTTTAATTTTTTTTCCTTTTTTTATTTAGGAGCAACGTCACTGGTTGTTAAGCTCTAACAGTTCCTATAAATGCCACAGTGTTGCCATGGTGACAGTATGCTTTCACCAGCTTTCAGATATAGCAGAGCATATCTTTATTCATGATGTTTGGCTGCTACTTTAGTCTCATAAAGCAGGCATTATATATATATATATATATGTTATACCATTGATAGCACAACTTCTGTATTCTGTCACTATTTTTGGTCAGGCTTTGCAACAGAATGAGATGTTTGGTTTTTTTGCTTTGCTTTTTTATTTATTCTTGCTTTGGATAGGTTTTTTTACAACTTGAAAATTGTCCTTTTTTCCATAGAGTCTCAATTTGAGGTTTTTGGAATATTTTTATTAATGCCTTCTAATCTAATTTGGATAGATTAAAAAAAAAAATCTCACTTGTGCAAAGTTTAGCCTGTTAAAAAAATCTTGCTGGTATTTTCTGTGTCTTGTCTTTTACAAGCAAAGTTGCATAACCAGAAAAGAGTGACCACAAAGCATTACTGTGCATGGGGCAGTTGTGTAAAAATGAGATGCCTCTTCCATCTGGATTTCCTGGTGCCAGAAGGCTGCACTGCACATTGCTGCTTTTCTTTCTTAAACATGATTGGCACAAGGCAATTCTTTTCCTCCTCCTACCTTGTCATTTCAGAGTGTTATGACTTAGGTAGAGTTTTATGCCTTAGGAGACTTTTTTTTTTCCCCTGTAGTTTTTTTTCTTCTGTTCAGGGTTCCAGTTTCTGCCTGTTGTCAAAGCTTTTCTTCTCCCAGGAAGGGTCATTGTCAGATGAAATCAAGCCAGAAGGCAAACTGCAGTGGCCCAGGTAACAAAATACAAAATCAGAGCTTTAAATCAGAGCTTTTAATCTTGAGTTGTGATTTCAATTTCATCTTTCCTTTCCCCTGTAGTTTACAGGCTACCTGGTCAAGATTATTATTTTTAGTCATTGCAGTTCTTACTGTAAACATGGACAAATCACTTCCTTTAATGTAGAATCACATCCATTAACCCACCCTCTGAGGGTTGTGCACAAAAATGCAGCTTATTTCCCTGAGGTACTCTGGTATGTTGGCCCTACATATCTCACTGGCAATTATTTTAATACAGTGTAAATTTACCATATGATGCAATGCTCTCAGCTTTTCTGAGCTTCTCTCTGGGCCATATAAAAGATGGGTGTTATTGAAGTTGCATAATGCTTGTGTGCAGACTAATTAAAATGAAAGGTTTGAGTTGAACACAATATAAAGCTCTGTGGTATTTCAGTGATTGGTGTGTTTGTTGCTGGTTACACAGCAGCAGGCACACAAATAATAAACAGAACCACAATTTGCTAAATATATCCTCAAGATCAACACAGAAACTTCTGGCCTGAAAGAAAAAGATAATGCAGAAATGATAATAGAAAATGATAACAGAAAGGATAATACAGCAGTATATCAAGACCAGGAAGTCTCCAGTGTGTTTAGGAAATAATTATTTACAAGTAAAATGTGGAGTTACAAGATTTCTGGTAGCCCAGGTGCAGCATGTTTTGTCTCAGCACTGAATACTGATTCAGCAGTCCCTGCTAGGCTCCTTGTCAGGCACTTGGTACTGATATCCAAGATACAGAGTTCACAGTTAAATGATATAAACTGCACAAAAATCCCCATAGAGCACTCACCACAGCCCATCTAACTCTCAGAGTAAAAAGTCCTTGCTCTTAATTCTCTTGGAAGGTGTCTGGGAAGTGTGGGTTATGCTAACATTAAAAGGGTGCATCAACGTTAGAGGTGAAATATTTTGGGTTTTTTTTTTGTCTGCACCTTAGTATCAGCATTAGTAGAGGTTGTTGATAAACACATGGAGTCACAGGCTCAGCTCACCAGGCTTGCTGTCCCCAGTGCAGAGCAGAGAATTCTCAGAGCCCTGGACCTGCAGGAGAGCCCAGGATGTGTTTGGCTGCCTTCACCACAAGGGCACACTGCTGGCTTTATGTTTGTTTTTTTTTCACAGCAACACTGTTCAGTCATTCCAAGTGAATTTTCTTGCAATCACATTGGAAACAGAGCTGCCTGAAGTCTGCTCTCACTGAGGTTAATTTATGGGGGGTTTCTTTCACATGAGCCGATTTAAATAGCAGGGGGATTTTCTCTTTGAACTTTTCATCTGCAAGTTTTCAAATTACAGAACCAGACAGCTGATTGCAGGTAATCAAATTTTCTTTTTTTTCCTCTTTGTGGAGAAGTATAAGAATAATAATTTGATGATTGAGTAATGGAAGATAAAAGAATAGGAAAACAATAGATGCCCTTTTTTTTAAAAGCTCCTTTGAAATCCTCCTTGCAGCTTTTACCTGTTCCAAACCCCACCCCTGACCACAGGAAAAAAAAAAATTGGAGAGAAATACAACAGAATAAAAAGCCCTTTTCTGAAATCAATTTCAATGGCTCCTTGGGCATGCAAGAATAGTTATTTTCTTAATACTGGAAGGCTACTGATCTACAGTCCACTTCCCCTTCATAAAGCCATTTGGTAAATCCTTCCAAATTACCTGAATACCTAACTACATTCCTCACACTAGACCTCATGGCTCATTGCTTCTCCCTATACTCTGCCTGATGTGTTTAGACCATTTTGTCTCCAACAACATTAAAGCTATGAAATGCCAAGGTATTATGTAGCAACTCATGGCAGAACTGACCTTTTCCACAGCAGAACAGGACAGTCTCCCATGTCATGGTTTGATGAGTGTTGCCTACACACCTTTTCATTTCAGCAGCCAGCTTTTGAGAGCAAGGATTAGTGACAAATCATGGAGGCTGCTGAAATGCAAACCCACCCAGAAGCAATCATGAAGCTGTTTTCCTCACACTGTCTGATATCTATTTCAAATACTGAGTATGCTAGAGACTTCTGGACAGGTTTCCTGGTTTTATTTATCTAGGTATAGGGTTTCAGCACCTCCACTCTGCTTAGATTGTATGGATCCAGAGAAAGTGCATTTCTGTTTTATATGAAGAATTACAGCTACCACCCATGGTTTGAATAACAGCTTTTCTAAAAAGAAAGTTTGTATTGGTTTAGGCTACATCCACACACCTCAGTTTTTAGAGAACTCATTTTTTTTCTTTTTCCTCTGCAGATCTTCAGTATTCTTTTCCTTTTTTTCTTTCTTTTCCCAGAGAAAACAAGAACATACAGATTTATTTTTTTTTTAAGCTGTAATTTTCTGCCATTTTTTTGCCATTTTTCATTCTGAAATGTGGAACAGGACAGGAAGAGAAAGAAGTGCCTGTTTCTCAAATCCTTCCCAAATTTGAGAACAGGGTCAATGGAAGTTGTCTCAGTTAGGACTCACCTTCTGCCTCATTACTAATTAAAAATTAATTATTTCTCTGGGAAAGTTATTTTGAAATCTATAAACCCTCCACAGAAATCTCATCTCAGTAGAATGATGATGCAGGAAGATGAATATCCAAACAAATACACTGCAAAGCAGAAGTTGCTAAGAGAGTGTTGTCTGTTCATGACCTGTGAGCTGTTGATGTAATTCAATTACGTTTGTGGGGTTTTTTTATTGATCCAGAACAATTTCATAGCTTTCAAGTTCCAAAATCAAGACAAGCATGTAGGATCTGTATTTTGACTTGGCTTCTTCCAGGCCCACATCTAATTTTCACTGGTACATTATGGGTAGAGTTAACTTCACCTAAGGTCAGTTCTGTGCAGCTGAGTCTGAGTGTTCTCAGCTTCAGGCTCTGCCACACTGAATGCAAAATATGTTTTTAGAGATTGCAATCCCATCAGGGATGGGGGGTGTGGAGATGAGAGAATATAAGGGAATTTTCACAGAGTGGTTAGCAGACAAAATGCACCTCCTGCCAGCTGAAACCCTGCTTTCTGTAGATTCAGAGCTGGACATGCTGGGCATTACGAACCCAAAACTCATGCCAGGTACAAAGCCTAAGAGGGAACTATGAAAGCACCACTTTTCTTTCAAATAGGATTGCCTGCCTTCTCAAAAATGGTCACAAAATGCTCTTTGTAGTGCCAAAATGTTTATCATTGAGGGCTTTTGTGTGGTGAGGCTACCAGTGTGTTTTCTGTTGGGGTTATCGTAGAGGTGTGACCACTGACACTCTGCTCTTTTTGTCCACACATCTGTTCCTTTGAACTGTGCACAATAAAACAAAATTGGACTCTGTGGCTGATGATAGAATCGAAGGACAGTACAAACTGATGGCTTACAACAATGGGTGCTTGATAATTAAAACCATGGTTTTGTGTAACTTGGAAGCAGTTGAGCGCTGTTGTTAGGACGAAAAATCCTTTCTTCCAGCTTTCAACACCAGATCAAGTAAGCTCTTTTGCACCTTGATAAATGTAAAGAAACAATTACTTGATTGTTTGTTTTTACTAGCTGTATATAAATAAACTGCAGACATGTTCATAGATCTACCAGAGAGTGACACACAGTACAAACTGCCAACTTAAGTCAGACTAGATCAGAAGCAGCATGAATCAAGAAGAAAAATGCTTTGGGAAAGAAACAAAAACCCTCATCTGACATGTGCATGCAGAAGTGATAAAAACAGAGTCAGAGGCAAATACTGACTCTTGTGCTCTGCACACAGTGGGCATTACAGAGGGGTGAAGTGGCAGGGAGCAACTGTAGACATCCAATGTGAGACCTTAACCCAAAAAAGTGAACAATTTTGCTCTTAGCTGACCTAAACCTACAGGAACATAGAGTTGCCATTGATGCTTCATTGCAATGCTAAATTTAATGGAATATGAAAAAAAATACAAATTTAAAAAGCAGCTATTTCTGTTTTATCTTTAATTAGTGGACTTATTTCATGTGAAGCAGAGTCCATTTCAGGCTATTCATCTGCCTCTCTTAGTATGCCAGTAAAAATCATACAGGGAAAAAACCTCATAATTTGTGGAAATTGCTCTTGTCTAACATACCAAGAGCTATTCAGTTCAGAGTACAGCTTGTTTTTCCTCTGACCCTCTTCTGAAGCATCACCCTTATTTATCATATCTGGTTCAGCCCTGCTGAAGCACAGTACAAAATTAACTCCAAGCTAAACAATTTCCGCTGTAATAATTCTGCCTGGAAAGTGTGTGGGGCAGATGAAAAGCATTCTGTGGGCTCAGCCATAATGAGACATTTCAGGTGGCTCAGATGGGATGGTCCTGGCTTGAGCATGAAGTGTTCATTTATCCCTGGGGTTTGTGCTGATGGACTGACCCGGCAGCAGGAGAGTCTCAGCTCCTTCACCATTAGCTGACTCTGTTTGATTGCACAGTTTTCAGAAGACTTTATAGAAGATCTGTCATAAAAATAAAGCCAAATTGGTCAAAGCCATTTTGGGAGAGAAGAATGCCCTGGAGGGATGATGGAAAAAAAAAAGACTTTTTTTCACACTGTATCAATAACCTTTAATAATGTTCCAAAAGCTGGTAGCTTCACAATGTACAGGAGAATAATTGTGACCTTTTGTGAGTACTTGTATGAGCACTGATTTGATTTTTGCATGTGAGGTTTTAAAAACTGTTATAAAATGCTTGGTTAGTGAAGTGTTTTTTCTCCTCTCCTCCCCCTAAAAATAGAATTAAATTTGTGTATTACAAGTAATCTGCAGACATACTGCAGTACTTGAAGTGCTTACTATAATTTCCCTATGAGTATTAAACTTTTGATAACCTCATTATTAGTAATATTCAGGCAGCTACTCTGAGTTATTTTGTATACCCAATAATTTGCTTTTTCCTACTTTTAAAAAATTATAAATAAAACAGGTCTTTTGACATTCATGGTAACTTGGAAGACAAGATGTAAAAATTTCCAGTGCATCTGATCCATTTATCTACTTCATCTGGTGCTGTCATTTAATTAATGTGTTTCTCCTCCACATTATAATGATAATAATTCATATCTGCAAGATATGAGGGTGTTAGATATACCCATAATAATTAGATAATGTAAAATTGAAACTGAAATTAACAAATATGCTCAGTGAGGGGAGTTTTGTGTAATTAATGTCTATCTTTATAATATTGTGTAAGGATTGAAAAATATAAGCACTAGCCTATAAATTTAATAAGTTGCCCAACTTTCAGTCATCACAATGCTGGATTTAAAAAATGGGTCTTGTTTACAAATTATTCTGACTTTGGGGCTATATTTGGGATTGGGGCAGGCTTTGATAAAACTAAATACACAGTGCTAACATATGTGAGGCTGCTTCAACTATTTCCCAGCTGATTCCTGAGGAAGTGCTCACCTCACTTGGTGTAAATGTCAAAGGCTGTTCTGTGACCTTGTTATGACATGGCTGATTCCCATTCTTCCTTACCAGGATATTTAAACAACTCAAGATTTAGAGCTCAGAGCCAGAAGATATAATTGGATCAGTGCTGGCTTCTCTTTGCTTTTCTTCCACAACATCTGGCTAAGGAGTTCCTGAGCCTGCTCTTTAGTGCTCACCACAGTTTGAACTGAATCCAAGGTGGGTAACATTGGTTATTTAAGACTTGTTTTGCATCTTCCTAATAGTGTGACCCACTGGTGCCAACTTTGGTGGACAGAGGCGCAGCTAGACTGGCTCGATTTCTCCACAGCTCTCTAGAGCTCCGAGGAGCAGTTTTGTCTGTCATTAGCCAACACAGCCTGTGCAATACTGCACCAGCTGTGCCAGGCACACACCTTCCTCTCGAGGCTATGAGGAAAGTGCTGAGAGCCTGATTAATCCTCCCGAGCCTCGGAAGTGCCATGAATCAAACATGTCAGGCCTGGATCGAGCCCAGGAGGCTCAAAGTTGTTGTCAGAGTCATGCTCCTCAGTGCCCATTGCTAGTGAAAGGATGAGCTTGGAAAGACGGCCTGGAGAGTGGGAGGGAAGGCCTGCAGGGACAGGTCAGGATTACTCAGGTGAGGGCTGAGCAAAGGCCGACCAAGTGCAGCTCAACAAGGGAAGGTTTGGGATTGTGCCCCTGGGATGGTGCAAGCCTGGATGCACGGATAGACTGGGGAATGAGAGGCTGGGAAGGGTCCTGGTCAATGGCCAGTTGGACATGAGCCAGCAGTGTCCTGGAGCCAGGAGGGACATCCCTGTCCTGGGGACACCAGGCCCAGCATGGCCGGCCGGGCCAGGCAGGGATTGTCCTGCTCTGCTCCGGGCCGGGGCGGCCTCACCTGGAATATTGTGTGCAGTTCTGGGCATTACAATATAAAAAAGGCATTAAAGTGTTTCAGAGTGTGCAGAGGAGGCCATGGGGATGGTGAAGGGTCTGCAGGGGCCGTGTGAGGAGCAGCTGAGGGCACTGGGTCTGTTGAGATGGAGGAGAGTGAGGGGAGACCTCACTGCAGCTCTGCAGCTTCCTCATGAGGGGAAGAGGAGGGGCAGGCACCGACCTCTGCTCTGTGCTGAGCAGGGACAGGACCCGTGGAATGGCCTGGAGTTGTGTCAGAGAGGTGTAGGTTCGATATCAGGAGAAGGTTCTTCCCCCAGAGGGTGGTTGGGCACTGGAAAAAGCTCCCCAGGGAAGTGGTCCCAGCACCAGACGGACAGAGTTCAAGAAGAATTTGGACAATGGGCACATGGTGTGATTCTTGGGGATGCAGGGTAAGGAGCTGGACTCAAGGATCCTTGTGGGTCTCCTCCGACCCAGCATATTCAGTGATTCTGTAACAGGACACCAGAGCAGCCAGGAGGACAAAGCAGGCATGTCCCTCCTGCCACTGACCTCTGGGGGGAGGAGAGCTGTGCCATGGAAAATAGCTTTGGTGCATTTATTTCATCACTTTCTCTGAACATTCATTTCCTGTAATCTGAGTTCGTGCTGGGCTTTCTATTGTCTTTTTAAGCTTTATTGGGGATGAGATAAAATAAAATTCTTGAAGGGGAATCTTGGCGTCAGGGACAAAGGCAGCAGGCTGCCACAGGTGAGTTGTCCAGGGTGGTAGCATGGTATATGTACTATTACTGGGAGATTTCTCCTCATGATCTCCTTGGTTTTCAGCCTCTCCTTACACAGTGTAAAACAAATAATGGCACATCTGGACTGCAACTATGGGCTATTTAATGCTCCCAATTAGATGGAATTTCTTTGCCNATATATATATATATATAGATACATATATGTAAACTGGTGCAATTGCTTACTAGAGTAGCTATGACCTAAATTACTCTTGGCAGTAGGCTAAACATGGAAGGGACATAGGAAAAAGTCTTTGGCTCATGCATATTGGTTTGATCATCCTTCCTGGCAGTCCTACTCATGTACTGATGATAAAGGTGGCTTCATTCATCATTCATGAATGAATTAAAATATGATGATAATCATGTCAGTTACACTTCAGAAACATGCATTTCTGCTAAAGAATGAAAAGCTGACCACTTAGGCTGTGGAACAGTTGTGTGACAGTGTGCAAAGCAAATTTGTGTGCGGTGGCAGCAGGCTGCTTGATTCGAAATCATATATTTTACTGGGTGCAAAATTTAAGGAGCAGTTCATGTTTGCCACAGGTCTCTCCCTGACTGGGTGGTGTGTACTGGATCTCCCTGAAGAGGCCCTCTGCTCAAAGATGCTTTTAAGAAAAGGGCTAATTCTCTGTTATGAGAAAAAAAAATGCAACAGGAAGACAGGTAAGCATAGCCAGAGTGGAAGAAAAGAGAAATAATAAATTTCACACATACTAACAGAAGTATGCAACAGTACCAAACCTGACATGCACACACACACACACACAAAACAAGAGTGTGGAGTAACAGAGCGACCTCAACACAAAGAAACCACATGAAACCACGTGGTTACACTGAGATATCCCCTCCATTGCTGCAAACAATTTACTTTTGATTACCAGAAACCTGCCCGTGCCTAAGCACCATTTTAAGATTCACCTGCTTAAAATGGAAGCTCAGCATTAGTAGAGTTGCTGGTTATTTATTATTTTCTTGCTAAAAAACTGCAGGGTGCTGAAGTGACAGAGGTCCTGCACTGTCTTACATAGAACAGGCTGTTTTAGAAAGAATAGAGGTTGCTTCCTATTTCTTTGGGTGTATCCTTTCAGTGGAGGAGTGACCATTTCCTGTTCTTTTTGTTACAGAGGAGTTTAAGCTAACCAAGCACTCTTTAGAGCATACACCAGCTTTAAAAACACAAGCCCATGAGGTTGTTAGATGTTCCTCAAACCACGGATTGTTATTTGAATTGGGTGGTGTGGAGGTTTTCTCTGTGGCAGCAGTTTCTGGCACACTCTGTCTGCAGTGGTGATGGTTGAGAATGCACAAGGTGCACAACATTGCCTGTGCTCTGATATATGTTAAGCAGTTTAGTAAGAAAGGATGCTAAGCCTCTGACAATAAAGGTTTATCCTAAGGAAAAGTTCCTGCTTGGAGCTCTCCACAAATGCCACCCAACAACTTTATGACATTGGTAAGGGTGTTTTCTTCCCTGCAATCCTTTTGTCTGAAGGGGCATATCTTGGAATTACACACTCATGGAATTGTCAAGATTGGAAAAGACCATTAAATCAGCACTACCATTTTCGCCACTAAACTGGTGCCCCATCCATGGTTTTTGAACAATCCCAGGGATGGTGATTCCACCACTTCACCAGGCAGTTCCTTCCAATGTGTCACCATTTTTCAACTGAAGAAATTCTTCCTGGTCGCCAATCTAACCCTCCCCTGGCCCAGCCTGAGGCCGTTCCCTCTCCTCCTGTCCCTGTTCCCTGGAGCACAGCCCGACCCCCCCGGCTGTCCCCTCCTGCCAGGAGCTGTGCAGAGCCACAAGGTCCCCCCTGAGCCTCCTTTGCTCCGGGCTCAGCCCCTTCCCAGCTCCCTCAGCCTCTCCTGGGGCTCCCTTCCCTTCCCCAGCTCCGTTCCCTTCTCCGGACACGCTCCGGCCCCTCCATTCCCTGCCTGAGGGGCCCGGAGGTGCCCCAGCCCTCGAGGTGTGGCCTCGGCAGGGCCAGCACAGGGACGGGCACTGCCCTGCTCCTGCTGCCGCCCCACGGCCGGGCCAGCCCAGGGGCCATCGGCCTTTGGCCACCTGGGCACCCCTGGGCTGGTGTCCTGCTGCTGTCACAGCACCCCCAGGGCCTTTTTTCCAGCCTCTTTTCCCCATTCTGGAGCTGCAGGGGGTTGTTGTGACCCCAGGGCAGGACCCAGCCCTGCCCCTGGTTGTCCCTCACCCCATTGGCCTCACCCCATGGCTCCAGCCTGTCCAGACCCCTCTGCAGAGCCCTCCTGCCCTCCAGCAGAGCCTCATCCCACCCAGCCTGGTGCTGTCAGAACTGACTGAGGGGGCCCTGGATCCCCTCATCCTGGTCCTCATTGAAGAAATTAAACAGGGCTGGCCCCAATACACTCCTGAGGAGCCCCAGGGGTGCCCAGTCCCAGCTGGATGTCACTCCACTCCCCACCGCTCTCTGGCCCAGCCATCCAGACAGTTCTTTACCCAGAGAACACTTGAACGCTCCAGGTCATGAGTAGCCAATGTCTCCATAAGAATCCTGTGGGAAAGGGTGTCAAAGATTTTAATAAAGGCTCCAGAGTCTTTCCCTCATTTCAAGTCTTTCCCTCAATCCTCAAGGTGGATTACCTTGTCAGGAGGACAATGTCACATTGTCACATAGGAGGAGATCAGGTCAGTTGAGCAGGACCCACCTTGCCTAAATCCAAGCTGTCTGGGCCTCATCCCCTGGTTGTCCTGCACATGTTAGCACTCAAACTGATTTTAACAGCTGCTAGTCAGAAAAGTGTTAAAATACATACCCAGATGAGACAAAGGGTTTCTAATAAAAAAAAAAAACAAACATGTTCAAATAAAGGGTAAGATACACCATTATCCAGCTGGGAGGAAGGGAGATGTATGCATGGCAGGGAAATACTGAGTGACTGACCCCATGAGAGGTTCCCTAGAGCTGGAAGAGTTTCTGTGAAATGGTGAGGGTGTGTTAGGAAACCTGAGAGAAGTAAGTATCCTCTAGTAAACTAGTGGATGTGAGAGCTCACCACCACTGCTGCAATGGGTTCTGGCTGACCAAAGTCTCTGACTCACAGCCTTGCTGTTTTTAAGCTGGGACAACATCAGATGTCTCTGATTCTTAGCAGATCTTCAGTCCCGGGAGGACAGAGGGAAACATGGGTGGCATGAGCAGATACCTGCATGTAAACTGAAATTTCTGGTGTTCTGGCTTTTTGTTCATGGGACTGCTCACTGAAAGTAGGCAGCTGAGGAGGAAAAAAGTTGTTTTGTGATGGTCACTGCTTCTAAGAGGAAATCTTCTTAAGAAATGCAGAAGTGGTTTACAGTTTCTTAGTGGTTTTTTTTTTTGTGTGGTTTTTTTTTTTGGTTTTTTTTTTTTTTTTTTTTTTTTTTTTTTTTTGGTTTGTTTTTGGTTGGTTGGTTGGTTGGGTTTTTTTTGGTTTTTTTTAATAGAACATCAGTAAAAGAGGCAGGCTCTAGGAGAAGTTACAGTCTCAAATTTGCTGCAGCTTAAAGCTGATGAAGGTCACAGAAATGGTGCCTTGTGGTAGAGCCCAGTCAAGGTCCAGCTCTTGGAAGAAAAAGGCTATGGGGTCTTGAGATCTGCTGGGGTTTGCATGCTGTTAGGACACTGAATGTATGAAGGAAGACACCAAACTGAATACAGAGATCCCGTGGGATATGTACCACTAAACAGAACCAGGCTTTGCCCAGCTGGAGATGAAAAGTAGTGCCCTATACCTCACAAACTTTTACAAAAGGTCTGCTGTGCTCTAGCTACAGCTAGAGCTGATAGAGCTGATCTGCTGACAGCCTCACTGGGACCTGTGTTTGGCTGTTCTTTTGCCTAATCATTTCAGGTTTGTTTGCCTCCAACTTCTGTGTGCTTCACACTTAATTTACAAGTGGCTAAAAGCCAGATCCTGTGAGAACTTAGTCCCTTTGCAGACGTTCTCAATTATTTATGCCTTTCTTCAACAGTGAGTCTATTGTTCTTCTGCCCTGTCTGCAATGAATCCTTGTCTCCTCTGTGCGAGGAGTATTCTGTTATACAAGGATGCTCCATTATTTTTTTTTTTGCAATAGCTGGTCTCAAATTACCAAAAAGCTAGACAGTTTTTGTAGGTGATGAATTAAAGAGTTCTTGTTTGGAGCACATAACTATGATGCAGTGGGCAGAGTAATAACCTTTACAGGAAAGAACGTCTGTGGGGGAAAGGAGTGACTGATGCCCCTCTAAGCTCCAAACATTTGCTAACCAGATTATTCATAGAATATAGTGGTGCAAATCCCAGTTGTTTTAGAGACAGAAATGATGACTCTATTTTCTTCTCTTTTTGCCTGTATGCAGCATGTATTTTCACTTATCCTCATAATATTCTCCACAAGTGACTAGTCTCTACCTTTCTTAATTGCTTTAATTAATTTTTTTTTCCTTCTCCTTTTATGAAAAATGTTGAGTTTTGTTCAGCACCAGGCCATTCTGCCCATATCTACTAGGAGGCAAGTTTATTTTTGATCACACACAGTGCTTCTGCTGTGACTTTTTCTCAGAATTGTCTATTGAGATTTTGCTTGATCCTGTTCAGCATTGATTGCTAGACTGTGCTCCAGTTAAATGTAGAACATTCCTCTTAGCAGTTGTATTGCACCTTCTCCCATTTCATTCTTCTCTTTAAATAGTTCTTTTACTCATATCCGTCTCATTCAATCTGGTCTCATTACTTGTCTTCAGATAACATCCTTCAGCTGCTTTTTAGCTTTTGTTACAATTTCTATAAAACGTCTTCTTTGTGATTAAAACATTTATGGAAATTTTTCTACTCTGTTCACATTGAGTCCTTATCTAACCACACCATCCTTCCTTCTCCTGTCTTTCTCAGATTCAAAACTGAGGGAGAAAAAACTTAACAGGACATCTGTTTATCACAAAGGATTAAAAATGAAAGGAAAAATCCCATGCATGTTCTACTGGACAATGATTAAAGTCATCCTAAGAGACCTTTAGGCAAGGAAAAGTGATACAGATGGCAGAAGGTACAACAGGATGGCAAATGAGCACAAATAGTATTTTAGGTCAAAGGTTATCTTTCCCTCTACATTCTTAATTTTATTTAGTGAAGTATTAGTAGTTGTCTAACCATTTCTAGAGGAGAACCTTCTATTTCATAAATTCTGCATGTTGTTCAAGGGAATATACTCTATATGTGTCTCTTGCTGGGCATACTCCTGTCTTTAAATCTCTAAAAATAATTATGAGACCATCCTTTTTCTGTAGCTATTACTACGTTGAATCTTACATGGACAAAGAAGAAGGGGAAAGGGGAAAATTGTTATTTTGTCCACAATCATCAAAACCAGGCGGAATTCTTGGCACATATGTATACTCATACGCTTAATAATAGGGGGTGGGGGGGGGGGGTGTTGGTTCTTGGTTCTTGCAGCTTTTGAAAGCTGTAAAATTGTCCAAGAAGCGAACTTGGTTCAATCTTAGAGTGGCTAAGATGGAAATTCTCCATCCTAGCATTCTCAGTTTGCTTATTTTGCCATGTAGAGGGATGAAACTGGTGAATTTGAGTGAGGATATACATGGTCTGTGCCAAAGCACAAAATTAAAATGAAGAGTCAAAGAACCTTGGAGTAAGGAACCAATCATAAATCATGTTGGGATGCTTCTCTAAGAGTTTGACTATTTATTTCTCAAGGTTGGGATATGGATGTACAAACTTAAAAATGTCTGCTCTGTTTGCAAAGGTGATGACTTTGAATTACAGTATACATATACAAGCTGGTGTAACAGAACACATAACTTTCTAAACCTTTCAAAATTTTTTTAACTTTCTAAAAGCAGCCATGCTTAACTGCAATATAATTCCTTCTGGGACCTCTGACTGTTGAAATTAGCAACTATTTTTGGTGATTTCTTTTAACCTTAATGGAGTGTGGTTCTCTCGCTGCCCATCTGTGGGTCCATAATGTGTTGGCACTTTGCAAAGTTGTGTTTACAGTTTTCATAAATACACTTGTTAGTGAAATGGAAGAGCAATGACTACCTAGAGCTGTGTCTGAATAAAGGTCTGTTCGTAGGAAAAACCTTGCCCACTGGTGAAATTACTGTGTCAAAAATGTTTTCAAAGGTTGAAAAGGCACTAATATCAATGCTGCAAAAGCACTGATATTGATGTATGGTATTTTCTTGCCCACAGCCAACAAATGGTGAACTTTCTGTGGTAGGCTCAGTCTGTTTTGCAGCTGCAAACTGTTGGTTTTTAGCTGCTGTAACCCTCATGATGAAAAATTCATAACATGATGACATAAAAGAAGAGGAAGGAGGTGAGTGTTGCTTTCTCCTAATTAAGTGAATCAAAAAGTTTCTTCTTCTGCATCACTAGATTTCAGTAGTTTTATTGCTTTATTTCTTTCTAGTCATTTAGGAGACTTGGCTATGTAAGCAAGGAATTAAAAAGATGTGATATTTTTCCCTATAATCTGGGTAAAACCACTGATCCTTTTTAACTCAAACTGTAGATTTGCTTCAGCTGCAGTAAAAAGAAGCCTGCATGCAAGGAACCTTGAGATCCCTGTGTTTTAGGAGGTCATGAAAGCAATCTGACCAAAAGAACTTCTGATTCAGACACGAGCTCTTCAGAAAATTATATAAATTGTCCAGGTTTCATGCATCTTCTGTTATATAAATCTCTGTTTTGAAAATGAACTTCAGCCTGCTTGCCTTGAAGCTGGGGAGAGAAACCATTAATTAACAAGAACAATGTAGTAGAGTTTAACAATGTAGAAGTCGATGAGGTATTAATTCATTGAAATCCAAACAAAACCCCTGTAAAGTCAACCAAAAAGGGGTGGAAAGGGGTGGGAAAGGGTGGAAAACAAGGCAATTATTTATTCTTATAATTTGCTATGAAGACATGGAAAAATACCATGCCCAGCACATGCACTCAGCAGAAATCTCTCTTTAGACAGAGACACAGGGGAAAAAAATGTTGTCTGCTGAGCTAACACATTGCTTAATCAAGATTTCACAAGCACAATTCCTCCTTGCCACTTGGAGAGTGATTAAATTTTGGCTGAACACATCTCACTATTGTAGAAACCTAAGCTAGGAAGCTAAGCTTCTGCAATTATGTGACCTGTCTCCCTTGATTATTAAGACATTTTAAACTTTCCATGGATTTCAAAATGGGGACAAGAACCTTGTAGATGAGTTTCCACAGAGGCAGAATGCAGAAGAAAGAAAGGGTGCTAATTACAGTATCCCATTTAACATCACATCAGTTTGAGTTCTTTTCTATGTAGCCATCAGCAGAACTTAATCACAGGTATGTCAGTCAGAGAGAGATGTAGATCATTTGGATCAACACTCCTTTACTGTCTTTTCATCTGGGAAGGGAACATCTCTGAAGGCAAAAATAAAATAATCAAAAAATGCTGGTGGGCAGTAGAGAGTTACAAATTGGAATTCCTGAGGTGCAAGTAAAAAGGAGAAGTAATGATGGCTCACTTAGTTTTGCTGTCTCAAAGACACATCTATTAAATTCAGGTTTTTGCATGTAAAAACAAATTATGGATGCCTTTGCTGGTTTTAAACTGCAAAAAGAACTTTAAACCTGACTCTGGAGTCACTTTTGGCCTATTTGATCTCATTAAATTACGAACCACAGCCCATGTGTTCTCAGCTGGAGCCTCCAAACTCCTCAGTGAAAACAGGCAGAGCTGGGAAGATCAATCTGAAGAAATAGTGAGTTTCACTCGTGACAGAAATCCTAGCAATTGTCATTTATTTTCTTGGTTCACAGAGAGAACTTGCACTCTCTCTCTGAATCATGTGGGAGGGAGAGGACTTTGAAATCAATCAGTTTCTCATTGCTAACATCATAAGTAGAAACTAAAATGAGTTAGAAAGTTCTTTAGTCTTTGCTCATATATCACCTGTAATAACATGACCTGAGCTTAAGTAAATGCCTGGATTAATTAATTAGAGAAATAGAATTCAGTTATCAGAAAAACAAATGAAGGGTATACAGCCCTGAGCAACATATTTGGCAGACACAAAATGGATGAATATAGTTATAATTTCTGAGAATAAAAGAGTCTGACATGTAATTATTTCTTTAATGTTCTGGACCTA
>WBNO01020738.1:13169-38273 GCA_013400575.1 Peucedramus taeniatus
AATTCTTTTCTGTCTTGACTCTTTTCCTTAGGTGTTTTGGTAAAATTTAATTTGTGCAGTTGGAAAAGTACAAGTGGAAGAAGTAAATTACAATACAATGTATGTTTGGAACATTGCATAGCAAGTGTAATCAATTTAAATGAAGAGAAACTAGTGCTGCTTGCCTGCTTGCTGTATCAGAAATCTTTTAAAAGAACTTTTAATTTTTTTCATTAATAGTTTTTTTTTTGTTTGTTTTTTTTTTTTTTTGTCTGGTATAAAGTCTCTAGCCTCTGCATCTCATTTAAAAATAACCTGTTGGAAATTTTTAAGGATCTTACCTGAGAGTTTTCAACAGAAGTCTGTGAAGATCTGAATTGACTGAAATATCTATCCTGTATTAAGTGAAATAGTGCAAACAGTATTTTGTTGAATATTCCTCTGTAAAAGATAAAGTTCTCTCCCTTATTTTGAGAACCTGTTAAAAAATGAAGGTTTTTTTGTTCATTTTCTGCACAGAAGTCATCTTCTGATATAACTTTTTCTGCAGAGAGCACTGGATGATGTTTTCCACAATTACTTGGTACAACTGCATTGATATGTGATTGTACTTTGGGCTGTCACCTAGGCTTATATATTGAAGTCTCAAAAACTATATGTAAGCTGATAGATTATGCATTTATATTTATTTTGAAATGGATACATATTTCTAGTCTTAATGATGTGTTTGAATGCAAATAGAAGTCTCTGTGTCCGTGTGCATGTGCAGGATTCAGGGACCATGTACCATTGTCCTTGAAAATGAAAGTCCTATATAAATGCAAGCTATTGATATCGGAAGTGAACTTCAAAGGTGCTCCATTTAAAGATATTTAACTATTAATAATAAGTTACATTCCAGATACATTAGTTCATATTCTGAGAGATCAAAGTGCCAAGATTATAGATAGCAGTTCTCAGGCTATAAAAGTCCTTTTGGCTGAGCAGCTCTTATCAGTGGACTTCTCTTGAATTTCTCATAATAGTTACCCTCAGAGAAAATCTGTGGTGGATATATTAAGAAATTTGCCTTATTTGTACCTGCAATAAGACTTTGAAATGTATTAGCAGAAATTTCTAGAGAGGACTAATGTATGCCATATACTTTTGCTGCAATGACAGTTGCTTTGGATTTAAGGCAGGCTCGGCCAAAAAAAGACAACAAATCACCAGAAACCCCTCATAACTGATTTTCAGAATAATATTGCTTAATAATCAGAATGAAGCTACTTTTAAAAACATCTCAGAAAATGGGACTTTTAATGTAGAAATATTGTTCTTCTTACTGAAATGTTTTGAATGAAATTTGCAGGAAGATTTTCCAATAGACATTCCCTCGTGGGGTAGCGTACGGGTCAGTTTTACAAGTAGAGAATATTTGTCCCCAACTGCTCCCCATTCCTCTGTTTCAAGTACTAATAAGAGAAGATACTAAAATTGAGTTAAAGAATTTTCATTGTTTAGACTGTCAAAAGAAGGAATTAATATAGTAATTATATTCTAATGGTAATTTTATGTATTCTGATTGTTGATGTTTTTGTTTTCCTTCAGTGAACCTAATGGACAGTGATCAGAAAAAATAGTGATATCTTCTGTTGTGCTCAACCTTTATATTAATACTTGTTTACTCTAGCAATTATAAAAGAAAACACATAAAGCACTAATCTGCCTTGAGCTGACTAGTGAGCCCCAAATGCCTGTGAGTTCTGCATATCAGTCTTCTCTGAGTATGGAATTCTAATGCTAATATATTTAATATGCGAGACCTTTAATGCAGGAAAAAATATATTGAAAAATGATGCAGCCACCTGGTTAATTTATTTAGTTAGTTTTGAAGAGCCCACTCAAAATGGGTCAGGCTTGCACTATTTGAGCTGACTTTGAGAAAGTTTGGAGGGAGTAGGTAACTTGACCTATATTTTTAAACTGGGACTTTAGAAACTGGGATGAAGAAAAAATCTTGTAAATTTCTTTCTATGCATGGAAATATTGAGGTTTGGACACTGATTTAATCTTGTTCCAAGGATTCATATATTAAATGTGCACCTGAGTTAGAGGCTGCTTTATTTCCTCATCTGAGAATTTTAAGTGAAGTTCATTATAATTTTATCTGTGTAAAAGCAGAGGAGGCTCAAGTTGCATTTAGCCAGGCATGTGTCTATAGAAAAGGTATTGCATGTCTGAAAAGTGGTTCCTTCTGATTTTTAATGGTTTGTTGCTTTTTCTAGTAATGGAATTGAGTATTTTAGAAGTAAAACATTATTTTTCTTTTGAAAAGATTAAGAATGCTACAGGACTGATACTGTGTTGCAAAGTGCTACTGCTTTGATTGGTGTCACAAGTCTCCAATAGTGTTTTGCTTGAGCTCTGCCTCCAGCTATGTTAATATGCTACAGTTTCTCAGAAAACACATCACAGTCCAGATCCTTTGCCTATTGTGCTAAATTGTCAGACTTTTGAGTCTGAAAGATGTATGGAAATTTCAGTCTATTCTTAATTAAAAAAAAAAAAAAAACAACCCTGTTAATAGCATTAGTAAAAACATGACATTGGGGATACCTGCTAGTGATGTGACTTGGTGTATTGCCTTTTTAACTACCCTTTCTACTTTTCCCATGTGGAAAGATGGCCACCAGAACACAAAAAAGTTTGAGAAAGAATAGATATTTACCCTTAGTTACTGCAGTTTTTCTTTTGCTGATCTAGATTGTACTCTTTTAGTTTTTCCAGGCCTTTCAAAATCCTCTACTAAGTCCCAATAGCTCTTATTTGCTAAGGTTTCTGCATAAAAGAATGGCCTATCATCTGTTTTGCTTATATCTCTTATATGTTTTTCTATATATCTATAGTGTTCAAATAGATTTACATTTGGGATTTTTGGCACTGACTACCACTAGTATTCTGTTGTAATTCAGTATTTTACATATTGACTTAGTCAGGCTTTATAAGTTTCCTGTGAGCTTTTGCAAGGACCACTTGAAACTGAGGAAGGTGGGTGTAGAAATCACCCAGCAGACAGAAAATGGTGGCATGATCTTATCAGCTGATACCAAGGACATTGTAAAACTTCACTCTAGATGGGGTCCTTTTGGACCATTTTTATGTTCTCTTTACACCATTTGCAGTACATTAAATCATGCTGCTTTCTAGGCAATCATCTTCCAAATAACACATTGTAACAAATGTAGTTTTGTGGGTCTGTGTTAGAAAAATATAGTGGTTTTCAGGTACAGTTTTGCCTGCCTCATTCAAGTTTTTTAGGAACACTTGTGACTTTTTTCCTTCAGTTTTCCAAAAGAAGCTTGTCAAGACTTGAAGAGAACGTCTTAACTGTCATGATGGCAGCAGATTTGGTGACCTAACTGCTTAGTGAACTTGTACATTCATTTGAAGCAAACTTATTTGGGGAAAAGAGCAAGTATTTTACACAGTTTTGCTACAATCAGCTTTCTAGTGTCAATTCTTTGTATCAGAGTAGAAGTTTCACTCCTGGGTAGCAGTGATATTACATGCCTCCCATCTGAATGCTGCAGGGTCTTTGTGTATGCTTGAGGCATAACTTGTCATAAAAGTGCTACTGATGAAACAAAAGCCCTTTCCTATATTTTTTGCTCATAATTACTGTAATAATGTAAAAGAAAAATCAAGCTATTCAAGTAAAGTAATTAAAATATTTTTGTAGCTTAACTTCTGTGATTTTTTTTTATAGTTTTTTTTCTGTGTAATATTGTGGTTAGCCCTACAAGCAGTTTCCTAATGTCATATCTTTATATGGACTGAACCACAGCTTAAGCATGGCAGGGAATTTAAATCAGTGCATGTGGCGTGGGAAGAGTGACTTTGGGTAAAATCAATTATTGAGGCATTTTAAAAATTAACTTCTCTCATTTTTGTTTACTTCTTCCTCATGAACAAAGGAGACTTTCTTTTGGAAATATAAATGGAAATGTATGCTAATGAGTAGAACATTCCTTCATTTACTCCAAAAGAGGGTTGCAGTACCAAGAAGAACAGAGATTCTGGTTTCCAGCTTCATCAGCTGAAGGATGCTGTTTGAAAAAAATTCTGCCTCGGGTCACAGCTAAAACATTTATTTAACTAGTCTCATTATAAAGCTTTATAGACTTCCAAGAGAAATTAATAATTCAAAAGGACATCTGTTAGTAAATAATTTAAATAACCATTTTTAAGCTAACAGTCATTAGTTACCTGTGTAATATTTCTGAAGAACAGTTCTCCAATTGAAAAGAATGTGTGACAAGACTACAAGAAGAGAATAATTTGACAGTCTTTAATATATGAAACACATTCATAGTATTTAATGATTTATGCTTTACTGTCTTCTGTAGTCCTCATTTTTAGCATTTGACCTTCAGAGTATACTATGACAAGGAATTGCACAAAACTAAAGCTTCTGTAAAAAAACTGTTACTTGCATTTGAGACTTGTCAGTAATTTTATTAAATGGCCTCTAGTGTGTGAGCCTTAATTTGTCTTTCATACCTTTGATTTTATGGATCTCTGCTCTAGCCACTCTGTGTGCATTTCTCTTTCATGATGAAAGACACTTTTTTAAAATATAAAAGTCACAGTTTAATCTTTGAGCATCCATGTTGTTATGCCCTCATGTCTTTTCTAGTTCTTCTCTGTAATCGCGTAAAACAAACAACAGCCAGAATTCGAGCTACTTTATGAAAGTCACATTTTGAGGATTCTTGGTTTGCTATCTAAATATTTTCCAATTAAATCTCCTCCCACTCTGTCCCATTGCCAAAACAAATAGATATTTCTCTGCTGCTGGACATCAAGGAGGCATTTTCAGATAGCTTTTCTTGATGACTCTAAAATGCCATTATTATAAGCTCGTATAGAGCCCATCTCTGTTTATATTGTGATTGGGGTTGTATGTGTATTTTTGTAATGCATCACTTTATAGGCAGTGGATTTCACCTGTAATTCAACTTTCCACACTTGTGAGAAAGCCTTCTGTGACTTTGATCATTCTGAATTATTAGCAGGAAGGTTTTTCCTTCATTACCAATTTTTGAACAGTTACCTTTTCTTTGCTTACATGTGGAAGTGTAAATATCTCTATCTACATATAGTATAAATATATAATATGGATGTATGGTCTCTAAAATATAATATTTTTTATCTTATGTGATATGTTGTAATGAATGAATACATTTCCTTTATAGATGCAATATATCCCATTCCTGTATAATTTCTACCTTCTATTGTGTTCTTTGTGCTACTGTTAAACACATATGCAATAGATATTAATAACTGGTCTATTTATGTTGAATAAAATACCATTTGACACAGAAGTGTGTGTATATGTGCATACATGATTTTATATACTCCCATATATGATTTTATCATCAATATAAAAGCACAGTCATGTTTAATCTTAACTTTACTGGTAATTTTCATGTGTATTGCTTAATCCGTACACTGCTGGTTTTGTAAAATTGTCAGAGACAATTCCTAATTTTGGAGTTGTTTTTTCTGCTGCCAAAATTATATCAGTGTCACATGAGAGTTCATTGTGGGGCCCCCAAATCTAAGACTTACACAGAGGTGCTTAAAAATAGCAGCTGACAACAAAACAAATTTTTAATAAGCCCACATCTGCAATGCGGATTCACCTGGAGACAGTATTTTTTTGGGGGGGAGGAGGGAGAGCCTGGAATATAAAATGAAATTATTTTTATGAAGTTTAAACTTTGTAAAGCTCTAGCTCTGTGGCTTTAACTTTTGCTGCAGTGGGATGGAGCAATTTTGATTAACAAACTATTCACTGTAATTTTGCAAGTGTTTGTAAATAGCTGTCTGGTAGGGAAGTTCCACAACTGGAAAATGTCACTGAGATCAGTGACATTTCATTCCACCTGTCTCTTGTTGCTCTCTCTCTACAATTGCTGTTGTATCTTGGGGAGATTTAGTCACAGAAAAAACCAGAGGTGTTCATACCTTCTTGAAGTAGTACAGGAACTGCATAAGGACAAGCAATATCTGCATGTGTGCATTCATCACAGGTGCCAACACTGCCATGGAAGCAGTGTCCATAGGCCGGGGGGTTTGCTGAAGACTTGGGGCTGTTCTGTGGGGTTTGTGAATCCTCACCTGGGGGAAAATTCCTCTGTCTGTGTCTTGGTTTGAAAAGACAGGTGTCTGCTAAGGAAGGCAGGAGTCTCCCCTGAAATGGAAAATGTAAAACCTTCCCTCCAAATTGTTATAATTTTGAAATTAAGGGGCTCTCAGGCAGATATGGAAGCAGGAATAACAGTTCTTTATTAGGGAAGAAAATAAAGAATAAAAACCCAAACAGTGCAGTAATACAAAACAACACTTATAGAGTCAGAATACGACCTGGCACCCTGTTGGTCAGGGTGTTGGTAGCAGTCTGATTGAAATGATGGTAGCAGTCCTCCTGCAGTGACAGGTGTTCTGTTGAGGCAGTGATCCTGTAGAAGGTGTAGTCTTCCTCTGAAGATCCAGTGTTGGTGTAGATGGGCCTGGATTCCTCTGGGAATCCAGTGGAAAAGGCTCACTGTGGTCTTTCAAATCTCTGATTATATCCAGGTAGGAAAGCTTGGCTCCTTCCTCTGGGCAGAGCTTCTTACAATGGGATGATGTAATTTTATCAGTCCTGCAGTGAGACTCAATGGCCCATTAACAGAAGGCATCTCCTGCAGGGAGGATTGGTTGTGGAAGAGATGAAGAAAACTGCCCAATTAACAGAAGACAACTGCCCTACCTTTAACAGATAAGAATAGAATATACACCCCCATTTCCAACCTAAGACTGCCTGGCATGCCCTGCATTTACACAGCAGAGCAACAGGGACTTGCTGGCATCTGCATGCTGTCCGTGGGCCTGTGGTGAAGAGAAAGGTTGGAGCCAGGACAGAACTGCTCACGTGCTGTGAAGGGTTGTGATTTGAAGTATTTTGTTGTCTGTATGCAATAGTAATGCTGCTTTACATCACACCTGGAGCCTGTCAGATACTGAGGGCTCTATTGGTGTTCTACATGGTTACTTCTTAGTATTTTGGATGTGCTTCCCTGCTAGGAATCTATAAGCTTATTTAAAATGTGACTCTTAGTCTGTGGTGGGTAAGGACATCCTTGTTTTTGTTTTTCTTGCAGTTGAGTGCGACAAAGAGCCTCTGTTTGTTGAGTAAACTCAGTAAAGAGTTCAGCTGTGTCTGAACAACAGTATTAAGGAATATCAGGCTCTCCAAACAACCCAGAAAGGATTATACCATTTTTTTTTCAGCTGAGAGGCTGTATTAACAAAATAAATAAAATTGAAGGAAAACAATGACCTCCTCACTTAAATCAGCTTGGAGAGTTTTTTAAAATGTGTTTGAAATCTGGATGTCACTTTTAAAATCTAATTAGACCTGGAAAGATGCATGTGAGATTGAGCCAATGTCACCAAGTCAGCCTTGCACTGCAGTGCTTCCAGCATAAAGTTGTTGCAATGAGAAGCAGAATTTGGATTAGTTTCTCTTGCTGTTTTGTTTTTAATTTTATTTATTTTGGGTTTTGTGGGATTTGTTTGGTTTGTTTTTTCTTCAGAGAAGTGCTTCTTAAATACTATTTATATGCTGTGACCTCCTGTGTGATATTGATTATAATTAATGTTGAATTAGGGTGTATCTGCACTTAATTTTGAAAAGAATGAGCTGGAAAGCATTGCTTAGGCTTGTAATTGTACTTTGTTTTCATGCTAAGATATGTTGCTTCTTGTTAGGAGAAAACCAAATGTTTGCATGTGTCTTGAAATGGTCCCATTTAATGGATGTAAGTGCTTTTATCTGAGTTCCAGTTTAATGGCAAGGCTTAGTCTGAAGATTTTTGATAACAGTAGGAATTCATGTAGGAATTATCTTTTCTTGATTTAATCTTGCCTGTCAGCTATGAAGAGTTGTGCCTCGTGGTTTGCTGTTTATTAATTAGCTTTTGTCTGGTAAGCACAGGATGGAAAGTTACTCCTGGAGGCAAAGTCAAAACCTCAGAGCACTGAGTTGGTGCCATTTCTTACCCCTGGCCTCAGAAGGAGCCAGGATAAGCAAGAAATGTTGCCTGTCTTCTTCTGTGATGCTATTTTCTCTATAACTCCTCATCTGAAGACAAAATTGCTGGGAAAAGTAGACAAATCATATGAACTTGAGTTTCTCTCGTCCAAGAATCTGATTTATGTGAGAATACTTTTTGTTTGTTGGTGTTAGAAATAATCAAAATAATTAAGACAGAGGAAGGCTCTGTGTTTTTCTGTGAGAGATAATTAAAAACTAAACCAGTGATTAAAATTTAGTATTTGTTAAATTCAGTTTAACAAACAGGTTGGTGAGAAGAGGAAGTATATAGTACTTTTATTCCTTTTTTTTCTTTTAATTTGGAAATTGTTTTCCTGTATGGATGGGCATTTTTCTGCAAGAGGTGGTTGTTTCCCTGCATTATATACCATATCTGCTGAAACAGACATGCTTTTCTGTATGCTTCTGCTTCTTTTAGACTTACAAAAATGAATACATTACTTGAAGGTACAAGGTGGCACATCCTTGTGGTCCTTTCTACATTAACATCCACCTGCACTTTAAGTCAACCAGAAGTTGTACAGAAAGTGCTGTGCACTTGTTAAACTCTGGATGAGACCTGAACTACTTTCCATTAGTAAATTATTCTTGTTACAGGTTTTCTCTGGCTTTAATACAAAATAGGATTAAAACCTGCTGAACTTAATCCTGTTATAACATTTTGTTACCTCATGTGGTTAGCTGACTCCAAGTTAAGTATTCTGTGACAAGTTTGCCAAATTTGTCCATGGCTGGTATCTCCCAGGGGCCAGTGTTGCAGCACTGGTCCGTCTTCAGCCCCTTGCTGTGAAAAATGTTTCACTTTCTTGGTTGCTCTAGATCACAATGCCTTGATTTCAGCGTTTTTGTCGTCCTGTTGCTCGTGGCACTACAAGAACTTTCTGGGGCAGCACATTGCTCACGAGCCCAGTGTTGGGAAGCCCTGATCTGCTCCAGCTCCACTCCCCTGTTGCTGCAGGACAGAGCTGACTGAGGTAGGGACCCTTGCTTCAGCTTCAAGGGGCCAAGCAGTGGCCAGGGCTGCACTTCTACTAAAGCTCCGTCACCTGAGCAGTGCAGGAACACCTCTGGCAGCTTCTGCCCCCGCTGCTGCTCCCAGGCACTTGAGGAAGCTCATGAGAGCGAGCTGTGTGTCGTGTACCCAAAGGTGCAAAGCAGTGCCCATGGTCTGGCTGTGCTCTCCTCCCTGCAGCTGCCTGAGGTGGGGACCAGGACCCTTCAGGGCTGCCTGAGCCCCTCTGGCTGGCAGAGATCTCATTGCCATTTCATTGGCATCCCATTTTCCCTCATCTCCTGGTGCCTGCAGTGCAGAGCACGTCCCTCTGCAATACCACACTGCCTGGGACTTGTCATGCTGGCCTGCTGACATGGACTGTGTCCCTCTCGGGGTCCTATCAACAGTGCTGTCCTCAGGATTATTTTTCAAGACATGGTTATTGGTTTAATTTGCTTAAAATTTGCCACAAGGAGAAATAGGCTATGAGGTCTTTCTTCCTGGGAGGAATTTGTGCTAGGCAAAACCTGTCACAGAGCATTTGCTGCACACTATCACACTGTGCTGCTAAGAAAAAGAGCAAGTGAAGCTAAAATAGTTTATGTCACTGTTAAAATTTCACTACATTATTGTGTATATTACATGTGCTTTTAGGAAGACTAGATTCTCTAGGAACCAGGCTGGTTGGTGCTTTAAATCCTGAAATCTCAGGTCTCTGACACCTTTATCTCTGCTATAGGTAGTTTTGTTGTTGCATAAAATCATGAATTTCAATGGGGAGTAAGAAGAAAAGTAGTTCTCAGCATATGGAGAACCTTTCCCATAGAGTGGGAAGCCATAGAGTAGATGGATTTAATACACCAGGGTGAACTTACTGACCCTGATAAAGACTTCTGAGCCCTTGAAGTCATCTTTAGTGATATGACCAGTTTTAATATTTGGTGGTGGCTATGCAAATTTAGTGACTGACATAATGCATGTTATAGGATCTAGAGCCACTGTATCTAATACTTTTGGCTAGATCTGGCACAAGATAAAGTTTGCCTACTTGGACTTCCTGGAAGCATTGTTTGTCTGCTACATACTGACAAGAGCTTTAGTTTTCCCCTGACATCTCTTAAATTACTTGTTCTTGAATCAGTTTTGGGGAGAGAACACTACTTTGTAACATAGAGAATGTGTTTGTTCCAAAGGTTAAATATGTGGCTTTAAAACTGTCTCTTTTTGAAGAATTTTCATCTAATATTTAATAATCAATGCAAATTTAATAACGAAACTTATTTTGTTTGAATGGGCAACACACCAAAAGAGCAACATAAATAACCAGTTATTGGTGTTGTATAGGAGGATCAGGAGAGAGAGGATCTGTAAGGCTTGGGATCTTTTATTGTTTTCTTCTTTTCAAATCCATGATAAAACAGATGGGTGTGCACCTTAGACAGAGTGTGTTAAGCTGCCACCTGATCAAACCCTAGCACTGTTTACAGTGAAGCAACTCCATACTTTGCAAATATTATGAATTATTTATAGTGATTACTTTGTGCTCACTTCTGGATTCTGCAAGGATTCACCACCAAAAAAATCCCAGTACAGCAGTGCTGTTTAGCAACTCCATGTCTGAAGTTCTGTTTTATATTTGTTAACATATTTTTCATTAAAAAAAATCCTCATATTTTATTAAAATAATCAGACAGTCTTAAAAGCATTTCAGTTATTGGCTGTTGAGATATTGCCTTTTTTATATAATTGTCTGTATTGTTGACCTTTCTGTGACATTTGCAGAATCAGTGTCACACTGAGTACAGATCTGAGGACCATCTTTTTTTGTTTGGCTGGTTTTGTTTTAAAAGCACCATTAGCTTTGTCATTTGACATTGTTTTACTTTGTAACTGGACCTTTCTTTTGTTAAGGCAATACTGGGGAGCTCTGTTGGCATTTTTAATACTTTGGGATGCACGCTTTCTGTTTCTGAAGATTTAAAATATTGTACAAATGGTCGTTATTAAATAACCTATTTTTTAATAACTAGAGCATAATAATCACTGTAAAACACTGATACGTCATTCTACTTCCTTTATATGCAGGCAGGAGAGGTAATTTCTGAACACTTCTGCCTTTTGTCTCCTAAAGAAAACTTTACCAAAAGATAAAAGCTTTTAACTCTGAGCTCATTGCTTGCTGTCTTAGGTGTGCCTTTTATTTAACTGCCAGAGCATCAGCAGAGCGTGTGAATTTGTGAAAGGTGGTGCTTTCATGACCAGACTAGCCAGGAGAGTTTAACCTTAAGAATAGCCTTAAGAATTCCAGTTTGGTTGGGTATTTTTTTTTTTTTTTATTTTTTTTTTATGTCTAATAAAGCTTGATCCAAATAGATCTGTGTTTGTTTAAGTGTAAATTGAGCCACAATTCATTTTCTAAAGTCTATCTATGTTGGTAAGTTGGGTTGGTTCAAAACTAGAATATAGAAAGAGTTGAAGTGTTTTAGGATCTGCTCTGTGAATTCTTTGAGGTGATTTGAACAGACAGGTCCTGGCCCTGAAATCAACACAACTACAGAAGGGATTTTAGTTACTAAGAAATATCACAGCAATAGAAATGTTTCCTTTAGAAAGCAGATTGTCTCCTCTTAATTAAGAGAAGAATTTCTTTAAACCATATTATTTATTTTAAAAAGGGTAATGTATATTCTGGTCAAGTCACTGTGGATATTTTCATTACATTATCAAAACATTTGGAAATCTTTAGGATTACTGGAAATATTTGGGATTATTTTACCACATTCTTTTTAATGTTTATAAATAAAGATTATAATATTTTAACTTCTTAGTTAAAGTACGTCCCATGATTTCAAATACTCTATCATGAACTTCTATGGAAATTGTTTTATTGCTAATGTTTAAATACTGTTCACTACTATTCTTAATCTCTCTCTGTCATTCTTGGGTGGTATTTTTTTTGCTCAGGGAGCTGAGCAAGGGTACTACAACTGAATATTGATACAATTAGTGCAAGTCCAGTCTAATTTTATTTTTAATGGTTTTCTTTCCTGAGCTGAATCATAGTAAAGAAAAAACACTGTGAAATAAATCCAATAACTTGATGAAAAACAACCCATCAGTTGGTCAGAGCAGGGTGCTGATAATACCATATCATCATCAAGAGTGTTTACTCATCAAGAGTTAATCTTAGGAAATCTCTTATTTGGCAGTAATTTAATTATTTGAGTAATATCAATATCTTTGAAAAATGCAATGTAAGAAATTGTTAAATATTTAAATACTTAGGCACCACCATCATTTTGAGAAGTTTTGTCATTACCTGTGGGATTATGGGTTGGCATGAAAATATTTATTTGATCATATTGGTCTGCAATGGGTTTTAATTTATGAGGCAGCCACAGTGAGCTGTTCATGCAGCTGTACCTATTAAAATGTTCCACCCCAAACTTGCCAAGTCTGAGATGTTGCACTGTGTGTCTTATGGTAAGCTCTTTCGGAGCAGAGAGAGGGGACCCTGGGAGGGATCATCAAGAGGAGGTGTTGGGGTCAGTGTGGGTTGGGCTGGGAGGTCCTTGCTGCTGACAGGAGCCATGCAGGAGGCAGTTGCTCCAGAAATGACATCTCTCACACAAATTGCTTTCAGGTTATTTACTGTTGAGATGCCTTTGGGTCCCTGGTGGAACTGCTTGGCAGGGCTTTGGGCTTTGTACTTTTGAAACAAAAGCCCTTTCTCTCCAAGATAAGTGACAAGTTGGTATTGAGCAGAGCCTGCAAAAGTGTGTTTTGTTCATCAGCTGTCAGAATGTGTGAGGCTCCCTCCCTTAACAAATGGTAACAAAACAGATGAAAGCCCTTACATGGTGTTTGATAACATCTTTGAAAGTCTCATGGAGGCCTGTTAACAGTTGGTTGTATGTGGGATTGTCTTCCATATAGTCCTTCAACAAAGAAGTTACAAAAACAAATCCTATCAGTTTTTCAGGGAGGAACATGAATATGAAGGTTGCTCGGAACCGTGAGCAGTCTGTTATAACAAATGAGTGCCAGGAGATCTGGGCTTGCTTCAGGGTCTTTGCTATCACAGAGCAGTTGTGGATATTATTTGTTTTTGACTGACAATATACCAGGGAGAGAATGTAATGATACATCCTTGTCATTCAAAGGCTTTATTTTTAGTTTTACTTTCACAGCTGTTTTCATCTCCACCACTGTAAATCATTCATACATCGTAAACAATTTAAGTTGTGCATGTTTGTTCCTGAAGTATGAGTTGGAGTATAAAATTCATGTTATCACCTTACTGGTATCAATTTAATGCATACTGGTATCAATTTGTCCTTAGGCCCAAATGCTACTTGAATTTCAAGTTGTCTCCTAAGTAATTAGCAGTATGAAATGATACCTTTCTAATGACTGAAAGACTTTCAATTTTAGTTTAACTTAGATTTTATTATTTGATCCTTTAGTATTTTCAGTCTTTCTCCTCTTGTTGCTTTAAAACAAAGGTGTAGCAATCTGGATTGATATGAAATCTTACATGAATTTTCATAGTTAATATTGCTGAGTCCTGAGGTTTCCCATGATTGCCAAAAAGTAGAAAGATTGTTGTAAGTACAAGCTTTGTCATAAAACCTAAAGCAATGCAAAATTGATTTTTAGTGCTTAAAAACTCAATAAAATGTCCCATTGTAAATTCTCAATTCCCAGGTTGGAACCAGGGTATTGAGCCCATTGTTTTCAGACTCACAATTGTTAAATGCACAACACTAACAAGAATACTGCTGTTACTTCAGAAATCACACTCTAGCCTGTTTTTGTACCTTAATTCTTTTAACTCTTTTCACAAGGGACTCAGAATTTCAATTTTTAGTTTTTTGACTTTTTTTAAAAGTGTCCTCTTACAGACTGTTTTTATTCCAAAGGTTTACAAAGAGGGATTTTACTAAATCCTCTTCAATTCCTGTCAACAAGTAAACCATGCTGTGGTTTCCCTGATGTTCAGAAGGAGGAAAAAAAAAGTGTTTTAAGTTTTTCTTTGTTAGGATATTCTGCAACACTTGGTTTGCTACTGTATATGCTCACTCCTGACTGTGATTGGAATTCAGCTAGGAAAGTTTTTAGAGGAAGGGTCTTGTTCTATGAGTTCTCATGTGAAACTGAGGCATTTTTCTCTGTTGTCACTCAGGAGCAAAGTGATTTTGCACACCTCATTTATAGCTAAATTTGGGAAGCATAAGTTACATTTTAGTGTTTATCAATACTGTTTTACAGAAGTTTCAGTTATTGTCCATGAAGAACTTTCCTTGCTTAATAAATGAATTTAGAAACTGTCATTCAGCTACCAAAAAAATGTTTAATTTGAGTCTTTTAGAAATGGGCCACCACAAATAAATTTAATTAGGACATGCTGTCCCAGAAAAAATTCCTGCTTGACTTTGAAGATCTGGAATAAAAGTAGTTATTAGACAACAGCCAGCTACAGGAGAGAAGAGGCAGCAGGTTTTTTGGTTGTGAGTTTTGTTTTTTTAAAATTTAAATCACAACATTTACAATTTTTTTTCCTTGCATGTTGATATATCAGTTCAAAGTATAGCACAGTTCTGCATGAGTAAAACTTTTAAAGTGATGGAAAATGGAGCAGTTGTTGAATGTAGTACTAGCAGCATTGAACTAACAAGCAGTAATAATATTACATGTTAAGTTTTATATACTTTGTCCTCTTCCCCACCTTGTTTTAATATTTAATTACATGTAATTGAAGAAAAATTATTATATTCACAAAAGCTGTCCTGAATGTTGTTTAGTAAGAACATGCTGTCTTCTTTCATGCCCTACATTTTAATTTAGGCATAAACTTTTCAATACAATTTTGCTATAAATATTGATTTTTTATTCATTTTTGTATCAGAAGACAAATGGATGGCACTGTGACTTCCTCTGGGTGTAGCTCACTAGAGTTTCTTGAAATCCACCACTCTCCATACTGTAGCAGTGAAGTTCTTTTTGACGAAATAAGAATTTCTGCATTCACTTTATTAATGTTTAGTGTCACTGCAATCACCTGATGAGATTCTAAGGTTAATGACTGACTTTTAGGAGACACTGAGTGTGTCATATCTACCTCTGAGTTGCATATCCAGTGTCTGATTCCCAAGTTAATGTGAGTTGATAAGTAAGAGCTTGATTTTTGTTTTGTATTTTTTGGGTTCTGTCTGGCTTTTTATTTTTGTTAATGGACCTGTTGTGTTCCTTCATCTTCTCTGCAATTTCAAGTGGAGATAATCTCATAGCTAAATAACCTTTTTCTAACTCATCCCATACACCAGAGACATGGTTTGTATTTGTGACTGTATGCTCAGAACAAATAGTTGGAAGATAAGAGACCTATAATGGAAAAAAATCAGGAGATGAGTAAATGCAAAAGTGAAGGGAGGATAGAAAGAGAAGCACCCTGTCTAGTTGCAGTTTATTCAAACTCTCAAATGCTTACCAGGAAAACTCAAATGCCAGTTTTGATCCAGAAGTTCAGAGGAGCAGGACTTCTGTGTAAAATCTGTGGAGTGATTCCACTTCCAGTATCTGCAGAGGAGGTGGCAGGCAGAGCATTGAAGGAGAAATGACATGGTGACAAAACTTGAAAGGTGTGGAGGACGTGCTAATCACCTTTGGGGTTTGTGGAGTACGTGTTGTTTTCCCTATGAGTTTCTGAGAGCGTAGCACAGTGAAGAGATGTAGGGATGTGGCACAGGTTGAACAGAAACTCACATAGCTGTGTCTGGGCTTGAGCTTACATTTATTCTATAGGTCTTAACACTTACCTGGCACAGCAGGTCCAAAAAAGGTCACCAATAGGAAAATTGCTTTTTGCTTTTTTCCTCCCTTATTCTGATCACTGCGGTGTTTTCGAAACTCAGAATTTTTAACAGAAAAGAGATATCAGTAAGTGCTAAAAATAGCTGTCCCTAAGCCAAGGTTTCACACTCTTTGTTTTACATTCCAGGTTTGTAAGGTGAAGTCCTGCTTTGGTGGGGTAAATCTTTGTTTGGTTCCTTTAGAAGACAGACAGCATCCTGCCTTTTCATGCCAGCTGAAGGCAAAGGAAGACTGGAGATCTGAGTGGGGCAGGGTGATAAATCTGGAGAGTGGGACTTGCTGCTTCTGCTGCCAGGACAGGGCCATTGTAAGGAACTCTCATTCTCTGAGGAGATGCTCCTGTAGTAGAAGCTACATGAGCTGAAGAGAAACTAAATCTTCAGTGGCTCCCTCTTTGCAATGTCTCTTAACTAGGTAAGGCAACAGAGCTTCGATGGTTGTATTGCTGGAGGTGGAAAAACACCAGAACTTTTCTATGACTTGATGATTTGCTTGTTCCTAAATACAGTTTTCTGCCTTCATGGACTGTGTTCAGAGCAGTAGTGTAAAACTAAGCTAGTTTTAATCTCCTTCAGCACCCTGGCAAAGATGCTTCAAGAGACTGTGTGTCATGTACTGCATAGCTTTCTTCAGAAGTGGTGCTTCTTTCCAATGCTAGTGGTCAGTTACTTTATGAATTGAACTTCTGAAATCAATCACAAAAATCAGAAGAAGCCTCAATGGGCTTTTGCAAATAGCTCTTTTAAAGGATATGTTCCAGGTGTCCATATGGATAGATTATTTTAGCCTCTTAGTACAATAAAATGCTTATATTCAGTTAAAGTAATCTAATTGGATTCCTACTCAGTCTTTTTCTTCATAAAAAGGTAATAGTACATCTTGACTTTTATTTTATTGCAGTCTGGCCTATTTCAATTGAGCTAAATTTCATTAGAGTGCTTAACTTGGGTAGAAGCAAAGCTTATTTTCTTACTTGTGTTAATATGATAGTAATAATTCATTGAACAGGCCTAATCCTGTGAGGATGAGAGCAAGGTGCAACATGAACTACCATGCTGTAGTTTAAGATTAAGTGTATGTAGCTTTTAGACAAGGATCATTCCTGTGAATATGTGCAATAGGAAGGCCTGGAGGAAGTTTGAAAAGATAAATTTGCATGTAGTAGAACATTCAAAGACCTCTCCACAGTGGTATATAGGCAAGGGCTCATGGTACACATCAGCTCATGCTGCCCTTGGTTTCAATTTTCATAGGTGTTCATTTGTTGCAGCCTGAAAGTCAGTGGAAAGTGAGGAAGCTGTGTAGGACCCTGTCTGAGCCTGGCAGCCAGCAGTGCTCACAGGGACCACAGCTATCTATTTGTTCTTTAAACACCACCTTTTGTGTCATTTGCATTCCTCATGACTTTAAAATGACTAAGAGAATGTTCCAGCAATTCACAACTTGTGTGTCACTCAGCAGAATTTGATTATATTTGGGCTGTACTTGTGAGGAAGCTCATGGAAAAAATCTTTGATGGCAAGACTCTCTTGGATTTCTTCCACGTGAAATCCTAACTGTGACTTAAATCTGTGTTGCATAAGATTTGTTCTGTGATAGATTAATTTCTTAATTGTTTTAGTTGCATAAAACAGCTTTATTTTCCTCTCAGTCTGTCCAACTTCCTCATGGCAGAGAGGAATTCTGAGCATTTGAATATCCTGATACAATATCCTTTTAAAAAGGATTGGAGATGTCACATTGGAACTTTTATGTAGTTTTTTTCCTCGGCTATCAAGCATAAGACTTATGGATTGCATTGTGTTCCCTTCCCTGGAAGTGTTTCAGGTAACATGGTTATATGCAAGATATATTAAACCCTAAGTAATACAAAGGAAATGAATTACGTAGCTAGCTTTGGAATTTATTCCTTGCTTGTTCAAGAAATTGGGTTAAATGCAAGGTGTGTATAGAGCCATGTGCAGTACAGTAACACAAAACATTTTGTTCTCATTATCACTGGATGCCTGTTGGATAGTGTGAAGGTTGACTTGGATTCCCGTAGTTAGCAATCAAATTTGTTAATAATCTCATTGACTAGATGAAAATAATGCAGCACTTTGTGGAAAAGGATGGTGCATATTTGTAATGGTAGGCAATCTCTAAAACAAAAAGTAAATAATTTGAGATTTTTAATTAAAATTATTATATTGTGTAATTTTTCTGTTACTATAAAAATTATTTTAAAATGCATACTGCAACTGTCTTCACTAATGATTCCTCTTGATGGAAAAGCAATAAAAAGATACAATCCTGCTCTAGGGTATTTGAAAATTGCCTCAAGTTTTCTAAGTAGCTCAAGGCATTTTGACATGATAAGTCTAGGGCTGTTTCTATTTTCTGTTTGGCAGTTTCTGTTACAAATTCATGTCACATTTTATATTACTTTTGGTAAGATATAATTTACATTTCCTCCTTTTATATATTCTATGTGAATAGGAGATACCTATCATTTAAGAGATAATAAATGATTATCTGTGAGTAAAATTTATCTTCTATTACCTCTTAGCTATTTGTGATAATGTTATGTATGTCATGTTATGGGGATTGTAGATTACTATGATGACAAAAGCAAATAGAACTTACAATAATTCATATGAAATAAAAGAAAAAAAATAGATAAAATCCAAGACCTCTGACCTGCCCTTGAAGCAGATTATTTCATTTGGTGTTCAATTTCATCACAGAACTATTGAAGTCATCTTACAGGCATATCTAAGTGAAAGTTGATTAATAAATTTTCTTGTGGTCTTTGACTGGAACCAGCTTCAAGTAAGAGGGGGGGGATTTTTTCACAGTGATTGGGAGTTATTCACATCACTTGCATCTCATATTTACTTTAGCTACTATGTTTGAAGTCAAGAACCTAACTTTTAATGAAGATACTTTTGGCTTGCACCTTAGAGGAGATTTACTTATGTTATATATGTTAGCTAGGCATTGTGAATAGCCTTCATGAGCCAAACTGTACATCCATGGTCATTCAGTCAGCTCCAGTGCACTCAGGATTGCCTGGGTACAGTAGAGATCAGAATTTATTTAGTATGCTCTATTAGCATATATTCTTTCATAGAGAACAGTAGCCTATTGTATTATCCACTCCTTTCATGAATTCACAAGGATATGTGTAATGAAAATGATCATTGTGGGAATTTTTTTTTGTGCCTGGTGAATTGTTTATAAAGTCCTTTGTGTACCCAACAAAAACCCCTCTCACTGGGAGAATTGATTCGGGTGAGTATGCTAATTCTGGGGCCAGAGTAAGACTGTATGCTCATACTAATCAGTTAATTTTTAAAAGGAATTCCAGTGAAGTAAGTAATCTAGGCTGAAGATGTGAGCAATACCAGATACCCACCATAATTGGAGAAAATTGCTAGGGGCAAAATTATGTAGGGTAAAATGGGGGCAATAAGCTTTTCTAAGCCTTCCCTAGGGAGAGGAAAAATAAGACTTTGGCCTAAATTTACATTCTGAGAAAGAGAAAATCCATTTTAATTTATTCCTATTAAATCTAATATTACTTTTCCAACACCTGCTTGGAACCTCCACTCTTGGAATTAGCAATTTGTTAAGAAACTGTAAGCACTGCAGAGGCAGTGGGTATGGCAGCATTCTCTCACCCGAAGTTAAAAGTACTCATCTGAGTCTCTCAGGATTCTTTTGTACTTGATATATGTGGGTTTATACTTGAGCTATGTGGGTTTAGATGTAAACATCTGGTTTTGTATGGTTTACTAGTGTTCTACACACCCTTGCTTTTATATAGAATTTCTTGTAGAAGATCCTAACAATTTGTTTAACAAAATATGACTGTTCTGTACATAAGAAGAATGTGAAAAAGGAAAATGAATGTTAAAACTATGCATGCAGAAGCCTAATCTGCATGCATGTTGTGTGAGAGAGTTGTGCAGTGGTTTCCCTGCTTTCTGAGAGGTAATTACCGTGACAGTTTGTTGTTAGAACACTTAGAATGCGTATATGAAGTCATCATTGAGAGACTTAAAAAAACTCCTGTTAAAGCAAGTGAAGCTTTGTTGAAGGAGAGAATTTGCAGGAATAATTCCAGTGTCAACATGACCTATTTGGTATCAGATTTTTCTCTGTGCACCGTGGTCGTGGAATGAAACCCTCGTGGGTTTCGGGGACCTTGGCCAGCGGTTCCATACAAGAGAACTGAGCTGTGTTGCAAGTGGTTTGACAGTGTGTCTTTGTTGCAGATAACAGTAAAACAGGACCACATTATTGCCTGAAATGGGTGATAGATGTTGAAAGCCTTGTCATACTCAGGTCTTAATTCAGAAGCAGTTTTGAAGAAATGGAATTTATACTTCCTGTTTAAAGCTCATGAAGTTCTTTTTATGGATATTAGTGTATTATGTTCAAGGTGATGTTTTGTGACAGCCAAAAACATTTTTAATTTAAGGTTTGTTTTATAGATTGGTTCAAAGAATAAAGGGCATCCTCTTCCAGCTTGGTGCACTTGTAGATGTCAGGAAACAGAAGAGTTAGAACTTAGAGGAACATTCATCCATCCTTTCAAATTTACCAGTGATTCAAACATTTTCTTTAGTGATAAGCCTTCTGCTTTTGTCCAGAGGACTTGTATCCATAGTTCTGATTGCATAGAAATGGGAAAAATATTTTCTGCCTTTGTGGAAGCATTCTGCAGCATAAAATACTACAGTTAAAGAGGTTAGCTAACTGTAGTTGGGATAGTCATTCTTGCTCTTTCCTCTAGTGAATATTTAGTATTGTCTTACAAAACTGGCCACATCTCCTTGAACAAGGTCTCATGTGAATGACTCTGGATTTTGATCTCCACTGCTCCAGGGGAATAAAACTCTTACTGTAGCTCATAAAACAAAACCTATTTTTTTTTTTTGTGCAGTTGATTCTGAATGTTAATGCCAAGATCTTAATGGATTAGAAGCTTCCAGGGAGGTATTAATGTTTTGTAACAGGAATTTATTTTGCAGAAGATGGCCCTACTTTAGGAGATGTTAGGCAGATGCTTCAGCACATCTAGAGCTTTCATGTTGCCCTTTGTTTTACTGTGCATCATCTTTGTAGTAATTAGTAAAAAGCTATATGGACTGCTGTGAGATGGCTTTCCTCAAAAGGAAACAGCGGAGAGTGAAATAATGTATTGTCTGCAGAAGGTCCTAAATTGTGTTTCCCTTCCAGAATAGTGATAGTCTTGGGTTGGAAAATGAGTTGAAATATTTAACATGTTCTACATGATACAGAAGGAAACGCTCATGCAATTGCCATGAAGCAGTTTCAATTATTAAAACTAAGGAACACGATGAAGTGGTCATGCATAAAACTTACTTCAGGCTTTATTATTTGAAGAAGCTGAACGTTTTCATTATATCCAGAGGTGTTGTACATAATTAATTTATCTTTTTTTTAAACTCTTGCATTTAATCCAGCAATTCTTTACTGAGACAGTGGTCAAACACTGGAACAGGCTTCGTAGAGAGATTAGTGACGCCTCAAACATGACAGTGTTTATGAGTCATTTGAACAATGCCCTTAAAACCATATTTTAGATAATCAACCCTGGAGCAGTCATGCAGTTGGACCAGATTATCATTGCAGATCCCTACCAGCTGAAGTAGTGTATTCTATTCAAACATGAGCTGTGAGCTGGGTCTGCACTGAAAGTGTAAATTATACCTTCATAGTGATATATCTGCCATACTCCAGAGGGTCTGGAAGTGTGCATTCCTTCTGAAATGTAACTGAATGCTGTCTGCCTGATAGCATTGGGTGGGAGAAGGTGGCTCCTTGGAAGTGTGTAACTTTCCCTAGGAAGTGGGCAAACAAAACACTTTTGGTTTCAAATAAAATTGAGAGCGAAGGTGTTCAAAGAGGATAAAAATAGGGCTTGGAGAATGAGATACACTTTGGCTAGTCTTGTGTAGACTTGTGGGACTCTTGTTTCCAGATAGAGGCTGAGCACCTGGCCTATTTATATAAGCAAAGCAAAGGTAAAAATTATATATGAGTGACACATTCAGGGTTTTTTTTGTGTGTGTACACATCTGTATTTACCAGCATTAATCAGACCATCCTCTGTGTCTGTAATGAAATTTTTGTCTGAAATTCCTGACATTTTGGCACATTAGATGGAGAAGTAGTTTGGAATTTCCAGGTCCTCCTGCTTTTGCGAAGAAATTCATGTGCTCAGTATTTTCAGCCTTCCAGACCATGCCAAAGTGTGTGCTAGATTTCTCTTCAGTGAAGCAGAAATGACTGTTTGTCTCTAGGAATGCTGCAATGTATTGGGTGTAGGACTCGTTGCACTTTGTGGTAGGTGCATGTAGTGTGTCCCAATCATGCTTCAGAAGGGCTTTTATTATGAACCCTGGATAAGACACAATCTTATTCTACTGAAGAGTTGTTCTGGTTTTTCTTTTTCTCAGTAGTAGTCTGTTACAGGGACATAAAGCAGGATTTTGTCACTATCTACACTCTTTCTAGCTTCATTCAGCTCTAGGAATGGGAAAAGGCCATTTTAGACCTCAAAAAAAGAAATGTCCTTGTAATGTCTTTCTACATAATTTTGCTTTTGTCAGTGAAAACATGCACTGCTGTGTTATTATTTGGCCAGAGCATTTGCACAGATTATATGGTGCTGTCACAATTTCTACTAATTTCAAAATTTTTTTTGTCTTTTAATAGCAGAATAGAACCAAATGACCCTTGACCCACAATTTTTGGTCATTGTTTTATTTTGTACATCCCACATTAATCAGCTTCCAGATGTGCATCAAATTCTTGTGGGCTTTTGCTGAGCCACTCATTCA
This sequence comes from Peucedramus taeniatus, assembly GCA_013400575.1. Classification (NCBI taxonomy): domain Eukaryota; kingdom Metazoa; phylum Chordata; class Aves; order Passeriformes; family Fringillidae; genus Peucedramus; species Peucedramus taeniatus. The sequence continues at coordinate 36,016 of WBNO01020738.1, forward strand.
AAAAGAGTTTCAGAAATTACTTAAATTTGGATACTAGAATATAAGACTATATGAAGTTTCATGATTTTTAAAAATAGACCTTCTGCAAGCTCAGCTACCATTTGGATTTATGTTCACTTAGATAAAAAAGTATACACCAAAAATGTGGAGAATAAAATGATCATTTGATAGAATTAAAAATCCTTAGATTCAAAATCCTTAGCTTGTCTATCAATGGGATTGTAGATTGATTTTTTTCTTTGCTGTTTTTAAATTTAATTTTATTTTTTAATTGAATAAATAGCTCATTTATTTTTAGGCTGTTTCCCTGGAGTCTGGCTGAATGAGAGTCTTTAAACTGTTTAAAATGCTTCATCGTAGTCATGTCTTTTATTCTATCCAGTGTTTTTTAGGATTAAATGCAGTTGTACTTTTAAAAAAGTAAATATGTTTCCAGCACAATGAAGCACAAACAAAGAATGCTTAAGTGGAGATTATTTTAAAGTTCTTCAATGCCAATAGATTTTTTTTTTCAGCAATAATCATTAAATAAATAGTCAATAAACAAGGCATAGCAATATGCAGACCTTCAAGTGAAAAAAGTCACAGCATGTAAGAAAAAGGATGACAGAATATGGAAAAAAACACAATCATTTGGTAGTAAAGCAATGTATATGGCTTTGACTGCTTAAAAGTTGGGATTTTTTTTTTTTTTAGAAATAATTTATGCATAGTTAAAGCTTTGGGGGTTTCTATTTATTTTGTGCATGGGAAGGAGATGCGTTGGGGAAAAGGAAGAGGATTTTTTTTCTATTTTTAAAATATGCATCCATCAGTTAAAAGCATGAAACATTCTGCATTGTCTGTAATTTCAAAGTAATGTTTCTGAATTTTTTTCCTTCAAGAAAACTTGGCAATTTGATGTATATGAGGAGAACTTCTCTGCCCAGCACTGTTCTAGAATGGATTTCAGTACTTGATATTTTAGACACAAATGCATTTAATTGAAACTGTTCATGAGAATACTTACAGATCATAAATGTCTCTCTCTTAGAATTGGTTGATTCTTTTTTTATCTTTTCAGTGCTACATCCCTAGTCTGCTTCTGCAGACCAAAGAGTTCCTCCAGCTCCTGACAGATTTCTGGGCAGAGTTCTTGGTCATTCCTATGTGGCTTAAATGTCTTTGTATTACTTGTGTATCTTTACCATTTCCAGCCATAGCCCTTGGTCTTTTGCAGATTTATTTTTACTTCTTAATGTGTAATTTACATGGGAAGGATGTCTAAATAGACTTAATTGACCTTCACATTTCCCTGCCCACTGAGGTCTGCCCATTTTTCTTTCTGTCTTCATCTCTATTTGTACCTTCTATTGCACATTTTTTTAGCCTTATGTTATTCCCTTTCCTGGCAAATTTACTTTATTTCAGTTTTAATGTTTTGAAATGCTTCCTCTGGAGATAAGTATTGTGTACCACTTCTGTAGAAAAGAATAACCATATAATGATCTTGCATATCTGAAATCAGATATGTCAGTAACCTCAGCTTAAAAATGGGATTTGAACTTTTTTTATTCATCACTGGTTTTAGGCTTAATTTTCCTTTGTATTTGAATGTTCAGATTCACTTGTATTCATGGTTATCAAGTTTAGCTAGCTAAAGAAGATCTTGTCAGCTTACAAGGATATATTTGACTTATCTTTGCTAATCTCAAGTCCCATTTGTCTTGAAGTCTCCAGACATCATGATCTTTATTGTAAATACTTTCATTCTTGTTTTAGCAGAGTTAGCATATAAAAAGTTGCTGGAGGCTTGTCCTGAAACAGCAATGACATTGGTTTCCCAGAACCACTGTGTGAAGCCCTAGGGATCTGCCTGTGGGGAACCATGTATCTCTCTGCCTTAATCCTTTATTAAGCTCAAATAGGGCAAGGGCTTCACTCAGTATTAATACTCTTACTTTTTGAACCAGAAACACTCCATTGTATCCCTGTAATAATTTTACTGAGGGTTCCTGACTGATTGCAGCCCAGAGGCCATCTCATGCTATGCAGTGATTATATGCTTTCTTTAAGTCTGCTCTGTGGTCTGATCTTATTCCTTTCCTCTCTTTCATTATTAACCATGTGATTTGAAATGCTCAAAGCATGGTGGGCCAGTCTTCACTTATTTCCTCCCTTATCTAAATATAATTAGGTGGGAAAGACACTAATGTTGTTAATAGCCTGGGATTTTAAAAAGAATGCTGCACTGGAATGGAAGTTGTTCTTTCCCTTAG
>WBNO01020741.1:0-11492 GCA_013400575.1 Peucedramus taeniatus
CCCCTCAGATATAATGAAAGATTCCCCTCAGATATAATGAAATATTCCCCTTTGATTTAAAAAAAGATTCCCCTCAGATTTAAAAACCAGTTCCCTCAGATTTAAAGACCAATTCCCTCAGATTTAAAGAACATTGCCCCTCAGATTCAAAGACCAATTCCCTCAGATTCAAAGAACAATTCCCTCAGATTTAAAGAACAGTTCCCCCAGATTCAAAGAACAATTCCCTCAGATTTAAGGAGCGATTTCCCTCAGATTTAAAGACCAATTCCCTCAGATTTAAAGAACAATTCCCCTCAGATTTAAGGAGTGATTCCCCTCAGATTTAAAGACCAATTCCCCCAGATTCAAAGACCAATTCCCCTCAGATTTAAAGACCAATTCCCCCAGATTCAAAGACCAATTCCCCTCAGATTTAAGGAGTGATTCCCCTCACATTTAAAGAGCATTTCCCCTCAGATTCCAGGCTGCTCGGGGCGGTGCTGGTGTCCCTGTGATAATGGGCATTGTTCAGGAACTTCCAGCAGCAGGGAAACCCAATCTCCCAGCAGAGTTCAACACGGGTTAATTGCTCTGCCAAACGGGTATCTTTATTTTATGACTCAATTCCCCTTGGGAATGCCAAACCTCCCTCTGCACTGCAAACAGGGGGCCCACTCCGTTAACAGGAAGAAAATCCACTGATTTTACACAACAAAAAAAAAAAAGAAAGAAGGGCACATTTTGCCTTCAGTTCCATGGAAAATCAGGCACACAAGGTGCGTGACAGGAAAATAGGGACCTGATTGTTCGGTGCCCTCAGGAATGGTGCACAACAGGTGGAAAGAAAATCAGGGAAAACTGACGCAAAGGAGACGCCAAATCCCGATAGAGAAATCTTTCAGCAAGTGTGTCGTGGAAAATGGTATGGCAGGGAAGAGTCTGGGAATGGCACAGGACCAAATCAGTGCCAAAAACTTCCGAATTCCTCCCTTTCTATAGACCAGGGAGGGAAAAGACTCTTGGCTGCGTCGCAAAAATTCAAAAATTCCTGCGTGATCTTTTGTTATCAGGCTGAGCTTCCTCCAGCGCTGCCCATAAATGAATGGCAGAGAAAAGTATGAAATATTATACATTTAAAACTAAATTAGCAAAAAAACCCTACTGTTGAACTTAATTTGATTTGATTTAAAGGAAACAAACCTTACTCTGTTATTTGAGCTGGTCTTTAGCACCAAAGGAAGGCACAAAATACTGACTATAAAATAACACCCTTAAGGAAGAAAAGCACAGCAGCAGCTATTTAATGCACCAACTTTTTTTGTTGTGAGGATAAAAAGTCCTTCAACCATGCAAATAAATTAAGAAATGGAAGCTTAAAAGTTAGTAATAAAAGTGATGTAAATAATGAAGGGGTATGATATACATACATATATATATGTATGTCCTCCTATATCTAGGAATGTAAAGAGCAGGACTATTGCTCTTAGTATCAAACTTTGGATTATAAGTAAGACATTAATCAAACAAAGCATTCCTATCCTATCCTGCAGTTTCACAAAATCAAGGCATCTGAGTTTTTAAAGGCAATATGAACTACTGTGACCTCAATATCCATACTGACAAAATATTTTTGGGTTATGTAGCTGCAGAAAAGATTGAGTCTAGAAGATGTACAGTGTTAAAATGCATCTAACCTATGCAACAGCACATGGTTTTATAATTTCCTATTTAAATTTCCAATTTCCTGAGAGAAAGGCACCTTTCCTGCAAGGAAGAATCCTTCCTGCATGCCATGGTATTCTCCAACTCCCCAGCCAAAAGTCCTGAGGGAGGAGGGGGTTAATTTATACAAGCTGTTAATACTGGTGACAAAATAATCATTTTTAGCAGGCTAATAATGTACTGGGAGAGTCCCACCATGCTAAAATGCAAAGTTTATCATGGAACCATGGAATGGTTTGGGTGGGAAGGAGTCTTAAAGCTCATCCCAATCATTCAGTTTTTTAAAAATACAGTTTCAAAGGAGAATAGGGGGATCACCAAGGTGCAAGGAATAACTAAACACAGAGTAAAACATCACAAAGACTTGAAAACCAAATTAAAAATCCCCCAGTCCCTAACACAGTTTGTCAATCTCAGCTTGTTTGCCCCTGAAGTGCCATTCCCATCTCCTTCAATTACACACTGGTTTTCCTTAACTCAGACCTGCATCAGCAGCATCCATATTTCAATTCAACTAAACCAGGAGTTTTCAAATAAAATGAGTCCTCATGCCCACTTCCCAGAATTAGAGCTGTAGTTCAGCTTTTCAAAATTCAGCAGTATGAATCCAGAAAAGTAAAAGGGCACCAACCATTCAAAAGACTTTCTTCTGCAAAGCTTGTAGCTGTTTGGAAATTGTTTATTCTCAATTGACATTTTATTTAAATATCCTATTCAACAGTTATGAAAGAAACCTCAGCCCACATTTCACTTCCACTAAAATTCACCACTTTTGTGTCAAACTTTCCCTAACAATGGCACTTTGTGCTTCTTAAATATTGGGGAAAAGGGATCCACGATGGCATTTCATACAGAATATATGCCATGCTGGCTTAGTCATGTGTAAATCAGATTTTCTGCCAACTAAAATATTGAAACAGGATCTAAGCTAAAGAATAGAACTGAAATTTCTATCTCATTAATTTAATTTTAATGAAATGCTCGTGAAACCATTCCAGCCAATTAGGGTAAGTAGAAATATTAGAAATAGAAATATTTCTTTGTTAATCTCAAGCCTTATGAGTGTAGTAAGTGTGTAATGTATATATACACTATATATATATACACATTTTAAGTCTATAATGTAACACTTGTATCACTGCACCAGATGCAGCCTCAAAAACAATGGTTTCATTTTAAAACCTGCACTCCCAGGGATGCTCTGAGGAGCCACAGAAAGTGGAACTGTTTCTGGCAGGGTTAACCTGTTCAGGTGGTATTAGGATAAACATCTGGGAAGAAAAAACTCACAGAAAGAAATTCCTTCTAGAGAAAAAAACAATGTTTGGGGAGGATTTGAAATTTCAGTTTGAGAAATAAAAGTTGCAGTGCTTTAAAAACCAGCCTGAAAGGACTTTGAACATGAAATCACAGAAGGAATATTGATCATTTAAAACAACACGGGACATTTTTAGGAATTTTTATTTGACAGTCAGGCCGATGTTATTAAATTTTGGGTACCTACAGGTGAATTCCCACTTTGCTGTGACCTCAGGACACACAAATGCAGGCCAGGGACAGTACAGTGAGCACCAAACGCCCCAACCACCATCTGGAGAGCTAATGAACAATCAAGAGATCCCAAATTAAACAACACAACTTTCCCTTAGAATCTTTAGGACAACACTGTCAAATCCAATCTATTCCCTCAGCCTCCAGAATCAATTTTTCAAACTTTATGACAGGTCTAATAGTTCCCACCTGTTCCTCCTGCCTGACTTTTGACTGGCACGTTCCCAGCCAGGGTGGAAATGCAGACAAAGGCCCCTATTAGGCTCCGGCTGTTTCTCCACTGTGAGGTTGCTCAGCCATTAAATTAATTCCAGCCCCCTTTTCCCCCCTTCCATCTCTTCATTTTTTGGGGAGGGTTATGGAAGTTTGGAGAGGTGGAAAAGGGAGATAAAAGTTTGGCATCCAGTTGGTGGAATAGGTATGAGGAAATCACAGAAGTTAGATGTTGAATTTTTTGGATAATCTACTAATTAAATCCCATTCATTAAGTTCTTGTGGTGTCTGTGAATTTTTAACCATCAAAACTTGGTAAAATTTGAGAGAGTCAAATTTGGGAGATTCTAACAGAGTCCCTCATGCAGTGCCTGATAACATAAAGAAAGTGTTGCAATGTTTTTCAAGGAATACTGAAGGACCAATAAATAACTAGTTTTTCTTCAAGCAAAGAAAATTATTTTTCCTGAAATGTGTCTTCCTTTCATTCAGAACTGGCAATTAGACACAAACACCACACACATATCCTAACAAATTCATACTGGTTCCTTTGGAAGCACCTTAAAAACCTGGCAACTTTTTCCCTCAATAAAAATCAACTGATTTTTGCATCAATTTCTAGAGATTTACAAAACGTTATCATTTAAATCTCAAGGCTCTTCACTGAACTGCAAATCACAAGGATTACGTTATTTCACTTTCCATGACACAGAGTATTTACAGCATCAACCATAACACTTTATGACATTATGACAATTCTTTTAACTTAATAAAAGTATTTTTGTAAGATAAATTCAAGACAGATTATTAATAAATTAATAATTCAAATTATGATCTGCCTAGGACCATCTTCCTAGCTTAAGATATGTAGAGTCAGGACTTGTAGTTCACAACTTACCTGAAAATTAACTATTTAAGCCTCATCATGATGGGAGAAATCTTGAAGACCTACATCTGTGAGCACTTCATTGTATTTGGATTACTTGACATAAAAAAGCAACCTTTAAACGTATCTGAAAAACCACAACCACTTCTCTTATCTCCCTTGCCTTGATAATTAATCATTCATAAATTGGTGAGATTCTATTTAGCTTGATGCAAATCAAATCCCAAAACTCTGAATTAAACACTTCCTTTTACTGAGCTGTTGGGACAAAATTACTGAGAACCAAAACAAACTGAGGGAAGAAACCTCTTGATTTATTCAATTATCACCAATTTCTTCTGTCCTCCTTCCAACCCTGTGGGCTGAACATGCTGTGAGCACTAAAAACGAAGCAGCAAATGCTACAAATAACTGAATTTCTGTAAAATAACTCTCCATGGCCTCTTATCAAACTGGCAAGTCTCTCTCTCTGCAAAAGCCACTGCAAAATCAGCTGCAGGATTAAAGCTGGGGGAGAGCATTGGCAAAATTAGACAGCAACTTTTTAAAAATGTGTGGATGTTTGAACACACAGGGAATGGTTTGGAACTGAAATCTGTATTTGTCCATCAATTGCAATTTAGGCTCTCAGGCTGAGAACTGAAGCCATTATTGTTGGTTAACTCATCAGTGAACACAGCATTCAGGACAATTTAATCTCGATAAAAGAAAAAAATCCCAAACAAAGTTCCTGAGGTTGCTCTTCACCTGTAAAATTCATCTGCAATTTCTGCAGATAAATTAATCCTGATATTCAAAACTAGCTGCCACAAGAATTTACAGCTGCAGGCTTGGAGTTTCTGTCCTGAAGAGCAACAATTTCCCCAAGACAGATTTTTCCACCAGATTTCCACTGAACACAACAGTACAGCCTTTGTACACTGACTCCAGGCTGAGATTTAGTAACTGTGATTTTCCTATCACTTAATCCCATTTAAACTCTAATGAAGAACCTTCTCTAAGGTATCCCACAGCTCATTACAAGGGTCATCTGTGTGATGATGAAAGAACCTCTAGCAGAGCCCTAATCCACGTTTTAAGAACCCAAACCAAGCTCTAAAGAGCATTTTAGGGAAATATTCAGCAAAAGAAATGAGAGAAAAACAGGAATGCTAAAATTAGAGGCACAACCTGCTTGGTATAACTCTTCTCAATAAAAATAATAATTTGCACTAGAGAATGTAATTAATCTCCTAAATACAAATATTTATTAAATCAAATTTTCTTACGGTGATGTTCAGAGGAATAAAGATTAAACTCCACTACCAAGCAAAAAGCTGAGTCCCACTCAGCTTTCCCCACCCTTTATGGCTCAGTATTTTATATATGATCAATCAATATCCCATGAACATAAAGTTCTCCACTTCATGTCCAGTTTCTCTCTGAGCACTGTGCATTACCACAATTACGAATTCCCAATCAGAACTCAGGATGCCCTGGATCCCCATCTTACCCATCCAGGAGATTCATGGTTGTCGTGGTCACCTCAGTGAAGAGCAGGATCTTCCCCAGTTTCTTGGTCTGGAGGTGCTGCTGATAGGTCTTGAGGCTGAAATGTTCTGAGGAGAAACTCCCCATCTCGGTGATCACCGGCACCAGGGACGGAGCCACCTCCACCTTGGACTCACAGGATGAAACGAACTTCAGGGACACCTTGCTGGATGTCCTCAACCCCTCAGCATCCACGTTCCCCTCCAGCCACTTCAGGAAAGCAAGATGGATTTCCTGCAGGCAAGGGCAACAAGATGAGAAAGACAGATCACCCCGTGTGAGGACACACAAACATTCTTCCATTTTTATTCAAGCAATTTTCTACTTCAAAACAGGGAAATTTTCCCTCTTCAAAAACTAAGTTCTGCTGCTTGTACTTGAAAGTGTCCTAGAGTTGAGACCACGCTCCTCTGAAGATTAATTAAGCTTAATTTTTCTCTGTAGCAGGGTTTGTAGTGCTCTTCCTACACCCTGAAGCATGGAGTGCATTCATCTGCATCTTGCAGGTTTCTCAGCGTGCTGAAGAAGCCCTTTAGTCCAGCACTAAGTGTTGGATTAAACCTTTTCCTGACCCAGAGATGGGGCAACTGAGAGATGTTTTAAAAGCTTTTATTCCATTTTCAGTCTCATGAGAAGGGTGAGACAATACAGATGCTATAACTAACACCACCACAATCAGAAGCCAATTATTTCCTAATTACAATACACTCCAAGTGTTTCTTGGCCTATCAGCTTTTGCTGTAAATGCCTTAAAGCAAATAATCCAAAATTATCCCTCGTGGGTCCCACTGCAATGCATCTTTCACAGTTCTGTTTCTCCAAAGTATCCAGTCTTATTTGCAAGGCCATCCTTTAAAACTTTTTTCCAGCTCCACTTCTCTCCCAGCAATGTCTGTCCAATTCCATGGCATTTCTAACTCAGCATTTCTCATCCCAAGGTTTGCACACAGATGCTCACTGTGTGAGCCTTCTGTCAGGCTTTGAGAATTCCCTACAAACTCATTTCCCACAAGTAAGACTCAATTTAAAGGCTAAACCAGCAGTTAAGAAAAACATTTACTGATTTCTCAGTGGAGTATCTGCTAAAACAGGTCACACCTTCAGCTAAGGGATGAGTTACTACTGTTAGTACCCCTGTGTGACACCCTGAACCAACTGCTCCACTCTTTCTGGAGAAAACAAATTCTGCTTTGAGAGGTTTGGTATGAAATGTTTGCCTTTAGGAACAGCCACAAACACAAATTCTGTGACTTTCTGCTCAGCGTGCAGCTTAAATTTCAGAGAGCTGAAGTTGTCTTGTATGTGATAAATGAAACCACAAAAAATGGTGGTTTCAATTCGACTGGAAATAAGGCACTAGTGATTCTTGCCCTCAAATTTCCAAGAGGAAGAGATGTGATTTTTAAACAAAAAGGTCCTAACCAAGCCCACAGCCCTCATTCCCATCACTGCTGTGTCTGGGAACTGGAATACATTTCCTCTGTGGGTGCTGAAGGCAGGACTAAGCTCTCCTGTCTTTGAACAAGATGTGTCTGAGCTCCAGCCCAACTCCTCAAAACCCACAAACCACAAACTGAGAGCAAACCTCCCATGAACAGTTATCTACCCAAGGAAGGGCTCCTCCCTTCCACATCCCACTGTTCTACCTGGAGAAGGAACCAGAGAAGTGCTCCTGTTCCTAACACCTTCCTCTGGATTTCCACCCCAGAAATGACCTGTTCTCAAATTTCACAGCCTCTGTCAGCCCTGCAGCACCAGTGGTACAGCAGGACACCAAGAAAACAACAATTTTCCCCAAATTCTGTCAAGCACTTGGTTCCAAGCCCCAGGACAACCTAAGAGAGACTCAGCAGTTAAATTTTAATTACAGAGAAATTACTCCTCATATCTTGCTTTCCTAAAGCTCCCTCTGAATATTTTCTGTCTAAACTCTTGGATAAAATATCTTTAAATATTTCCTTTCCCCCCCTTTTTTATTTTTTTGCTCTGCATCATAAATGATGATGTGATGATGATTAAAGGTTTTGTGAGCATTTCTTTGACTTGCACCTTCACTCAGAGCTTTGACAGAATAAATAAATTCCTTACACATTATCCCACTTGTTTTACATACCCACAGTAACTGATTGGCTGTAACTGATATTTAGAAAAATTACAGCTTTCATTTCTGTCAGGGGGAACATGGAAAAACTGTGCTTAATCAGAGAGTGTTTTCCTATTGCTTTCCAAACACAGAAATTCACTCAGCAGCACTGGATGTGCAAGTCTTACACACAGAAAGAGAATTTTAATTCACCTAAGGATGGGTTTACAGTCTAACAGAAATTAAGTTACAAAATAAAGGTGACTAAAGTGTGATGACATTGTAAATAAATAATGGAAATGCCTGAGGCTGTGTCAGAAATTAGGATGTGTTTTTGCCAAAGAATATTTTCAGAAAAGAAGCAGCACTGGATGTGCAAATCCTACACACAGAAACAGAATTTTAACTCACCCAGAGCTAAAACTGGGTTTAACTCTCCCAGAATTAACTCACCTAAGGATTTTATTTAGGGTTTACAGTCTGACAGAAATTAAGTTACAAAATAAAGGTGACTAAAGTGTGATGACACTGTAAATAAATAACGGAAGTGCCTGAGGCTGTGTCAGAAATTATGATGCGTTTTTGCCACAGAATATTTTCTGGAGAGAACAAAATAGCACCTATTTCTGTGTTCTGTTCCATTATTACAAACATGCCACAATTCCAACCATTTACTCTCCTGAGTGTATTATTTCAAGTGATTTTTCCCCATAGATTTTAGGCAAATATCTTGATTTCACTGCTTCTAGCACATCCTGAACCATTTAAGAATTGTTATATGTGTATAATTCTCAAGCTAATTTCCCCCATAACGTCCATGTGCTTATTGAGCTGATCAAAATTATAAACACATAACCAGGGATGGGGATTTTTACAAATTCCTAAGAAAATACAGGTTTACATGTTTGACAAAGTCACAAAGTCACAGGAGAAAAATTCATTTTTACTGTAAGAACTTCCTTCACACAAAGTCCCAGGACCAGGGACGCTGAGCATCCCACAACTGGCACAGAAAAAATAACATGATTGTAGAATGAAATAAACTTATATGCAAAGTCAGGGTTAATTTCTGCTCAGGAATAGAATCCTGTCAGAACTGTGGGATTTCTGCTGAGGACCCAGCTGGAATTGCCAGCCTCTCCTGCTCCAGCAGCATCTGCCGTTCTGCAGCAGCCTCTGCTGGCCACTGCCACAGAGCTGCTGGCTCAGGAACCTCCTGGGCACCTCTGGGGGCAGCCAGGCAGGGCAGGGAACACCCCAACTGCTGGCCAAGGCTGTCCTGGGAATCCTGGAAAGGAATCCTGCAAAGGAATCCTGGAAAGGAATCCTGGAAAGGAATCCTGGAATCCTGCTCCAAGATTGAAAGGATTCTGGGATCCCAGGAGCTGCTCCGTGTTCAGGCTCTGCCGGGATCTGCAGCGACGCACGCTCAGCCTCGAGGAAAGTCTGGATTTCAAAATCTGGATGTCACAGCCAGGGAGATGCTTTGTAAATTTAGTAACTAAAACTGGTTGTAGGGTGGCACAAATAAACTCTGGAACTGTTCTTCATCAGGTTTGGGCAGGAGAACTGAAGCCAAGCCGAATTGAATTTTTCATAAAGTAAAGAATCCCAGAAGGGTTTGGAAGGGATTTTCAGGATCATCCATCCCAGCCCTGCCACGGCAGGGACACCTTCCACTGTCCCAGGCTGCTCCAAACCCCAGTGTCCAACCTGGCCTTGGGCACTGCCAGGGATCCAGGGGAATCCCCAAACCCTTGGGCACCCTGTGCCAGGGCCTGCCCACCCTCCCAGGGAACAATTTCATCCTAATATCGAATTTAATCCTGTTCTCCTTCATCCTAAGGCCATTATTTCCTATAAAACTGTGGGGTTTTCCTTCTAATCACACTTTTCAAGTGTACATTCCCTAAGGCAAAGATGTTCCCTTCTTTCTCCAAGTAAGAATTAAATTTCTCATCCCAACCAAACAGCTCGGTGACAAGAGAGCTACTCAGCTTTTCACAGTTAAAATATTCATCCACAAGTTAAATATTCATAAGAAGAAAATGTTTCTACCTGTATTTTAAACGGCAAAAATTGTAATTGCAATGCATTATTTTAAAAAAAGTCACCAAAAGCAGAAAAGCACTGCACCAACACCTCTCACTAATAAATTCTCCACACTCCAAAGCTCAACTGAAATCTTTTAAAGAGAACCAAGGAGAGACTGGGAATTTCCCAGGGACACAGCAGGAGAATTCTGATTTGTCACACCGAGAGTGGCACTGAATAAAAGTTGAGCAAGAAGGGAGATGCAGAGGAAGGCAATTCCCCAAATTCCCAGAAATACAAAGTTCAGCTCCTGCACGCTCCAGACCCTCAGCTCCTCCACTCATCAGCACAAACTGTGCTAATTGTAAAATACAGAAGGAAGAGCAGAAGCTGTATTTTATTTATGATTTCACATCTGCTTTCTGTCATTTCAGGAGTTTGGTCAGGTGTGTGCAGAAACGCTCGGTAACAGAAGTTTGCTTTCGCTGTTTGGAATTCTTTTTAATTTCATAATCATGAAGTTTCACTTTTCCCCAGCGCTCACTTAGAGGTTGAGACTGAACAAGGAGGGAAGAGGGAGACAAAAACCAGCTGCAACTGGAGCCTTCTGTGCTGTAGTATAAAATAACACAAAATTACAGCTCCTGATGGAGAAGATTTTATTTGCACCTGGGCTCTGTCAAACAATGAGAGTTCTGCACCGAGCACACCCAGCTCTAATGGTTAAAAATAAACCCAAATCCAAGACTTTATTCTTACAATCTGTTTATAGAGATAGGATTTGGATGTGGTTTTTTGTTCCTACCTGCATGTTCGTGTACACAGATAAATGCAATTCAACTGGGCAGATTTGGGAGCTGCTCTTTCCTGCCAAACTCCAACGATGGGCCTGAAACTCCCCATCAATGGAATTCTTTGTTGAGGCAAAATTCACTCAGCACAAATTCATTTGGTTCCTATTAAATTCCATTTTAATTTGGTTCCTATTAAAGACACGGAGGCGGAACGAAACGAAAGCTCAGAATACAATGGCAAAAAAACCAACATTTTCCATCAGCTCCCTCCTCTCCTGAGAGGGAAAAGGAGATGATTTGAACCATGGCGCTCTACCTAACACTCAACATGGGGATTAAAATATTGTACCTGGACACTCAATAGTGGGATTAAAATATTGAATTTGTGCACTCAATATTGGGATTAAAATATTGAATCTGAACATTTAATATTGGGATTAAAATACTGTATTTGTACGCTCAATATTGGGATTAAAATATTCAGTATTGGGATGAAAATATTGCATTTGTACACTCAATACTGGGATTAAAATATTGTACCTGAACATTCAATATTGGGATTAAAATATTGTACCTGGACACTCAATACTGGGATTAAAATATTGTTATCTGTACACTCAATAATGGGATGAAAATATTGTTATCTGTACACTCAATAATGGGATAAAAATATATCTGTACACTCAATATTGGGATT
>WBNO01020742.1:0-21108 GCA_013400575.1 Peucedramus taeniatus
TTCTTCTTGCTCCCTGATGTTTATTTCCCTTTCTCTTCACTCGCAAAAAAAAAGCATCCACATTTTCTATCATCCTCTAATATGACATCAGTATTGGTTATACACTTATGCAAGTTTTGGGATGGACTTCATATCACTAGTGATTTAATCTGTGCAAATTGCTCAAGCAGTGATGATATCAATGGAAGAAACATCAAGAGCAACAGATGATTCAACAGAGATTGACATCATTGTCCAATATAAGACCTGCAGACCTCTGCATGCATCCTTCTCCTGAATCCTGGGAGAACCTAGGTGAGCCATCTTAGATATAGCATTTAAGAGTGAAAAGCCTAGGTGAAAATCTGCCCTGTTTTCCCTGCAGGCCACAGGAGATTGTGGATCCTTTTCCATGGTTTGGTATTATTTGGAGGTTCCGTATGAACAAAAACAGATAATGCATAATAGAGAAACACAGGGCCCATTCTACTGGCTCAGAACAAGAGCTGATGGATTCAGTATCCTGTCTCCCATAAAAAGAGACTTGCCTGACTCAGAAAAATCACAGGCAGCAACACCAGACAGAAAATAATCATGAATAAAAAAGATGAACAAACAAATAAACAAACTTCCAAATTTTAAAAGGCTGTTACGGATTACTGAATAACCTGCTCCCATAAAAATTCTTTCTTAAGGCCTGAAAGATGGTAGTTGTTAAATACTTATTATAATAATTCTTCATATTCATCTTTTATGAGTCTCAGCCTTTGAGTCATGACATCTCCTTGGAGAAACAGGCTATCCAGCTCCATGGCCTTAATATTTACAATTTTCTTTTTTATTTCTGGTTCTCTTATTCCTTGTTTAAGAAGCTACTATCTTGTTATCTGCTGCAGATCATCTCCATGCCAAGATTTTGTTTTCCCAAACATTGAATTATTTGTGCACAAGCAAAGCATCTGAAATGGTCTTCAGGCATGGAGAGTGCTTGCAATTCCCAGATAACTCAAACCATGAGATTTGAAAACACTTTATGAACAAAAAAATAAACGCTGAAATATTCAGCTCAGAATGTGAGAAGTGTTTCAGCCTAGAGAAATTTGTCCCATACCAAAAGATTATTTTAAACTGCAAAAGGTGCTAAGGCTATGCTGTAAGGGTCTTACTTGGAGTTTAACCAGACTGTACTCTCATGAGAGGCACTGGAACTCCACAGCAAATGATCAAGTTCAGAGCTGCTGAACGTTTCTAGCCTTACTACTCACGAATGTCCCTCTGCAGACTTCAAAAGCCTGGAAGTCTCAGAAACCTTGTGTTTTCAATCAATTTCTTTCCAAAAACATTTTAACAGAAATTGGACACTATTTTCCCTTGTTGGTGCAAGAGTTGCTCACACAGTTTTCACTTTCTTATTCTCTGTCAATCTCTTTCCAGTGGTTCTATTGAATTATTTTAAATCCTCCTGATAAAAGGCTATGGAAACTCACTCCACAGCTTGGTTGTTGTTTATTTCTTTTACTGTGTTCAGAGACATAAAGTGGTTCTAGTGCACAAAAAGGAATCAGGATCCCATTTGGACTGCTAGGTCAAATTCTGGGCTCCCTGAAACAGAGACATGGATATACCAGAGCATGTCCAGCAAAGGGCCATATTGATGACGAGGTATGTGGAGCATTTGGCCTATGAAGAGAAGCTGAGAGGGCTGGAACTGTTCATCGTAGAGGAAGGAAGGCTCGAGGGGATCTTATATCAATCTGTAAATAGTTCAGGAGAGACAGTAAAGAAGTCACAGTAAACAGGACAAGAAGCAGTGGGCATAAATGAAAACACAAGTAAATCTATTAGAACAAGAACAAGAAGAAGCTTTCTAATTCAAGGGTGGTCCAACACTGCACCAAGTCATCCAGAGAGGTTAGAGAATCTCCATTCTTAAAAATGCTGGAATCACAAATGGACATGGTCTTGAGTAATCTGTCAAGGGGACCCTAATCAGCTGGGAGTAAGACCAGAGGAACTCCAGAGACACCTCCCATTCTCACCCATTCTGGGACTTTATGATTGCTTGCTGTTGTGAAGACCTAACATATTCAGAGAGGAAATAGATTTCAGTCTATTTCCTGGCACCATGTTATTATTCCCTCTGAACAGTTGCTTCTGTCCTTAGATATTCATCTCTTTGCCCATACTGTTCAGAAATATGGTGGCTTCCAGGTGTCAAATCCTAACTAGTTAACTTTTTTCTATGTGACCTTTCTCACAGTTTTTCTTTCTCAAAATCATAGGACGTGTCAACACGTCCTTCCTAATTTTTTTGTTAATTCTTTAAGTCAACTTTCAATCCCACTAATGCTATCAGCATTTCAGTCTTAGTACTTTTGTGGAACTTGATTCTACCTGTTACCTTTAATCCTGTGAGTCATTTTGTCAGTATTAATGATTTCTTCTCATTAGTTCACATAAAATATGCAAGATTTGGCACAATTCAAAAATCAGAAATAAATCCTGAATGGTTCAGAAAAGTCCCATGAAGGGTGTATTTTATGAGTAAAGTCTGAGTAAATGCTTAGTGAATATGAGAAGTCATTCAGGAATATCTGAGCAGTCTTATGGTTTCAGACTGTTCTCACAGGAGCTACTTGTCATGAATTCTAGTCAGCAAGATTGCACTTGTATTTCATGTTGGTACATGCATGGTGCTTATCGAAGAAAAAGATCGCTCTTCTGACACCAATCTCCAAGGCTTTGGTTTCCTGTCCAAACACTGACATGTTGACAGATATAAAGCTCCCCATTTCTCAGGCAATATTGTTCTGATCATGATGGTTTTGACGAAATTCCATCTTTATCCCCAATCCATTTTATTTTTTATCATGGCGATCGCTTCCTAGTTTCCCTCAGATTACTTAGTAGCTCAGCATCAATAGACAGTGGTACTAAAGGGAATACACTTTAGTGCTTGCACAAAGACCATCCATCATGGAGAGATGGATTTGGGTATTTTTATAGGATTCTCCTCCATGGTTGGCTGAGTGCTGTTCTGCTACTGTCTAACATGGGGGGATTATAGGTGTCTCTCTGTTGTACCTGCTGCTTTTGTATTGCAAAGCAGGGGGGTTATTAATAGCAATTGTTTTCAGATGGAGCTTTTAAAGCTTGTAATACCAATACATAGGATTGAAAGTTATTAAATGAACTGCCAGTACTGCAGCAGAGATGATAGTGTCTAGCTCTGAGCACTTTATTCCTCAGTTTCTTCCTTTTTCCTGGGTAAGCAGACTTTATGTTGAATGCTTTTTCACCATAGTGCTCTCCTTTAGCAGACTGCTTTCCATGCAGAGTTTCCAAACAATGCTAATCTTTCTTTAATTCCTTTTTTTAACCTTTCCCCATCTTTTATTCTCTGACAAATTATACCCTTGGCATCAGGCTCTTCATCATCTTTCAGCTCACTCAGCCTTTCTTGTAGATAACAGCTTTCTGTGAGCATTTTCACTCTGAACATCTTGCCTAGCATCATTATCTAAAGGTATTAGTGTGCCTAGAACTTCTTGTCCATTACTTTCCTTTTCCCCACACAAAGAACTCAGTCCCAGGTTTTGCTGATGAACCTGGGAACAGAAATCTTTACTTTATTTGTGCCATGATGGGCTCAGAGCTATTTGGAAATGAGGTCTTGGGATGATAAAAGATAGTGCTAAGTATCATCTCACCAATAGTTAAATTTAGGAATGCAAGAGAGAGAAAAGCACTGCAAGTCTGCAGAGTCCCTTAATGCAATGCTGTGTGCAGTTCTACTTTTCCTCATCTCTTAGAGCAAGTAAGAGAATTAGAGAAGATGCAGAAAAAAGACAAGAGAGATCACAAATATGAAATTACATCCATCCATGAAACTCTGAGGCCTAAATAAAGAGATGACTGAAAAATTATATGATAAGAGTCTGTGAAAACAATGTTTATGGGATCTTTCAAAATACAAGCTAAGGCATGAAATGAAACCAGCAGATGGAAATTTAGAAATTAATAAAAGGAAGCACTTCTTGGAACTCCTTACAGCAGGTTGTTGGGCATGCTAAAATTCTTATGGCTTGGAAAAGCAGATAGACTAGGTAGAAAATTTGTTGATAGCTACTATTCTCAAAGATACTGCCCTTGGAACAGGAACAAGAAGTGCTTCTGAAACAATAAATCACTGGAAGATATTTAGGAAAAAAAAATCATTCCCCTCTTCTCATGCAACATTTCTCACCCTATAACTCTTCAGTGGAGCTGGTAAAAAAAAAATTAAAATTGAATTTCATCTGAAATGTTATTTCAATAGGAGTGTTCTTTGTGTGTATGTGTGTGCATGCATATACATCTGTGAAATAAAATACTGATGAATATTTTTGCTTCAAGTATCTTAGAAGAAACTTTGAGTAGTACATTTTCTGTTCTAACATCTTAATGGGATACTTAAATTTAATATCTCAAAATACAGTCGAACAAAGAAAATTACCTTGTTTCATATGGAATACATAAAGGCACAGATAATCAGAATTACATATTTTCAAAAATGTTTTGACAATTCAAAACAAGTATGTTTACATATATTTCAAGGTGAGAATTCTTAAAAAGTTTTTCTCAGATTTGTATTGGAATTATATGGCACTGTTTCTCTGCAATGACATTTTGTACAATAAAGAATTTACACTTGTTTCTGCATCAAAAAAATATCATTACCATATAATCTTAGCAGGCAGAGATCATAAGGACCTCACATTATTAAAATATTCCATTTCTCTCCCAGGGTAGGATTATTATCCACACTTACATTGTCAGGTGACTTTCTTCTATCTCTAGTTTTAAAAATCCAAGCAAATGAGTTTACTGGAAAAAAATGACCCATAAAACTGCTCAAACTATTTTTTATATAACTTTTCTTTTCCCTCTTGAAAATGTCATTCAAGCAAAACCAAAATGTTTCTGGAATGTGCTAATTTTGATAAAATTTTCCATGGAAACTTTTTTAAACAGTTCCAGGTGGTAGTGATATCTGTGTTTGCTGTGCTTCTGACATTTCCTTCTGCAAATATTCTCTTCCACATGAAATTTCAGACTACATTTTGTTCTAAATTAAAATAAAATTTAAAAAAAATTAAAAGTGTTTAAGAGTTGAAATCTTTCTGAAAAGTCCATTTTCATATGAGTTCTATGTATCACTTAAAGAACAAAGTACATTTACTAATGCTTTCCTCTTCTTTTACAATGAACCATGATGAGATGAGCTTTTCAACTATTACAAGTATGGGTGGCAACTCCACCCATCAAAAAAAATGCTTTGCAAAAGGTTTCATTTTCTTTATCATTATCAGCTCTATAAAACTGCCAAATTCTTTCTTATTTGTATTTATTACTCTTGTTGTTATTCTTTCTAAACTAGTCTGCTCCAGCTTTGCCTCTCATACAATTTGCCATGACGTGGACCAGGTTTGCTGGAACTGATCAGCCAGACCAGAGACCCAGGTTAGAGGATATTGCTCGAACAGGTTCCCAGACAGCAGCCAAGCATTTCTTTGACCTCTGAGCCTGAATAGAAATGTTCATGCACTCAAGAGAGACCATGAAAAAGAAAAAAAAAAAACCACCAACCAGGGTCACCAAAAACTGGGAAATAAACTCTCCAAACAATTTGCTAGGTTAGAGAGCCAAAATTACCTCATTAGCTGTGTCGGATGCATGGAGAATTCTCATCAAAGCATGCATGCCCAGTAACCTAAGAGACCAGGTTATATTCCTGAAATTAATATATATTCAGCACATTTTCTGAATACATTCATATATGCTAATGATTTCAGTGGACTTATATGGATATAGTTCCGGATCTTCTGATTAATCTTTTTCTCCTTGAGAGTATTTCAAATAAGAGGTCAGGTCATAATGTACTTCCCTTATCGTTCTTTGTTCTGACACACAATCCTTGTTCTCAAAACTAAGACATCTACTAGTACATATTAGTCACTGATATAAGTAAATAAGGAAACATTGGCTGGCACAAGACTTATTAGTCAAGATCAGTAGGGAGTTAACACAAGGCCACTTTAATCTCTGGCATTTGCACTAAGCACTCCATGTACAAACCTAAGTATTAACCACAAATATAGGGATCATTTAGTATGTGCTAAAGTTGAAAGACTTTTCCAACATCTTCCCCCACTGTTGCATAGACTCCTTCTTAAAGAAATACAAATTGTTCAGGAACAAGGGTATCACAGATTATGTGGGTACAGACTGTAAATTGGGCTGGGAGAAGGGATGCAGTTAGAGACTGAGGCTCCAGGGAGCCTGGCTTAGCACTGAGAGGGATGCTTCCACATGAGCAGAGACAGGGAAGGTAAAGCTTAAACAAAGATGTAGCTGCAGCTACAGAATCACAGGACACAGGCCTATCTGCACCCAAGGGAGGATGAGCAATGCAGTCTGGCACTGACACTGTCTAATCTCTTCTTAAAAACCTCCCAAGCAACAAAGTTTCACAACATTGCATCTCCATCACAAGAAGTAATGACCTGACATTCACTGAATGATTGTATCCCATTCCCTCTCCTTTCCAATCCTTCATGTGAGATGGGGAAATGCTGTTAGCCTTGCTTTGGAGGAGACAGTGAAAAAAATAAATGTTTTGGCCAACATTACACAGGAAGGCAGAGCAGAAAGCTTGAAGCCACTGTGAGTGCCACACTCTGTTCCTGCTGCTCTTCCACAGCTCTCTCTGCCTCTGAAACATGACTATTATTCTTCCTCTTCTTCCCTTCTTTATCAGTCCCTGCTATGGTTGGAAACACTTCACTGTTTTCCACTTGGCCACCCTCCCCAGGCTCTTGAGTGGGTGTCCAGTGCCTCAGCCCAGGGGGAGCAGCAGAGCAGGAGCTCAGCCCTGGGATCAGCTGGACTACACCAGAACTGCTTCAGGAACAACTCTAATTTCTCTCCAACCTCCAGCCAAGGAATTCAGAGAAAGATGAAGTATCAGGACGGGGGTGGGAGAAAGGTGAGGCATTTTGTCATTAACAATATAGCCTCACTTATCACTTACAACTGGAAGTGCAGATAGCAGTTATTAAAAGATGTACCATTAGTACAAAAGCTCATTACTGCTCTGTAATCCTTGTAAGCATTTGTGACTGATACCAGTGGAGTTGGCAGTGTGTAGAGGGTTTTTTTTTGTCCTTCCCCCCCCGCTTTTTTTTTTCTTTTTTTTTTTTATTGTTACATATATCTGGGGTTGAGAAAGGAACCTGAGATTCATGTATCAAAATATACTTAGAGGAAATCCTGGTTTCAACATAATTATAGTGTCTATAAGTTTATAAAGGGGCTGAAGAGTCACATGTGAATATTTTTTCCATCCTCCATAAAAAGAGACTAAAATCCCCTTTCTGGTAAGATGTAACATCATATAGAATGGGCCACTTCATGGTTTTTTTTTGCTTATATCTGACTTAGTTTCTCCAACTGCATTTGTCTCACTTTTAAGTACAGAGTCTTTTCTCTTCTTACCTGTTCTTATGATACTTTCCCTTCACGCATTACCCCCTATTCTTTCTTCTCATTTGAAAGAGAGTTTTCTATCTTAAAAAACAAATCCCAGTATGAACCAGGGCACTTTGCCAGACATTTGGCAAACTTTCACTGGAAACTGCTATTCTACCCTGTTGACCCTTGAACTTCTTCTGAGCTATGGTTTATTTCCAGCCACTCCACTAACCTCTGTTTTAACTGTTGGCAAATTATTTCATTATTTCAGTGCCTCAGGAAAGCAAGCATAGAACATTTCCTTGTTTTACGGAGTTCTCTAAGAGATATATAAGAAGAAGCTGTAAAGAGCTAAGTAGTACTACTGGTAGTAATAATAACAATCATGATGGAGCTGAAATGGGCCTGTGTTCCAAACTTTGATGCTTCTGTTTTTTCATTGAAAATATCATTACTGAAATGGAAGGGTAAATAATGACAGAAAGGAAGATGTACTTCATTCTACTAATGCAAAAAAATTAAAAAAATAGATCCACATGAGACTGGCTACCCAAAGTAACATTTTGTTCTGTACAAGAGACTATAGGTGGCAGTTAGTATTCAGACACATGGATTTAGGTAGTACAAAATGAACAGAAACACCATATATGCAAGTTTTGTCTGCCTATAAGTCACTTAGAAAATAGAGATCTCTTGGTTTCAAGGATTCTTCTTCACTGCAATTTAAAATCAATGGGTCAATTTAGTAAAATCACCTTGATTCAGGGTGCAAAATAAAAATACTGGTCTTTTTCTATTCTGAAGCAACAAACAGGATAAGAGAGTCTATATGACTGATACCCAGCTACTTGCTGTGGCTTTTTTCTCCTGTCTTGAGGAAAAAAATGCATTTTCTTGGTTATGCATAAGTAAACTCCAAGGGAATATTTAATTCATGTCACCTTAATGGGTAGAAACAGTCTTTGCAAGCGTGAATTTCAAACAAATAGTCAAGACCACAAGGCTGCCAACAGCTGACTGAAAGGCTGAAAGGCCACCATGGGTGAATTTTGGATGCAGATACAAATCTCATTAAATGTATTGATGTATTAAAGCTAATGTTTTGGCAAAAAAAATATCCTTCAGGCTCAGCAAAAACAGGAAACAAGCTGTTCTTTGCAGTATAACAGCTGGATTGTGTCAAAGATCTGAAACTAAATTACTTGACAGGCTGGGGACAAGTAAAATGGAGGCTTCCTGTAGGTAAAGAAAGTACCAGAAGTTGCATTCTATAATCCTCTTAAAAAAGAAATAAATAAGCTAAGTGGCTTTGAGAGTGAGCCAAGGGGCTGGGAGAGTGATCCAAAGAAAAGACAGAAGGACAGGGCCATTAGCACATAGAATATCCCAGTGAGATGGACATACAGACTTGACCAAGGCAATTGACTATATTTTCAGCCAAAAATGTTTTAGGATAACCTGTTGGTAATTGTATGCAAAGTGTCTTCTCTGAGATTTTACTTGGCCATGATCCCTGAGATCTCAGCTCAGCCTTGGACAGCCCAAAGGCTGCCTAACCCCAGAAGAAGGGTATGAGATGTGAGGTGCATGCCCAGCTCTGCTGTGGCCCTTCCTGGCAGTACTGAGAGATTCACCCTGTGAGACAGACCCACCAGGGGGAAAAGGCTCCTGCTCCAGTGACACCAGCAGTGGTCACTGCTGAATGAAAAGAAGTGGCTTCAAAAGAGACATCACTGGCCAGGGATTCAAATAGCCCTTGACAGAGAGCAAAGCCTAGGGGAAAGCCTCTGTGTGCACCTCATTTCTCAGCCTGGTAGATGTGCTCACAGATCCCCAAGAGCTGTCATGCAGCATTCTACCTTCCCTACTCAGATAGCTCAGCAGCCCTGGCTGCCTTATCACCAGATCCTGCACCTCACTCTTCTAATAATTCCTACAAGAGCTCTTCTCTTTTCCTCCCCTCAGTTTTCCCCTCCTCCCCTCATTCCTCTGAGTGATTCATGTTGAAGTTAGAAGGATTAAACAATATGTTATCTCAAATGCTGGTAATAGCTTCAGGTTAAAACCATGCAGTCTGCAAGAGGTACCTTGTTGCTTAAGTTATGCAGAGACCAGAGGCTGCAGAGCAATAGAATCTTTTTTCAGACTTTTATCATGCCCACTCCTATAATGTATTATAAATCATTACCTTCCCACTCAGCATCCTGGAATCACCAATATTCAACAGCATGCTTTTCTTTTCCTAGAAATAAATTAATATATCTTAAAAAAAAATGCTGACTGAATTTACTGCTCAGAAAAGTGAGCGTCTGAGAAATGGTGTGAATGGCTGTGGTGTGAATTCACACACACAGCTCTGCAGTCCCCTCACCACCCCACTGCCTGCTACAGTCCAGCTTCCTTCCTACTTCTTGCTATTGGAGACTACATCTTTCACCCTGCTACTGCTCCATTCTTTATTATTCTGCTCTTTTTCATCCTTTCCCTTCAGCCCTGTCAAAGCAGTTGAACTCAAAGCCTAATTCAAAGCCAACTGAAGCCTAGCAAAGCTAAGAGCAGTTTTTCCATTGACTCAAGGGGACTTTTGATGAGGTCTTCAGTGGTTCAGAGGAATGGGGACCAGCTCCAGGAGAGGGCCCATGGGAAAATCATCAGGTTTGACAGGACCAAGTGCAAGGTGATGAACCTGAGTTGGGGCATGCTCGGTGTCAGTCCAGGCTGGGCATGAACAGACCCAGAGCAGCCCTGCCCAGAAGGGCCTGGGGGTGCTGTGGGTGAGAGGCTGCACATGCCCCGGCCATGGCACTCACAGCCCAGAGAGACAAACGTGTCCTGGGCTGCATCCAGAGCCCTGTGGGCAGCAGGGCAGGGAGGGGATTCTGCCCCTCTGCTCTGCTCTGCTGAGACCCACCTGGAGCACTGCACCCAGCCCTGGGCTCCCAGCACAGCAGGGACAGAACAAGCTGCTGGAGAAGGTCCAGAGCAAGCCACTAAGATGATCAAAGGGATAGAGAAACTCTCCCACGTGGAAATTCTGAGAGAATTGGGATTGATAGCCCTGGAAAAGAGAAGGCTTTCCAGTACCTGAAGGAAGCCTACAGGAAAGATGGAGAGGGACTACATACAAGGGCATTTAGTGACAGGACAAGGGAAATGGCTTCACATCAAAAAAGGCAGGTTTAGATTAGCTATCAGGAAGAAATTTTTTACTAGGAAGATGCTGAGGTACTAGCACAGATTTACCAGGGAAGTTGTGGATACCCCAACCCTGAAAGTGCTTAAGGCCAGGGGGAGGAGCTCTGAGAAACCTGGTCTAGTGCAAGGTGACCCTGTCAACAGCAGGGGAGTTGGGTCAAGTAACCTTTAGTGTCCCTTCCAACCCAGGCCATTCTATCCTTCTGTGATACCACCTACAATTTTCCCAGAAAATCCTATAACTGTTCTACTTGGAGTTCCTTGACTCCTAGGAGCTACAACACCTTTTAGAGTGGTAATGAAGCCTGTTCCTCATTGCTGTCCCCAGTTGTCACTTTTTCCAGTACTTGAGGAATCTACAACTCTTGTATTCTGGGCAAAAGCTCTTATGTTTTTATTACTAACTTGTCCAAAAAGTAAAAGCTCTATGGATTTCTCTTTTTAAACAAGAACAAAAAAGTGCACTGTTTTTAACTCAGCTTCATAATTTGAAGATTACTGCCTGCCAGTGTTTACTTGTGGTT
Organism: Peucedramus taeniatus; assembly: GCA_013400575.1. Classification (NCBI taxonomy): domain Eukaryota; kingdom Metazoa; phylum Chordata; class Aves; order Passeriformes; family Fringillidae; genus Peucedramus; species Peucedramus taeniatus. The sequence goes on from WBNO01020742.1 coordinate 11,211, forward strand.
TTTTTTTTTTTCATTTTTGTCTCTTATAAACCCAGTTAGTTTGGGGATTTTTGAATGGTTTAAAAATGTTGGGTCAAATTTTCATTTTTTTCTCCCCAAAACTTCTTCTGGAAATATAAATTGTAGTAACACAGAGAGGAAACAATTCTTAGTGTTTACATTCCCAGATAAATTTTAAAACTCTCAGAAATCTCTTGAGGTGGTGCTGTCGTTAAACTGTCTGTATTAAGTTTGGGTAGAGACAGTTGAACAAGTTTGAATATAGACTGTTTAATAAACCCAAGATGGGAGGTATTTTAAGCACACACACAAAAATCTTCCATATTTTGAAGTATTGACTAGCACTTGGTAGCCACAGTCTTAGTCCATGAGCAGTTTTCCTGCCTGCTGTGGTCAGAGATGCACAAATTAACAGTGCATGCACTGAAAGTGCTACACTAAGTATTAGTGAAAGAGCAAGGACCTGTGGACTTTCTGTCTCAGAGAAATTCAGCTGCTGTGTGGGCTATCACAGAATCGTTTTGGCTGTGGTGCCAGGTTAGAAGCCCCTCTGAGCTACTCCTGTTTATCATTGGCAAATTCAGCATACATGGGCTGTTTAATGAGTTTAACAGTGGAAGAAATAGCATTTCTTAACCACTCATCAATGAAAATCTGTTGCTTCCCATACCTGAGACAGGTCCCTGTAAAAGGCATAAACCTAGCTGTGCCTTAAGCTGCTCCAGGATTCCTTTACACAACAGAACTTTCCAGTCACCTAGTTATGTCCCAAGATCCTGTTACATTACCAGGTTTTATTGCTGTGTTACAATAGAGAGGACAAGAAAGGCAGGAGGAGGCAAATGGCTCTAAATGAAAAATGAATTGCAGTCTACTCTGGAGCCTGGTAAACTGTGGCATAATTTGAGGGCTATCACAATTTTTCTTTCTAATTTTGGGTAATGGTCTTGGGCCCATATAATGATGTTTAATTTTTTAGGTTTATCTTCTTTAGGTGATTACCTACCCTATTTCTCCCCACAAGAAACTTAACAAACACACAGAAAAAAGTCTCAGGAACATTGTCCAGATCTGGACTGGACTTTCGAGTCCCAGCCTTATCTCTGAAGAAAACCAGAGAAAATCCCACTCCTCAAGTGGGTACCCCCTCAAAGCAGATGGATCCAACCTGCTGCTTCACAGTGCCTGCATTCCCCTCTCTGAAGGAGACAGCCCAGCCCCTGCCTGTGCTGCCTGGTGCTCAGGGACACTGACAACACTGGGGGTAGGATGATTTGGTGTTTCTGCAACACCATTCTGCAAATCCCCTGCTGCTCTGCCTTCCCCCAATGTTTTCTACAGTGTTTTGTTGGGGTTTGTTTAAAGTGTTATTGCATGCAATGCTGAGGATGGATTATTCCTTGTTATGAATTTATACAGCGCCCTAAGGGTCCCTTGATTTGTACTGCAGAGTTTCTCATGAATAGATCTCAGCTGGGACCTGAGAGCTATGAAGTGAGGCTGAGCAGTTCGCTCTCTTCTAGATGAACTGTGAGCAGGGGACTCAGTGATATACAGAGAGAAAAGCTCACTGCTGAGGGGAAGACTTGAAGGAGCCTCTTCTTAAGAGACCAGCCAAGAAAGTGCTCAAAAATAAAATGTGCATTTCTAGCCTTTTCCTTTGAGCAAATAACACCCCCCGCAAAACAAGCCCCTGCCATAATTCTCTGCAAACTAGCCTGCAAAGTTGAGGAAACAGAGACCTCCTGCAGAAAACTCAAATGTCAGGCAGGCATTCCCATTCCATATGTACACACTCACCAGCATACAAGCAAGGATTGTGGTTGAATGGATGCTGTTGGAGATCAGAGGGAGCCTGTGGATGGGAAGATGATAAACCAGCTGATGGCAGAGACTTGGACCTGCTTCCTGCACATGTCACAATCCAAAAAGGAATAAACCCACTGACTGCAAGCCAGCAAGCCCTGAAAAGTAAAGTTCATCTATTTGGACTCTTCCATACAAAGTTTAGGTATATGTAGTTTCTGAATATAAACTACTGGAAGTTTGTTCTCCGAAGACATGTCCTAAGTTCACGAAACCAGTGTTGCACTGGGAGTCAGGGAAGTGAATTCTCCCTGGGACTGCTCTGTGTGTAACACTATGCCCTTATTTACACTCTATCTTAACAGGTCTCTAAACTCTTGAGGATATGGACTGTCTCTGCCTCATAGCTGAGCACTGTTGTGTCTTCTTTGGATATTGATTTTTCTGTAGGCATAGCTTGCTAATAACTCACAGAGAAATGGAGATTCAGAAGGTTAAAACTGGTATATAATTCCCAGAAAAAATGACTGCTCAGTGAGACTAAAGTCATACTTTCTCCAGCAGTGCTAAATAGCATAGGAAAGGCAGTGGCAACCTTCATCCTAGTGATAGACTTTGACACTTTAGAAAAGCTGGGACTTAGAGTGGCATCTTTGCACCATCAGGCCACCCATGAGTGCAAAAAGCTTTGCTAATAAAAGGATCAGTCCAAAAAGGAGGAAAAAAACTCCGGATGGAATTTTTGTATTGTGGGAGTTGGCTTTCAAATTTATGTTTGTTTAGGTAATTTTCAATTATGTAGATGTTTCTGCCAGCACTTGGAGTAAGATCATATGTCATCATACTGGTGGTCAGCATAGCTGGCAAAGACCAACTTCCCTCCTTTCTCCAGAGACAAAATTCAAGTCTGAGTTTGAGTCTGATAATTCAGATGCTACCAGCCTCTGCATATACCAATCCCACCATATGGACCCTATAAGTTCTCTATAAATCCTCTAATTCTCTCCTCCAAATGAGGGCAGAAAGGTAACACAGGTTTTGTTTCTGAAATGGCTTTTGATGAATGCTGGGGAGTTAAGTCAAGAAAAAAACACAAATCTTGGTGATACATTAGAGTGAGAGTGTCAGGCCTCTGTGTTGAATATATTCTGGCACAAATATTATCCTCACTAATGATGCTTCCTTGAAAACATAAAGATCAAGGAAAGGAAAAGGAATAACAACATCTTTCATTGTGTTTCTGTGTGTCTGATAAAGTCATTAGGGAAAACAAGAAAATGGCTTTTTGATGCTGATGTTGCATAAACATGTTTTCTGAAGGAAAATGTTTTCACATTATCCTAAGAGGTGAAAAAGAAGAGAGATTAAACTGTCGGGCCTCTTACATTGAAGGGTGATTTCCCTTAGCACCATTGACAGAGGGGAGAATGGCTTGGAAAAATGACAATAGGAGTGAGTAAAAGGGTGCCATCCTCCTCTCTGTCTGGAAGATGTACAGAACATGGTGCTTGAAAGCCAGAGGAGAGCAGAGCTTGTGAAGGGAGCTGCAGAGAAACCAGACAGCTGAGCTGGAGTGATTACCTGGACAAGAAAGACTGAAAAAGAACATCATTGTGAGGCTGGTACATCAGAGAACTTGTTACACTTCCTGAGATGCTCACAAAGATACCTACAGTCCTCTGCTGGGAAAGGATGGGCTCTAACCCAGACTTCCTGTTTTATACACAGACGTCAGGCAGGCATGGATAGGGGCCAAGATCTGCTGTTCCCCTGCTGGGGAACATCCAAGAATGTTTTGTTCTCTCCATCAAAGCTCTTAGAAAACACATTGGCTGAAAAGAAAATATACAGTCAGGACTCCATGCCCTGCAGTCCATCCTTTTTGTGCATGCCCTGAGTTCAGACCTTTCAGAGGGTTTATGTGCTTTGAGTTACTGAGACAAACTGGTGGTGGGAAGATCAACCATCCCAGAGATCAGTGTGCTGAAGGACACTACTGAGACAGCAGTCCTGTGTGAGACCCCTGTTTAAGGTTTTATAGACCTCTTCTTGCTTCATGGATCTGATCTTTTGTTGTTCTGTAATAGAGACTAATACCATGGCTTCTGGAATGTGTAACAACTTTGCTGAATTGTTTTGTTCAGTTTTTCTGTGCTGTGAATATTGTTTGAGGGATGTACAAGAAACATCTTGGACATCTTGGAACTCCATGTGATGGAGTCATCCTCAAGTTGTGACTCTGAAGTGTGCATGTTTAATGCATTTTGGACATAATAGCTGAGTTCTATAATATTATACCTCTTACAAACATCAGTTAGATTATACCACATCATGAAACATATGTACCATTTCTTCTTCTTATGTCTACCTTGCTTAGACATGCCCTGGAGAATCTTTGGACCTCACTAAGAATGATGAAATAATAAGGTCTCACGTTGGACAGGCTAAGAGATTAAAAATATTTGCTATTTATTAAAATTCACTGCCAAATCTAGATTTTCTACAGCAGTGAAAATTCACACAAACAAACAAATAAAAAATGGATAAAACTGGTCTTCGTATGTCAGCAAGTTGGCCTAATTCTGCTACACTGAGTAACCCCAAGGACAAGGAAAAATCCCCAGAGTTCAAAGTATTGGCTGGCCAATTAAACTCAACCAGACACTTTTTGTTTGCCTGCAAGAGTGAGACGTGGATGGGGTGAGCTTGAAGGAACTCTTTTAGGAGATCCTAAAAGAGTTGATCTCATTAACTTTTCCATGGGGGAGAGAAGTTTTCTGTGTTATGTTATCTGATGCCCACAGTCCAGGCCAGAAGTAACCTCTTTTTTGCACCTGCAGCTAGCAGGCTCTTTAGATCTTTAAAAGCACAAATTAGCTCTGTCACATTATGGGGGCTCTAGGAACAACTTTTCTTTAAAGGTATTTTACTCTTCACTATTTTCTATTTTGCTTTTCTTTTCTTTTCCCCCAGCAAATCAAGCCTTATCTTCCTTTCTTTTCTTCCTTTTTCTTCATTTCTCTTTTTTTTCCTTCTCTTTAAGCACTTTCCTTTGCATCTTTCTTTCTTTTTTTTTTCTTCAACCTCATTTTGGAGGTCTGACAGCTCAGATCTGTAATGGGTCTTCCTGCTGGACAGCTTTATAATTGGGACTGCAGAGTTCTGAAAGCATGCCAGATGTGTCGTCATCAAACAGCAAAGTCCTCATTAGAGCCCCAGTTGTAAGTGCATGTGTATGTTTTCAGAAGAACTTTTCCATTAATGGCTAGTAGGTGTCCAGGAGCAGAGATCATTGTCTCTTTTGTAGCTGGCCTTTATATCAAGGATTTTACTTAGTGAAGTGAAATATTTTCTTTTGTCCCACTGTGTTTTCCATTGTAATGGGGACTTGTCTGTATCATTTGGTTGCTGAAGTGGTGCTTGATATGACAAGAAACCACTCTCCAGATGCTAATTGCCCTTGGGTTGCATTATTTATGCAGGAGAAGCAAAAATGGGATGTTCCACTATTATTTTTTTTTTCCCTCGTAAGTGTTTCTTCAATTCTTTGACATGATAGCTTTCCCTTTATACTGCACATTTTTGAGCTGTAACATTTATCCAAAAAAGATTAATTTTCTTCTATTTTCAAAAAGAGAGGGAGGGTGTACAATGGTGCTTTATTTGATGCCTCAGTCCAGATTCTGCATCAAACTCATTTCATTTTTCCAAATAATTTAGAATCTCCATATCTTAGCATGTCAGTGAGAAGATAAGTGCAATTATATTAGACTGCAGTCCTTTGGAGCTGTTTTGAGAATAAAATGTATATGAGGTAAAGTTCCTTGAATTGAAAAATATTTTTAGGTACAAAGTAATTAAATCTTTCTGTAGAAGAACCAGAGTAGATAAGTGTCTAGAGAGAACTGACTAGCTATTTTTTGGTGGGGTTCCTTTTTTTTTCTTTTAATATAATACAGAGATTTTTAAATAAAACTGGCAGAATGTCCTCTACCAACCTTTCCTGCAGAAAATGCTTGTCAAAACTGCATGCTTGTGTGAAAATCTATCAATTCTAATAAAATTCCATTATGAAGAAATCTGAGAAGATTGTTCTGATGAGCTTGTAATAGAACAGAATGTTCAGATGTTTCCATTTCAGTACAGCCTTTTCTGTATATCATTTTAAAGCTGTTCATAGTGTATAAAATCAAACATGAACATTACAATGAATCATTTCACTTTCTTTGAAAAAGCAGGTTTCAAATAAAAATCATTATTATTTTATTTCAGGCTCACATTCCTGAGTAAATTTCACATTTCTCCTATTATTATTATCCCACTAAAAAGAGTGAAAATTATGGGAATAATGTAATTTTCTGTGAAACAGAAAATACATTCTCAGCCAGGTTCTACTTTTAAAAGTAAATTGGTCAAACCATGAGTGAGCAATTTTCTAGATACATGAAGTGGGGTTTATGTCATCTACTGTTAGATGTGAATAGTTCTAAGTATCCAGACTATCTCTGGGATTCATGGACAAAAATAGGTATCACCACAGGATTTATCTCATGCATCTTAGAATGGAGTGAAGTACTCATGGCAGACATATAGTCATAGCTATATATTCTGTTTCTTCAGCAAATAAATGCAGAGAAAATATTACAGTGAGAATGTTTTAATAAGAACACAGGACAGGAAGGGTTCTGTGTGTCTTGCTTTGGTCTTTTTCTTGTTATAATTTGTCTCAAAACTCAAGAATGATTATGTTATTTGTATTCCTTAGCACATAGTTCTTCTGTTCTGGACCAGACCCCACACCCTGCTTGGTGCAATATAACAGAAGTNTAACAGAAGTCTGACTGCTGTTACCCTGTCACTAAAAGCATGCAGTGTCTGGTGACAACTGTGTGAATTCTCAGGTCAGTTTCAGAAACCTCAGCTAGATTGAGTATTACCTTTTAGTACGTGTTAAACAAAACTGAAAATGTCAGTGCTATCCTCAGCCAAGAGAGCAGAGAGAGCAGGACAGTGTCTCAGTGTACAACAGGAGGTGCCATTCACTCCTCCCTCATCATCCTGATCCTGACCCCAGTTATAATAAAACAACAATAAAACAAAATAAATCCTACAAGGATTTTGGATTCACAAAATAGTAAGTAGGACCAGAAACTAGTCTGTGTCTGTAAATAAAAGCATATGTGTGATTCACAGCAGTGAAAGATATGGGCCATTGCTCTTTTTGTTTTGTCCTTACTCTCTTTTCTACTCTGTCCTTTCTGTCTCCCCTTTCTTTTCTCCAATCCAGTTGTGATTTACTACATTATAATTATATGTTGTCTTCTGACTACTAATAATTCCAATATCCTATCCATCCATAAAACAGTAATTATTAGTTATAAAATATTGCTCAAAACAAGGACAAACAGACTGCCACTTTTTTTTTCTTTTTTTTTTCTTTTTTTTTCTTTTTTTTTAAGCAGGTTTTTGAAGGCATTCTTGGTAATGATGCCTTTGCCTCATCCCCCAAGGAAACTAACAAAAAAAGAAAAGAAAAAAACAAATGCCTACACAAAGGAAGAAAGAGAATACAAAGAGGAAATTCAATACTGTGTATTAACTCACAAAGAGAAACAGTGAGTAAAGTGCTGGGCTTATCATTGACTGGAATGGAAAAAGATTACCCAACAAATCTATCCCTTCTGTTGATGCAGAGCTTTTCGTAGACTTGCACCAGAAATTAATCTGGACCAAACAAAATTACTTGTATAAAAGAAGTACTAAAAAGAAAAGCAGCAAACCACTTCAGAATGTGATTATTTCTTCATTTTATACATACATAAATACAAGGATTAAAGGACTTGTATTATATTTATTCTTGACATATGTTGCAAGGAGTAGCACTATTTATCTTTCCATTCTGTTTAGAAATTCAGATTTTAATTATGAGATAGGTGTTCAAAAAGCATCACAAATTTCATTCTTTTAGAAAAGCAGGTCCTTTTAATAATTATAAAACACTTTGCAAATTTGGCCCACAGTGCCATAATGGATTGAGATCCACAGGTCTTTTCCTAATAAGATCAGAATATGAGAGATTTGCTAAAATGAATTGTTGAGAGCTGAATCTCAGCTCAGTTGAAACCAGTGGCAAATGTCCCAGTCATTTCAAATGCTTTGCCCCAAGCAACACAGAAGCTTGCACCACCAGGACTCTCTGACAATATTTTGAAAAATTCTAATTCATCAAACTAAGTAGCCTCTCTAATACTAACAATTGGTGGATGCCCAGGTAAGATAAACATATAGTGGCATTTTATCAGAATACTCTTTCAGTCTCCAATGCTAACTGCAATTTGCAGTGCAGAGATTTCTAAGATAAGGGATGGCCTTTTTATGTTAGCCTTGATGGCTTTTTCTTTCATGAAGGGCTTTTTATGAACCTATATAGATATTTAATCTTCAAATGTTCCTGCAGCAGGGAGTTCAACAACTCATCAGGCTTTTAGTCTTTACAATCAGAACACTCTTGAATTGTTAGATTTGTGTTTGCTTTTTAATGATTGAATTTGATGTCCTCTATTTTCTGTGTTGAAAAAAAGGTCATCAAATGTAATCTGTAGAGCATAAAGTCTGAAAATCTTCTTATTGACCTCCATGTCCTTTGTATCAGGCTCATCATAATTTCTGCTAGAGTATCTCAGAAGAGGTCCAGCAATAGTATACAACAGAGAGCTCAATACTTCTCATTCATTGTTTCTAAGACTGACTCTTCAATCAGAGAATGACTGTGAGATGGTGGAGTCCTGGACCATGAGAGAAAGTAAAAAAAACTAACAGCAGGATCACAAGACTGGATTTCAAGTCAGCAAAATTTGATCTGTTTGGGGATCTGCTTGAAGGGATCCCATGAAATACAGACCTGAAGTGAAAATAGGTCCAGTATAGCTAGTTGATTTAACAAAGGCCAAGCACTAAAATAGTTAATCTCAACTAACAGGAAACCAAGAAAAGGCATCAAAAAGCCTGCATGTGTGGACACTAACCTGACAAAACCCAAGATATGAAAGTAAGTGTAGAAAAAGTTGATGCACGTTCTGGTGACCTGGGAGGAATACAGAGACAGATTTCACACTAATGATGCCAGGAAAGGACACTCAGTGGAGTTGACTCTGGCAAAAGACATGAGGAACAAAAAGAGGAAAAGGAGAATTCATAGAAAGTTTAAGTTTACTTCTGAATGGAGTAGAGGATTTGCAGTATGGCAAAGGCTGAGGTACTCAACACTTTATTTGGTTTGGTTTTTAGTGGTGAGATTTAACATCAGGAATTTCAAGGCTCTTGAGGCAACCCCAGGAGCAGTGGAAAAATCTGAGGAAGGAAGATTTACTCTTGGTAGAGGAGGATTGTCTTAAAGCAGATTTTAACATACTGAACATACACAAGAACTTGGGACCTGGTGGAATGCACCCGCAAATGCTGAGGTCCTGGTCAATGCCATTGTGTGGCCACTTTAAAATAATCTTTGAAATGTCCTGGCATTTAGGGGAGGTTCATGAGGAAGCAAACACCACCTGTGCAGGCAAGAAAAGCAACCAGAGGGATCTGACGAACTGTGGAATGCTCAATGTTGTGTCAATCCTTAGGGAGATGATGGAGAAAATACTCAGGGAACCAAACACACAATGGACAAGGAGGTGATTTGGAGTAGTCAGTACAGACCTGCAAAAGGGGAAGTCATGTCTAACAAACCTGGTAACCATCTAAGGCAAAGGAATAGTTAGGTGAAAAAGAGCTGTGAATCTTCATTTTTCTTGATTATGTCAAAACTCATGACAAAACTCTTTCACTAACAAACTGATTAAGTATGGGCCAGTTAAATAGGCAGTGAGGTAGTCTGGAATCTGCTTAATTTCTGCTCTTAAAGAGTTGGTGATCAGCAAAATCCATGGTGGCCACTTACTAGTGGTATATCCCAAGGGTGTTTAATGAGGGCCAGTACTATTTAAAATCTGTTTTAATAAACTAAATTATGGGAAAATGAACCTCTCGGCCTGATTGCATTACAAGCAATGGGCACAAAAGGATATACAGGAAATTCCACTTAAACATA
>WBNO01020745.1:5659-60870 GCA_013400575.1 Peucedramus taeniatus
GCTCCCGCTGCGCCCGCGCCGCCGCCGTGCCCCGCCGCCACTCGGGCAACCCGGGGCGCCAGAGCCACGAAGAACGAGTTTTCCTTTACTTGCAGGATGGAACTGCAGTAGTGCTGTAACGGCACCCCGTAAGAAGCCGCGCCCCACTGGATTCCCATGTGAGGCTGCGGAGAACCCGCGGGGAGAGGACGGATTGTCTCAGGGGTGCAGGCACCGCGGCCAGCAGGTCCGGCTGTGACCTTGGGCTTGTCGCCCGAGGGCCTCTCATCAGCTCAGCTGACCCGACTGCTGCAAGGAGAACTCGTCTCCGTCAAAAACTAGGGCTAGATCCTTAAAGGTTATGTCTGAAAGCAGGGATTTTAAGGAGCAAAACGGCAGTGGGGGTTTTCGTATCTGCCAAGCTTCTGGTTAAACAGCTCACTGGTTTTTTTCCCTCCCCAAAGACGGTCACCATACTATTAGCTATTCACCCATTAACAGTCTAAGATGAGGCTATGACAATCACACCCTTAAATTTAGTATGAAAAAGAAATATTGATTTCCTGTCATATTGCATCATTTCGAGAAGTAGTCCATGTACATTCCATAGTAGTAAAACCTGCCAGGAGCAAAGGCATTTAGAACAAAAAAAAAAAAAAAAAGGATTGCTGAAAGGATAACGCTGAGCAGTAACAGCTTATCTGAAGAACAGAGGAAGAAAAAAGGCTGCTGTATTCCCTGCCCCCAACCCTCAACTCTTCTTCATATGACTGAAATGCATTAACGTTACTGTTTTACACTTGTTCCAAATAAAAAATATCTAATTTCAGCTACATTTCTCTGATACTTCCAACTGTATTATTCTAAAAAGCAGTCAGTTTTTATCTAAGTTACACGGTGACATGAACTGAACATGTTTCCTCTTCGCTGTCCCTCCGTGTCTCCAGCTCCAAATGCATGCATCACATTTGGTTAATGGCTTAAAACTGAGCCATCACAGACTTCAGTTACAGGATTAGAGCAGTACTTTAGTTAAGAAAGGAGATGCTCATACTGACCAAAACTCCATTTCCACAAGGGGGAGACAAGGAAAATCAAACACACTGATAGATTTAAAAATCCGTAGGCCAGAAGGGGATATGTGACCATCCTGCCTTCCTCTCTAACAAATGCAATTCACCCCTCCTGAATTCATTTTTCAAGAGCAGCATCTCTTCAAGCAGCCTGCTGACCCTAGTGAAAACTTTTTTGCTTTACAGAATCAAACTGAAAAGTGACTAGATCCTCTCACCTGCTTGACACAAAGGGAAAAAATCATACATTGTCTCCTATGGGTTCCACCCAATATCCCAATATTTATTTCAAAATGTCATTTTCTTTCTTCTTATAACACTTTAAAACTTAATCCCAATCATTTGCATCTGTGTGTCCTCATACAGTATTCTCTTCTGTGTTTCTGTTTCCAAAAACAACACAGGCAAATGAATGACAATCTAAATGCTGTTACATGCTTCCAGTAAGAGTGGCAAAAATTAACCAAAGACTGTCAAGTTTCAAGGGTGAGAGGCAAAATCTAACCATTTGTCTCTCATGACACACTGCAAGTTTCAGCTGCAAGGTTGTTTGCATTTTTATACCCAACCTTTATACATACTGCACAACTTTTATTTTAATCACTGAAATACAAAATCTCCCAATGATCAATGTATCAGTTCCTTTAAAAGTAAGTAATACCGAGGTGTAGTTAGATTTAGTCCAACCATCATTTCAGCCTAACTGTATATTTAACTGCATATGTATGAATTAAAGGTACCCCATGCCATCTAGCTCAGAGGTTGTTACTGGAACGACAGCGTAAGAAAGTCATACCGTCAAGTAATGTGTCACCGACAGGCACAGATGCAAGAAGTCCAGAACCTAACAAAACACCTCAGCATCAGAGAAGCTATAATTTCTATAGCAATATAATAGCAGGACAATATATAATAATAATAATAATAATAGCAGGACAATTTACAGACAGGATTATGGGCAGACAAAGCACAGATGTACATGCATAAAGAAACTGTCCAACTACAGAGCGCAACAAGTTTTGCAATGTGCTGAAGGTCATTGGTACAGCTACTAAGTAATACTGGAAGGCAGAAGAATGAAACGAAGAGAAGACTGCCTTCCAGTGGAAGATGAGATAAATCCCAAATAGAAGAGTATAAAACTATCTTTCAGAGAGAAGTGCATTCACTATCAATTCTAGAAGTGGCATTTTCCTAGGCTTGTGCTGCATTTTATAAAGGTGTATTGGAAGGAACTGAAAGGCAGATGTTTGCACATAAAAAGGAAAGCATCCACTGAATTTTCTCACAATTTATGAATCTCTTTATTTATTGCTAAAAGTGCATCTTCATGTTTAAAAATGCATATAGCATGATAGTTTTTTCTGGAGGCTTTCATTATTTTCAGATTATTATTTCAGTTATATTCACCATCAAAACCATCGCAGATAAGACTGTGGTATATAAGAATTTGTGTTTTAGAAGAAAAAATCCATGCTCTTTGAAACATCTTAATATAATTATCCTTATATTTATATATAGAAAATACAACAAAATACCTCACATATTCTTTCACATCACTTGTAGCAGAAAGGCATGTTCAGTTGTACATGCACCACAAAATAAACATGTACAGTGTATGAAAAAAAATTTTTTTTCCTCCCCCCCATCAGAGAAGGCAAAATTATTTTAGGACAACAGTAATCAACCTCCAATTTTGCCAAAATTTTTCTCCCCTATAAATGAAGCAATTGACCTGATTGAATGTGAAGGATGTTTCAGAATTAATTTAGACACATACTCCTAAGCCCATGTTTATTTAAAGCTGCGAAGAAACATGGTAGAAGATAGTTTTCAGGACAATTACATAAATCTAGTAAGTTTTTATCTTCATTCAACTGCTATTTTTTGCATTAATCATACAGCTTCACTTTAAAAATAATACTGATTGACAAAACAAGAAAATTTAGAAATCGCTGTAATTACTGAAATCAGCCAATCAACCAGATAAAACCTAAGCATGCAAAACTATATATGAATATGTAACTAGAGTTTTACAATGCAGATTTAATTTAAATTTAATTTTATGCATACACATATCCCATGTGTGGCTGCCACTCTCATACTACACATGGTGGTAGCATATGATAAATAATATTAATGATGCACCATGAAAAAACTCATTTGTACTCTGTCCCTAAATCTATCTCTGTCAGGGCTATTTCCTATACCTTAAATACACCATCCAGTCACTATCACTGAGTTTTAAAAATAATTCTTTTCTTCCTAAATGTGAAAAATTCATATGCTTAGAATAGATAACAAGCAAATTGCCTTATATTCTGATAACCTCCTATCCAAAATAACAGGAACTTTTTTTCCAGCACAGTAAAGGGAGCTTTTCATTGTGTTTTTGTCCACTGATAAGCTATTCAACAAACTTACTAGAAAAATTAAAATATTTCAACTGCCATAATTTCAGAAGTCAAGGTAAGTGGACAAACTACAACTAAAGATACCTGGAAGTTTTTAACATTAATTCTTATGCAGCCCTTCTCTAAGCACATTAGAGATGAGTGAACAATTAGAGTATACCACAGCATGTTCCTCTGGATGTTGTAGTTACAATGGGTTTGAAACAAATCCCTGCAAACACTGCTTCTGTGGTTTTGAACAGAGAGAAGCCCCACAGTAATGGACCTGGGGTTCTGGTCGATGGCAAGTTGAACATGAGCCAGCAGTGCCCTGGCAGCCAGGAGGGCCACCTGTGTCCTGGGGACATCAGGGACAGCATCACCAGCCAGGCAAGGGAGGGGACTGTCCCACTCTGCTCTGCTCTGAGCTGGGGTGGCCTCACCTCGAGTGCTGGGGACAGCTCTGGGTGCCACAGTATAAAAAAGACAAAAAGCCATTACAGGGTGTCCAAAGGAGGGCAACAAAGATGGTGAAGGGTCCAGAGAAAAAGCCAAAGCAGCTGAGGTCACTTGGTCTATTCAGCCTGGAGAAGAGGAGACAGAGGACAGAGTCTACAATGTCCTCACAAGAGGAAGCACAGGGACAAGTACTGATCTCTTCAGTCTCATGATCAGTGGCAGGACTTGAGGAAAAGGCATGAAGCTGTCATGGAGGTTTTAGGTTGGATATTAGAAAAAGTTTCTTCACCCAGAGCGTGGCTGGGCACTGGAACAGCTCCCCAGTGAAGCGGTCACAGCACCAACCTGACAGAGTTCAAGAAGTATTTGGACAATGCACTCAGGCACATGGTGTGACTCTTGGGGTGTCCTGCACGAGAGCAGGAGTTGGATTCAATTATCCTTGTGTGTCCCTTCCTAGACAGGTTAGTCTGTGCTTCTGTAGTAGTTTAAAGAATAAACTGTCAAGGGAAGGCAACATTACACTTCCATAAAGGAGCTCAAGGTTATTTTTCTGAATGTTCATAAAATAAATTGAGCCACCTTTATGTTCCACACCAAAACAATCATACTCTGCACATGATTGAGAAATAATCTAGATAACATTCCTGTTCTGTAGTATTCTGAAAACAGTTTCAATTCCTAAAGAAATTTTAGACTGAGTATTTTACACTGAATTTCAAACACCCTATGCAGACACAGTACATTTTTTTTCTATTACATACACACAAAAAATCTCTACAAACATCACCCAGAAGTTTTCAACTGTCCCATACATATATATCCACATCAAACCATCCGTACTGTCACTCCACAATGCTTTGGGGAAGAGGGATTTAATTAGAATCTTAATTAGATACCAGATCATCATCACAGGATGTCACAGAAGCATGAAAGCAAAAGCCATGTGTGGTGCTGGGAGATGGAAGATGAGCTTTTTTTTTTAATCAATCTGAAAGAAGTGAAACAAAATGAAGATTACCTTTAAAGAATTTTATACAGATCAACATCTAGCCATCTTAAATAAGTCAAAAGCTTATAGTATCACTCCATACTTTTACACAGCCCAGAGTTTTCTTTAATGCAATGTTTTTAATGTTATCTAAGGAGAAAAGGGTTATGGAAACAATTCTATCCATCTGCCTCTTGTTTCTTCAAGTTCTGGAAGCTCTGTTATCTATGAACTGTCACTGAAATTGGCTACAGCACCAGAAGCGAAGCATTTCATCAAAATTAGCAGCAAAAATTGACAGACCAACACTTAGCACCAGCACTGAGATAAGGGATGCTGAAATCTGCCCAAAGCCACAGATACATTCTCAGTCTGTGCACCTAGACTAGAAAACAGAACTGTAGGTCTGCAATATATTTTTCAAGAATTTTCTCATATGACCACAGGAAAGGTTGTTGTTTCAGTATTAACAGGAAAGTGTTTTGAAGATATTCAGTCAGTGTGGGAATATA
This sequence comes from Peucedramus taeniatus, assembly GCA_013400575.1. NCBI lineage: Eukaryota > Metazoa > Chordata > Aves > Passeriformes > Fringillidae > Peucedramus > Peucedramus taeniatus. The sequence goes on from WBNO01020745.1 coordinate 11,067, forward strand.
GGCCAGCTTTATCACAAACTATTTGAATGGGGTAATGAAAATCTACCCCTCCATTTTCATTATTTATTTTCCAAGACTTTATTTACCTGTAGAAGCTATGCAATGATATCATATGAAGTTGCACATTACTTTAAGAAATTGAGAAAGCAATTCTCACACTTTAGAGTGTTAGGAGCTAGAGTTGCCTTGTCTAAATTTGAGATTGATAAAGCCAATTTATTAATAATTATTAACATACATTGAAATTCTGAGAAACTAATTAATTTAACAGAACCAAGTTACATCTCCAACATCATAATCAACTACTAATAAGGGCCAGTAATTCATATACTATTTTAGACACTCCGAGCAAGCTATATTTTACTATTTAAAGTGGAAAGGTAAGAGTATTTCATCTATATAGCCATTTATGCTCCTGTACACATTTGCCTAATGTCCCTTCTAAGGGCCTACAAAAAGTAGGGAATAAATGCTCCTTGTGAAACCAACAGCTCCCTGTTAGGGTGCAACATGATAACCACGACTTCCCAGAAGAAAAGAGACATGCTCCACCAGCCAAATGTTTTCAAGGCAACTCTGATTGCCCAGCTACAGCACTGAGAAAGTATTGCTAGCCTGACAATAAAACTATTTTACAATCTCTTCTGTGCTTCAGAACTAAAGACTTTTGGGCAATAATCACTACATGGATTGATTGAGCGCCATTTAATTTGTGTTCCACTTTACCACATTACACATTTACACATTCAGGTAAGCCAAGCTGGCTTCCTGAATGTCCAAGATGCATTCTAACCACCAGGTTCAACAATGCATTAGGAGACAGTTTACTATTCTCACTGTTTATCACTAAGGATACAGATCACAAGCAGGGAAAATTCAAGATTCCTCCATTTGCAAAACTCTAATTCTCTACTTTTAGAGCTGATAAACCTATGCAAGTCACAAACCACAGCAGATGGGTGCAACAATTTATTACACTTAAGGAAGCAGGGTTGATTGCTGCTGTTTCTTAAAAAAAGAAAATATTACTGATTCTGTTACTTATATTTTAAGGTTCTTTCAAATAAAGTACTTTATCCCATAAAGCATGTGTACCTTGCCAACAGTCCCCATTACCCGCGCAGGAACGGACACATTCCATGGAGAGCACAGGCACACACTGGGTCCTCTCGCCACCTGCCGGACAAAATCCTACTTGCACCAACTTGCTTCTGGTTCACCACTCATTTGGAGGGGCTAATTACCTTAGGTAATCAATGCGTCAGGAAAATATTAAAAGAAAAATAACTGTTACAAAAGAAAACCAATTTTTAAAATAAGTTATTTAAATAAGTTGATCTATTCCTCTTTCAATGACAGAAGACAATTCACAACAGACATGCCTGCTTCATCCATTTTGCCTTTTCCATCGAATATTGTGTTTCTTACTCCATCAAAATAGCTAGATCATAAATTCGAAAAAGGCAGTCAGCCCTTCAATTCTCTACATTTTCCATAATTACACAATAGCATCAAAGAAATTTCTTTCTGGAAAGACAAGCACATTGTGAATACAGTCTGAATCTCTCATGGGTCTCCTTTCAACAAGAAGTGAGATACACAAAATGTTCTCCCTTTTTTTCAAAAGTTGCTGAACTATTTGTCTCAGTAGCTCCCCAGAGAAAGCCTAACATCAAACATACAGGAGCTACGCCATTTTTAATCTTAGAATTTGAAGTGTCACACATATAGCTATGTTTTCAGAGAACAAATAAAAACCCCTCTGAGTTGAGGCCTTTCTAATAATCAGCTCAGTGGAATATTTCATATTCTGTAAATGGAAACGGAACCAAATTCTTTCAAAAAACTCATGGCAAAATAGTAATAGCAATTACTTTCAGAATAATCCCTGTTAGACATTTAGAAGTTTGACACTCAAGTGAAATCAGAAGTAGGCAAGCTCCATTCCAACCAAAATTATCAAACTTTGGCAAGGTTTAAGTTCTTGTTTTGGGATCACTCTGAACAATGATGCATCTAGTCTCCTTTATTTTCATGTCCCATTTTCTTGTTCAGAAGCACTTAATCTCAATACTTGCAATAATGCAGTATTTTCTCAATGAGATAATATATTAATGTACTTTCTCTTAAATACACATAATTCTTCTTAATATGTTTTGGCTGTTTCTTCCACTATAAGATTCAGTACTTTTCACTATACATGGTGCAGCTGCTTCACAAAAACACTCTCCTTCATTAGAGAGCAATACTTAAGCCTTTCAACATTCAAATTAATTCAGAAGATAGTTTACCTTGCTGAAGTCTTGACTCCCTATGGACAGAAGTTCCATTACAAATCAGCAAAGTAAGGAAGTCTGGAATAAAAAGGAACATTCTCCCAATGATCACTAGCTGCAATCCCATATCTAATAGATAGAGAACATATAACAAGCATACAAAAATATTTATTCACAGTACAGGTTTCTGAATGTTTGCTCAGGATATGCTTTCGCTGGAAAGAAAAAAATTTATGAGAATAATGAAATACACTGCGACCCAACTCCACTTCAGCTGTAGGCTAGTTCTCTTGATTTTGTCTCCCTCATTTACATTAGGCAATCTCATAATTCAACTTTGTTTCTTACCACCTTCATCCTCTCTCAGACAACCTAACAGATAGTAAAAAGGAATCTGTGATCAGCCAAGTGTATATTATTACTATGAAACTATTCTAGGCTTTACAAAGCCAACCATCATTTCTGAATTTAACTGACCAAATACTGAGTATCTTCCATTGTACCATATAACTGCAGCTATTCTGCAATGATCAAGAGGTTAAATGCATTCATGAGAGAGTAGCAGTTACCCAATCTCCTGGTGATTATTCTTTTACTCAAGTGACATTAGGTCAACTTGAGCACTTACCTAGTTTCTCAATCTCCACAACACCAAGAAAGAAAATCCTTAATAGATACAATGATCTTACTGTACTATTTATTGCTTTATTAAAAATCTGATAGAACTGGATAGAGACATATGCACCACAATTGGCCATATTGTGGTAAAAGAAAACAAACAAACAAACAAACAAACAAACAACTTTTTAGAAACAATACTTTACTGAGATGTCAACAGTGATGATGTTAAAAATCATCAGTCCACTGTGGCAGGGTACAGAAGAGGTAAGCAAACACGATGAGCGCATCACACCAGTGAAGCCAGAACAATTTAAAACACCATTTATCAGAACAAATGAGAGACTGCAAGAATACTAACAGGTATGGTATAGTAAAAAATATCAAAGTCCACATTCCCGCCTGCCTCCACAGGACAAAAGTACATTTTACAGTAACTCATCTGGTTTCACACGAATGTACAAGAAAGTCTGACTAAAAACCAGAGTTACAAATATCCAGCAGAACGTGTCAAAGTCAACTGTCGTGGTCTCTCGGGATTCCCCTGATTAGGATGCTCCCAAGAGTCCTTTTCACAGCCCGATGGTCCAAGAAAGAGTCAGAGCTCCTTGGCTTTCCTTCTCAAGGTTGTTTTATTTTCTCTTTTCTATACCATGTTCTCCCTGACCAGCCGTGATGCTCTCAGCAGGTCAGTCCAAGGCACACTGCCCGCCCCCGGGGCTCTGTTGCCTTTTTGTACTATAAACTACTTAGACATTATTTACAGTTAATTCCCAATACCTATCACCTATGTTAGACAGTCAGTTTCTACTCTAAACCAATCCCAAAGTGCCACCATCACCAAGAAGATGGAGACCATGAAGAAGAAGGAAGAAGGGCAGTACACGCCCAGATTCCTCCATCTTGACCCCCCTGTACACCTCTTGACCCCCCTGTACTCTTATCATAAAAATCTTAACATTCTATTTTTTCACCCTGTGATAATATACTCATTCTACTTAACTTTCCCTGGTTTGTAACTCTTCACATACAGTTGGTAATTTTCTCCATGGCTCAAGATCAAAGGCAGAAGGGTCTTGGGCTCTGTGCCAAGCCCTCTGAGCCCCCTGCCCAGGGCTCAGCTCATCCAAAGCAGCTAGAGGGATATCCTGAGTCAGGTTGGTAAAACAGCACTTGGTTTTAAACCTAAAACTGTAAGAGATCAGAAGTCACAATGTACCATCTAATACAAAAGTACTCTGTTGCGTGTTCAGAAAAATTCTTGCTAGATACCTTTGCTTTGTGAAATTTAAAATAAATAAACAAATGAGGAGGAATGTTCATTCCTACCAGAGATCTGGAAAAACTACATTTCCCCACCCTGCTCCAGTGCCTGTAATTCAGCAGTGTCATTCAACTCTGTTTGAGTCTCTTTGTTTTGAGAGTTACAGCTATCATCAGAACCATGGGAGTACTTCAGCTTGAGGAATGAGAACTATTGTTTCCAAACTGCCTGCTTCCATCCCTTGCTACATTACAGTCACTTTGCAAGTACCACAGGCATGAGAACATGTCTGCTTACAGGAAGGAAAATAAAATTGTTACTTCACCAGTTTAGAATTGTGCCTTATTTAGTTATCCTTTAACATAAGGATGCTGCCCCACAGGAAAAAAAAAAAAAAAAAGCAGAAAAGAATATGTCTCATCAGCTTCCAAACAATCCCATTATTTTACACCAAACTTTACTAGGAAGTTCAAAGAATTTTAATATTTGCATTTTTGTCAACTGAAACTGCCAAAACAGGGATCAAGTTTTCTACAGCAATAGCAGCACTAGTAATAAAGTTTTTACAATGCTAAAAATTAAGTTTCTTAAAAATATAGAGTATCACTATTAAAATTCAGGTCAGTAGAACAGTATCTTGTACTCTACCCCATTTTTTTAATCAACCTATTCTAATTATGCACGAGTACCAAATTCCTAAGACTGCCAAGAACAGTCAAAAAAATGTAATTGCCTTATAAGAACACTAATCAACACCCTAACCTACTACACTTACCCACACCACACAGGGAGCTCTCACTTTGAGGTTACCAACACCTCTCACTTCAGATCCTGAATGCAGACAGAAGTATAGTCAGCAGTTTTCCTACACTCATCACATTATTCCCCATGCCCACTTTATCTCAGTTTATTTTAAAGACAGAGCTGTGACTGAAATTAGTTTAAACTTCCATTACATACTTCTCAGACTGGAAATCAGACCAATCAAATTAGAGTCGTACATGAGCACATAACTCCTCAAGCAAAGGAAGATCTTCTTGCAACTTGTTGTTTACTATTTTCTCATTAAATGTTAAAAACTGTAGATGCATCAGTGTTTCAGTTAATATGCTAACTGACAGGCAATGAATTCACAATAGTCTGCTTTTTGTGACCAGAGGGAACAGGAGATAACATGGAACAGGACAGTGTTATGGTTAAATTTTCCTCAATCCTTCCAAATGTCAGTCATTTTTCCAATTTCTTCCTGCTATTCATGTCCTTTCTAACCTCTTTATCCCCCTTCCATTTCCACACCTATAAATCTTCTAAGGAGTTGCAGAACCTTTTGATCTAAGGCCAAAGAAGTTAATCGCTATATTCTTGAGTTTTATCTCTTGTTAATCACAGATTATCATTTTTTGCAGTTATCCTTTAAGTAAAGCCCAACAAAAAGCCAAGAAAGTTTTATTTCTAGAAAGGCATCTAAACTTCAAACACTATAAATGATTACACATTGATTTCTTCTGGTCATATAGTTTACTGCCAAGCACCACTACACCTTTGTTTCTCATGTGACCAATTCTACCAGGTGAAAAGTCCATGGCCTCACTTTGGTAACACTTTGCACTTTTCCCACTTTGTAAGTGAACTGGCAACACAATTCTAGATGACATTTTAAGATAACTATCACTAACACCACACACAGACAACTCAAATATTACAGCAGTCAAGAGTAAGTCCTTATTCAGAGCCATTACTAACACACAGTCAGAAGCTTCAGCTCCAGAAGCGATGCACTATATTTAACCTAGTTTACTAATCTCAACCGTGTGGGTCCTACAAAGCAAACAAAAATCTAGAGGAACAAAGGCATCCCCAGCCAACAAAAAATTTAACAGCCCTAGATTCTTGATTATCTAAAACTAGAAACTGGTCACAGTGAGCCTTTTCACCATTCAGGCTAAGTCTCTCATGAAGCAAGAAGACTATTATATGGGACATCTGGAAACCAGAAACATGGTACTTGTGCAAAACAGGGATGTATTGCTTAGCTCCTACACGTCAGATCTCTACTCATTCTGTACCATTAACAAGATACAGAAGAGGGTTATACCTACATTCAGCTCTAATAAACTGCAGTATCTCCTTTCAGTTCTCTCTCGTGCTCAGTACATCCTGACAGCTGGAAGCTAACTGAGGCTGATGGGAAGTGACCTACTTCACCACAAAGGGGGTATTTTTGAAAAACACACTGCATATGCTCACAGGACATTTAACCTAGGTTAGTCTTCTCTGAGAGACTATTATTTTACCCACTTTTTCCATTATTCTTTAACTAATGATAATTTGCAGCACAAGCTGCAATTTCAATTCTGAGAAAATTCAACTCTCAATTCTGAGAAATCACAAGCTCTCTCTGGGAGAAATGTTAAGCCCAGCAATCACCACATCTGTACTTTATCCACGCCCAAGAACGAGCAAGAAAATAATATAAAGCCTAATAAAGCCACTAGTTTTAATCAGATGACTTAGGAAATGATTCAATATCTAGAATTCTGCTAAGCGGCTGATTCTACAGTTTTGTTTTAAATTCAAGCACACCATGACTATTTTGAAAACAATGATAGAGCCAAGTAGAGATATATTTGTATTTATGAAAGAGAATACCCAGTCACCAACTTCTTGCATCAGCTTGTCAAAGTATTATAGTTTCACAGCTCTGGACTAGGTCTGCTCCAGCCTTTTGCTGTGTACAAATATGAAGTATATAGGCATGCCTATGGAGATGCATGTTCTTGCTACTACTAAATTAGATCTATCTACTGGATTAGAACTGCAATTAAGTATTTGTTAAAAGGCAAATACAGATGAAGAAATATGAATGCAAATACATATTCATGGGTAAGGAATTAATGGAATAAAATACACAAGGGAGAACAACTCTCTAGTCTTAAATGTTAGAAGCAATTGAAGCACAGAAAACCTGCTATCATTAGTTGACAATTTTAGCATTTTATAGGAATAAAAACCTCACATCTTAAAAAGATTTTCAGTAATTACTCTAAGATGTTAAGCTTATTTTAAGTTAAATAAGAATATGGTTTTCCACTTTATACAGTGGTTTAGCATTCAAGCTATTTCCTCAGTTCAGACTCTGTGCTTCTGAAGTCTAGCTAACTATTTTGGGGAGATTAGAGATAACAAGCCAAGATTAGTCACTTTGGCAATTTCTATTATATAGTTTTTGTGCTTCTCACAAGTGCCATCCTTGTACTTGCGCTGCATTAACTGTCAGAGTATTAATTACCTGCTCACACTCAAGTACTGAAAAGCTGAATCTCTGGACAGAAAGAACCAAAACCTAAAGCAACCCAAGTTTCAGATGCAGTTTCCTTTTCCTTTCAAGGAAGTTTACTTAAAAATAAGTAACACCTCATATTCATTATATAAAACCGAACACAGACAATTAGTGATTTGAAAAATTTCCTACGATTCCAAATACAACATTTAAATAAAAGCCTTTTTTAAATTACGTGGGTTGGCTAAGCACAATTGATACTGTCATTCACTTATCTAACCAATTAGTGCTTCTAAAGAATGTATTTTATTTGTTCGCTATCATTTATTATCTATGCTGTAATTTTGCAGCTTCTCAGACAACAAATGGCTGTCTTACATCTGGGGAATAAAACACACAAAAGGGTGTTGGTGTGCTGTTTGAATACATGCAATTACTGGTAGTTAAGTTCTAATTAGCATAATTAGTTTTGAAACAGTTCCCATAATAACTGTCAACATTATGTCAATTTAGCTGAAGTTAATGGCACATTTAACAAAGACACACTTACTCATTTTCAGTATTATACTATTTAAAAGAGAAGAAGAGGCAAAGCTCTTTCTGAAGAAGTAGAACTGGTTTTCATAGACATTGAACATTTCTTATGTTTTTTTCCTTTCAGCAATCCAACTTATAAACTGGTACTTTATTACAATTAGCCCCCTCCAGTTTCGATAAGACCATTCTTACAAATTAACACTGATAAAATGGCAATAAAAAGCAACCAAAGTACAGACGTTTGCAAATTCAGGCTTCTGTTGTTTTGGGGAAAGCAGTTTGCAGAGGGGTACCTGGTTTGGAGGGGGAAGAAATCAAGAGGTAAATCCTGTAAAATATAAAGTAAGTAGTAAGCTAAAACATAGCAAATGTTTCCAGTCATACCTAGACAAAACATCCCTTCACTGCTTAGTAGAAAAGGGCATATGCCATTCACAAAGGCCACTTTTACTGCTTTTCTAGTTTTGATGTTACTAGAAATTATTTCCAAGTACTAAAAGAAGATCCATTATTAAACTAATAGTCATTTCATTCACATCTTTCACATTTCCACAAAAAAACTATATGATCTTCAGAGTCTAATTTACTTCATGCTGTATACTCATCTCACACAACAGACGGAATAGCCAACCTAACCTCAATACTTGCCATAAAGCTGAAATCACACACCCAGTCTTGACTGAATTTAAAAGCCAAGTATATTACAATCTAAATGTTTCATTTGAGGATCTTTGTTATAGTGTATTTTTATTATGTGAATATTTCATAGAGCAAGTTACCATAAAGTACTCATGAAATATGCTGTCTCAGAAAGCTCTCTGGACTGTGAGAAACCTTTCTTGTGGCACAAAGGATTTTTTTTTTTAATTTCTATAAAACAGATAAACAAAATGAAAGACATCCTGCTCCTTAAAGCAAGAGATTACTATTTTTTTTAATTAGGAAAAAAAACACCATACAGCCAAACAAGCAATAAATCAATAAAACCCATAACAGGAGTCTGACAGTAAGCCACGATAAAGCCAAATCTAAAAATTTTTTTCCCAAATATTTGGGCAAATTAATTTCCTTTCATCTACACATTTATCATTATGTATCATAGCAACACTTTATGTTTAGGTTTAGGTTTCCATTGTTTTTACATATGAAGCTAACTAGAAAAAACCAAGAATTTTAACATTCAATCTATGTCCCACAAAATACCTTTATGCCTATAAAAGTTACTAATTGCTCAATTTCAGACTTTTTATCATAACTTTAGCATGTCAGCTTATTACAATGAGAACTTAACAAAATTGCCTTTATTTCAATTTCTTTTGAAGCATTTTCCAAAAATTCTTCTCACAGTAGTAAATGGAAAAGTCAAAACAGTAAGTTTACAAATGGTATTTGAAAATACTTATAGAGTGGCAGGGGACTGCTAGAGAACCAGTGAATGAGGCAGCAACTTCCCGTTAACTCCCAATCCATCCTACCCTGAAAAGATGCCTGAAATCAAGTGAGATGACCAGCAGTCCACAGTGCAAGGAGTCAGATAAACTAGCCCTGCCACAGTTTTCCTACACTCCTGTAAATGCAGGAGATGCACACTGAATTGCCTTCCATGAGCACACATAGACCATGGAGAGGAAGAGACCAACCAAACCAACATGAACCATAAAAACATCCTAAATCAGAACCATTCTTCAACTCAGCTTTCCCTTTCTATTCAATGTTGAAGACATTCTGCATCATTTTCTTTATGTATTTAAGTCCACACTAATTCTCTGTGTGGACTCTCATTGTCTGTTTCACCACCACAGAATCCGTCTGTCATTGACAGTTTCAAATGCTTATGACAGAAACTGAAGAGCGGTATGGCTATGACTTAGCTGCCTCTGAACTGTGGGGAGACCCCACTGCAGTCACAACTTCCTCGTGAGGGGAAGAGGAGGGGCAGGCACTGATTTCTTCACTCTGGTGAGCAGTGACAGGACCCGAGGAAACGCCCTGAAGTTGTAACAGGGGAGGTTTAGATTGAACAGCTGGGCACTGGAACAGACTCCTCAGGGAAGTGGTCACAGCTCCAGCCTGACAGAGTTCAAGAAGCATTTGGACAATGCACTCAGGCACATGGTGTGGTTTATGGGGCTGTCCTCTGCAGGGCCAAGAGCTGGACTTTATGATCCTTTTGGGTCCCTTCCAACTCAGATTATTCTGTGATTCTGTGAATTAAGGGTCTACATCAAATCCAATACACTACTCACTCATCACAAAATCAGCCTTTTCCTATACATCTTTAAACCAGTTCTGCGAGTCTACATGGAAACTGTATTTTTAATTTATAGTCCAACTGCCTATAAGAGTGAACCATGCATAACTATTGAACTCTGCCTAAAGCAACACCTGCAGCCCATTTTTAATCAATATTCTGTAAAAAAAAAAAAATCTATCATTTCCCACAGAAAGGTTTTACACCTGTAAACCAGTGTGAGATTTTGTGAATTTTTAATAAATTATTGACAGAACAAGAAAAAAAAATTACATTTTTTGTACCCTGTTTGCAATTGCACTAAACACTAGCATATATCTTTGATCTGTTCACTTGTCATTCTTTTCTATATTGGCTCATAACCACTACTCAGTCAGATCCATATCATCTGAGTATCAACCCAAGTGAGAATGACCTGTTCTAGTAAAAGAACTAATAACAGGTTAATAATTTTTCAGATGAGTGAGACAATACATTTAAGGTAATTTCAACTCAGACTCTGAACAGCTACATGAAAATTCTTTTAAAAAATCTCTTCTACATAAGGGTAAACTCTCTCCTAAGTATGATTAAAAGCTCCAATTACTAGACTCTAACATTAGGCCTCCCAAATTCAACTCTGCAAAATCATGGAATCAAGGGGAAAAGAAAAGTGTGCAAGGAGAGGGAGTGATCCCTAACTTATGGCCCATTTTAAGCAAAGACCAAAGTCCTTTAAAAGCCTGACAGCAAAGTATTTGTCAGAGGAGGCTTGAGAAGAGCTCTGCCTATGTGACACTAACATTAACCTCCTAAGGAGAAAAGTCTGATCAGCAGTTCCAGATAAAAAATACATACTTCTGAGAAACCTGCACCTCCACCCTGTGCACAATCTGCTCACATCTGCTTAGATGGTTCTTGCCTGCTTTTGCACCAGCAGGAAAGAAACTGCAGTCAGCCACAGATAAAAGATGCGGAGAGACAGGAAGGAAGAAGTCTGTGGCAGACAGATATGCCATAAAACTATACAGGTAATGAGTTAAAGGGCCTTAAGGAAGCAAGGCTCACTGAATTTTTCATTAGTCTACTGTTTTATGACCATTTAAAGTACTTGTTGTTGAAATGGTGCTGCATCTTCTTCTTCCACTAGTTTAAGCATCACAGCAAAACAAAAACACAATACTGCTAGCAGCATACCCCCTAATAGTTGTGCAGATAGAAACAGACCAACACACAGCAACACAGCCATTTTTAAATTCAGTTAATTTGGAAGAAATAATTTTTTATTCCCAAATATAGAAAAGAGGAAAAAATGTGGGTTTAATGTAATTTAAATTCATTTCTGACCATTCATCTACTTTCTTTTTCATTTCAATTATACATAATCCAAATACTTCATTCACAATTAACAAAACACATAGGTTGACACTTAATTCCCTGGAAAATATTAGGGTTCAAAGCTAATATTTCCAGTAGAATTAGTAGTTCAAATAGAATTAAGTGTTTGCAGTAAGTGTGGAGTCGAAAAAGCCGTATCTGCCCTAAAGAGCCATGAACACCACCACCACCAGAAGCCAGGATTAGATTTATATGTGAAGGTTTGATGCATTTGAAGTGAAATACTACTTCAAACAAATCATGGAGAAAACAGCCATCTACCTATCAGTATAATATGAAAAAGTGTCATAGTGGTATCTGTTCAACATTGGCTGACCATAGCTGCCTTCAACCTGAATACTGTGTTTAAAAGATCCAAAACATTCATACATGCATACACTTGCCCTAGAAAGCAGATACATTCATTCATCCAAAACATTCATACACATGCATACACTTGCCCTAGAAAGCAGATATGGATCAAAGTTTTAATGACCAGCTAAAGGCAGGAGAGGGGGAAGACAAAGCATCAATAAATTTTTTTCTTCCTTTATAAAAGAAATATATTTCCAAACTCTTTGAAGAAAAGTATAGGCTAGTACACAGGGCCCTGCATTAAATTTCAATGCTTCTTAAGATATTAATATACATTAGAAACACAAAGCAGTAAAATAGATGCTTGAAACCAAAAAGCTGAAAGTTCAAGTGTATGATGCATCTTTGCCCCTTTCTCTTCCCTTATACTTTTATCCAAAAAACTTCATTAAACTCTTGCTTTACACAACTATGCCCTTATGAGGACTAAGCACTTCCAGAAATGGAAATAGTCGTTGATAGAAAAGAATGCTCAGGAGAAAGGACAGTTGCTTTCTATAGCATGGTGTTTTTTCAGGAAAGAAACCATTTTAATGCAAGCAGCTATATTAATACAACATTCAGCTCAGGCTTTATGCAAAATCTAGTAATCCAACTCAGAGTTACTGCTACCATAAATGCTATTCAGCTGCAATCAACATATTAAGTAATGTTGTGTGTAGGCATACATTAAGTACTTCAAAAATGCAGCGTTAAGAAGCAGATATTGGTCTGGAAATAGACTCTGGTTTGATCCCCATCTTCCCACCAACAGACTCAGAGAAAATTTTTTTTTGGTACATTTCGAGCATTAAAAAAAAAGCTACTCACCAAACTAGCAGTGAGTGAAGGTGCTGACTGTCCAAATGTTTGGTAGCGCATCCGAACAAGATTAGTGGTTTCTACTGGTTGCCACAGCTGCTGTCCAGTTGCACTGGGAAGCAAATATTTGCCTGTCAAGTTCAGAAAGAGTGAGTTAAAATATGAGATGTTGTAGATGAGGCAATGCAATGGACAGCTTACTCTAACACTCTTGCCACTGTAAAACATCATTCACTGCAGCCCTGACAAGAGCTGATTCCAACAGAATTCCTGCCATTCACTTGCTAGTCCTTCACATCATCCTTCCAATAGATACAGCTCTCTGGTCTCAAAACTGTACCTTTTTCCTATAGAAACATATTTAAAGCAACATGAGATGTAAACATCTAGAATGCTAGTTCTGAAACTTAAACTCTGAAAGCTAGTCAAAAATGAAAACAAGAAAAATGTATTAAGAAATATTCTTCTATTTACCCCTTGAAGGAATAAGGTTCTGAGTCTGAGGGACAAAGTGAGATTTATTGGAATAAGACACTTACCATGTGGACAATTACACAATTTTGTGTGTGAGGACTATTCTGCTTCTATTCCAGAATTCCTCATAATCTACCTAATACATATCACTCAATTCCCAAGGATCTTTATCCAGTGTCCCAAGAAAGGGGAGATGACCAAGGTGCAGGCCAGCCATCCCCGGGGAGTGCTCACACAGGGCTCTCGGTGCCTGTGCTCTCCGCTCAGTGGTGTCACTTTGCTGTGGGCAGGAAACCGTGGGCCCAGGGTCACACAGGGCCATGCTCCCCATCACAGTGACGCCACTCAGACAGGATTGTCTCCCTACAGGTACTAATGAGGCAGACCACATCTCCAGCTCATGAAGCCTGAGCTACAAACTAGCGGCAAGGAGAATATTCAGGGAATTATACTAAGATGACAAAGATGTATCAATACTGTTAAGTCCTGCTTACTTTCAGCCACTGTCAAGAAACAGGACAACAAGCTACATACTGGTCTTGGCAATATGTCCATTAAGTTTTTATTTATCCCTGTAAACTATGCAAAAGTGAGCCAATCACATTACTAAAGCAACTATCTTCTCTTGGAAGACCGACAAGCTGATGCAAAGCAACAATTCAGAATTTTATTTTTAATCAAATCTCAGTTCAAAAACACAATGCAAGATCTTGGCTGAACAGATCAAATGAAAAACATCTCCAAACCATATGGGCTAAACACTTATTTCCTGAAATTATTAAACACCACCACATTAATCTTGTCATCTCAGACAGCTATGCAGTCAGTGGCTATGTGCATGACCACTGACACAGGATGTGTACCCTGGTAAATCGGCACAGGTTTGCCAAGAAATCAAAAGCCTCAGCTTCATAACTTTAACAGTAGATCCATAGAGATTTGCTGAGGTCTCTGTGAAGTGACTGTCTTGGAAGCTAGAAGTTCCCAAGCAGCAGCACAGAATAGTCTTTTAACACTTTCCAATTAGTCTTCCAAATGTGCTATTGTTCCTTGTTACACTGGTAAAGCAGAACCCATAAACATTTTTGCACCAAATTTGCTAACAGCCTGCCTGAGACTAGAAGAAAAATGTACAACAAAGCAGTGGTTTCTTGCCCATTTATCTAGGATAACATTTCCCAGGACAGAAAAACCTGAATTAATTTCCCATCTGCTCTCTTTGCCTCTTTCTATCAAATGTTGGTTCCCTTTTTGCATAGGCTCCTATCATCCTCAATTAAAAGGGTGCCATAAAAAGCTTAAGGCATTGATTGCAACATACACATCTTTGATATTCCATTAATGTGAATCCTCAAATATACCAGTGACATATGCAGTCAGAGAGAGCTTTATATCTATCACCTCAAAAGGTTAATTCCTTCTCATCTGGACAGGAAAAAGAGAATTAGGAAGTGACTGCAAAAAACCAAGTTATACAAATCTTCCATTTAAATAGGTATGCTTTACTTCTTCAATGCTTTTTACACAAAAAGAGGTCTACGCCTTTTCTTTCCTTTCTTTTTGACTCTACTTCTCAGACACTGGTAAGATGAGGTTCTCAGAGAAGGGCAAAATCAAACATTTCCTAGTGCTGTGATCCAGAGGTTTCCAGACTTCCAGCAACATCCAGACATCTCCAAACAAGCCACCAGCAAAATGTTTCAGCAATACCTATATTTTGTCAAGTAGACATACAATACGCATAACTCCTTCAGAAACTCTGTATTAATCCACTCTAGAAGCCACCAGGAAAATGATGTTAAAAATTTTTCAACTTCATCACTGTAGCATAATATTAGGGCATTTTATCATCACAGAAATCAGTATTTGAAAAGCAGTAAGTCTTCACTTGAACCTTTCAAGAAAAAAATTCATTCTATTAAAGTTTGTTCTAAAACGACATCATCACTCTTTGGTTAACAAGTGCACTTTCTCATAGGTTTAGGAATAGTAGTCCCAAACTCAGTTTTCCCAGTAAAAAAGAAAACTGTAAGCTGCTCCCCTCCCACTCAAGTGGGACACACAAAAGGCAGAGATCAAGGATTGGAGTAAGGACATTTACTGGAAACAGCAATGAGGTAAGGAAATGAACAGCAACAACACTAAACACAAAAATGTACAGAAAGAGAGGGTTATTTACATGCAAAAATGCTCAGCGAGCCCAGGACAACAAAAAACAATGGTGGACAGACCCTCTGCCCACCACACTTTCTCCAGGATCAGAAAGAAATCCTTTTCTTCTTGGTAGCAAAAGAAAGAGACCCTTTCCCTTACCTCTCCCAACAATGAGATAAGATGATAATGAGTAACATTTGGGTCTTGGCCTTGCCCACCCAGCACAGAACTCTTGGACTCAGCGATTCAGCAGGCTCAGCCACCCTGGCAGCACACACCACCACACCTGGTACTGTAAAAAAAAAAATTAACTCTGTCCGGGCCAGAACTAGGACACAAGGGGTTAAAACCAGTCTCAAAATCCACTATTAGACACTAGGCCCTTCCCAGACTGCAGTAATTTTCATTTCATATGAATCCCACTTGAGCTTCCCAAGAAAGAAGATGGGAATGCAATCATTTCCCTTTAGTACACAAATTAACATTGTTTTAAGTCAAAACAAGCCCAAAAAGTTTAAATAACAAGACAATTTAGTCTAGAAGGAGAAAGATATATGAGAAATAAGTGTTACTATTAATGCTTGTACTTTTTTTTGTTTTGTAAATGGGCACCAGAGCCAAAATATGGAGAGCTAATATTGTCTGTACCTTACCATGTGCAGGGCATTCTAACAGCCACCTTTACTATTTGTCCTTTACAGTACTCTATATTTTACTCTGTTTTTATCTTGCTCAGAGATCTGAAAGAAAGTCTAAGGTATCTTGATATAGAGGCTAGAGGAGATGCAAGCCTACACAACAACAGAATCTTGTACTAAGCCCTTACTTGAACTGTAATATTTTGCCTGACTGACAAGAAAGCAGAGTGGATTTACTCAGTACTATATAGTCAGTATCTCCACTGTAAGAATTCACTTAATATTTCATTATTTTTTCCTGCATGATTAGCATCAAGAAATATTTAAAATAATGTTGGGTGTGTCTGTTGAAAAGATAAATTAGGCAGTAAACACTATCAAAATTGCCATTGAAATTGTGAGCATGTGTGATGCTGGAATTATCCCTCCTCCCATCTTTATCCCCAACAGGAGCCTTGAAGGTACCGCAGTTTTCACAAAATACTGGAATTAAGGAAAGCAGACTGTCTAGAACTCCAGTTCTTTTCATATACACAGGCTTTTAAACACAGAAATGGTATACAAGAAATATGCTTTCTAAAGAAGCAAAATTAGCCAGGCCTTAGACAAAAAGATGGTAACAGATAAATCTCTTATCTGAGAACAGCACTAACCTACTGCATTAAACCACTACATGATAAAACAGTCCCTGCCCAAAGTGAGTTAACATCAACTCTCCCTCAATTCCTCCAATAACAACAAAAAAAAAACTTAAATCCCCACATACTGTCCAGTCCCCGTTTCCCTTGACATTATAGCATTCCTACACTTTTCCTGCTATAGTTTCATTCATAATTGTATGCATTTTACCGCTTTTTCATTTTCTTTGATAACCCTTGAATTTGTACATATCCACACTTCCCCTTATTAAGTGATTTCAATGCCAGTATTATAAAAAAAATTTGAGCTGAAATACATTATTATTTTCACACTGCATTCACGCCTGCCTTCAAGTGTAATGCTCCAAGCAGCTGCTTTTCTTTTTAAGTGAACTGATTCATGGGAGATTCAGGAGGGACTGAGAGGAAAGATTCAACTCCACCTCAACCCTTTCATCTTAATTCAGTATTCTGGCCCATATACAGCATATAACACTGCCAGTATCCAGACCACTGACACACTGGTAGTAATGTTCATATTACTTTCGTACACTATTGATATTGAGTCATCCACTGATAGAGATCCCCTACTTCTGTCCTCTTCAATTCCAAAATGGTCATTGTTGACTTCCTCCTCCACTTCCTCTGCACAAGCTTTGCTGGTATCTTTACTGGCCTTCCTGTGCCTGAAACTACTAGGACAGCCTAAAGTAGCTACACTGGAACTAACAGCATGACTTCCCATATTTGAACGCAGCCCTTGTTAATCCAGCACATTTATCAAAACACATTTTGATGAACGCTGTTTTAAGTTGACTATGTAATGGCAATAATTCAGCATTATTTAATAGTATTACATCATCATTGGTGAACATAGGTAATATATCACTGCAGCTCAGTGGCATCTTCCCCTTGACCGTGCCTCCTGTACATCTAGATTAATTTGTAATGAGTATTTGTTGAAGGTCCAAATAGCATTGTTGTTAATTCTTACTTCTCTTACATTCAGCATGTGCCTATTTGTTGCATGACTTACTGTATAAGGACAAAGTTACTTGTATAAGGACAAAGAGACTAAAACCATACACACTTCCACAAAAATCAATCACAAACAACAGGCTTTGCTTTATTCTAATTCGAAAAGTTTCTATTGCTGAAGTACTGCATATGATTAAGAAAATGTTTTGGCATCCAAGTAAGGTTTTACCTTTACAAAAGTACTTAGGACAGTGTAGATTGCACTGATAGAAAGTCTGATTTGTAACCAGTCAAAACGCAAAAACGAATACAGAGGAAGCATCTTGAAAGCTTTTGATAGAAATATTTTTTGTTGAATTAGCAGAAGCAGTTTTCTATTACACTACTGCAAATAGAAGACAGGCATGTACTTTGCTAAAATGGAAGAATCTGAATTTGGGCTGACAGCAACTACAGACACCATTAGTCCAAAGAAAAGCTGGGCATATGATTATGTGTAACACAGACTTACCAGAAGCCAGCATCAATGTGTTTGTGTTAGCTGCTGTGAAATAGCAGTCCCCAAAACAGCCTCTTGCCATCCGGACATCTTTAAGGCAAGGGCCAAGAAATACTTATTTCAATTAATTATCTTGTTAAATCTACTATAGGTATTTATGATATAAGTGTAGAATATTTTTTAAAAATACAGAAAGCTAGATACTTCTCCCTCACTGGTTTACTTAAAAATGTAACTGATCTTACCTAAAGAACCTATGCTCTGGACAAGTCAAACTTGCCAAGCACAGTTTCAAGTGGGCTGCTCACTCCACACCTCTTTTTGGGAAGCCTTAGGAGCATGAGGTACCACAGAACAATAGCAACAGGCCACAACAGAAAAGTGGACTCTACTGCAGAGTCCTCAGGACCATAAAAATGTTTTGAAAAGAAACAGATGGGTGCTGCTCCCTCTTCTTACCCCTGGCATATTTCCAAACAAAAAACCCAGAAGAGCTGGGTTCACTGACAGGTCTTGATGTGAACAGAAGACTGAAACCACCACCTGCCACCAGGTCACCAGAGAAGCAATGGCAGTCCCAACATATCCAAACAGCCACTGTTATCAGATGATAAATTGTCTACACCTGGTGAGCTAACACTCCTTCTTCTCCAAAAACTACTGGCCTATGGAACTGCACAATGTTGACTGTGTAAGAAGGAGAACTGCAAGTCCACCAGACCTTGTGCCCTGCCAGGCAGGTCAACTGGAACACTGGGATCTACAACCAACAGGGACCACCAGAGAGACCCCCAGGACAGAAGAACACGTGTAAAGGGGAAAGAAAACATGTTAATGATTTCAGGGAAATTATTGTCATATTCTGGGACAATCAATCAATACGTATGTAAAATATAGTATATAAACAGAAACTTCCCTGTACTCAGAACCCATGGCTTTGGGAAAAGCTATTTCCCTATGCATCTGCACCAAAAAAAATGCTTGCTTCTTAATGCTACACTGGTGTTAAGAAATTTTTTATTTTACCAAATTTTTGGTAACACCACTGCCACTCACACACTGCCTGAGCAGCATGAAGTGAAGACCAAAGCTGGAAGCAACATACCACCACTTTTATCACCACAAATAAGTGAAACCTCACTCCAGGCAGAGCCTCCCACCTTAGTATTCACTAGGTTCAAGTTATGGCACTTAGCTTTACTGCTTTAAATTAAACTCCTGCAGATATCCCAGCTGTAGGAAATGATGGGGACACTGCAAATTTCAGGGTTTACTTTCACATCCGGGGGCAGGGAGGAGGAGTGGAATAAAAGCCATCATTCCCATTAGCTCTTAACCAGAAAGGGAAAGAGTAGATGGATTTGAAGTCACCACTAGGAAACTTTTCAGTATTTTGCCTTATTCTACTGTGGCTGCATCAGCAAGTTTTACTTAAATTTCAAAGCACCAACGAGCAAAACAAAACAAAACAAAACAAAACCAAACCAAACCAAACCAAACCAAAAAAACTGACATTTTAATAACGTCTTACTTATTGCCCGGAACTTAAAGGAGCATGTTTTGCATATTACGCAACTACACATGGTTGAAGTGAATGAACAATGCCACTTTCCCAGTCTAAAGGAGGAGGTGAAATTTTCCTTTCAGCCAATTTGTCCCCTAAACATAACATTATTCAGGTAAGCCTATAATTACAACTGACTAAATTACAAATTCTTTTGTTACTGTAGAAGAAGCCTTCATAAAAAATCCTATTACACTCGCTATAGCTCTTTCACTTTTTGATGTACAATACATCTCCTAGAATGCTCTGTATTTGTTTCACTTCCCAAAATTAGATGAAGCAGTGGCACCCTCAGGCACATGGTATGACTCTGGTTCGTCCTGAGCAGGGTCAGGAGTTGACTCATTGATCCTTGTGGGTCCCTTTCAACTCAGGATATCGTATGGTTCTATGTGTCTGGCTGACTGTGCATGAAAAATAAATGTGGCCCACCAAAGGCAAAACTTTGGTGGGATTATGAACTCAAAAAAACTCTGAAAAAACTGCAGTAGACCTACCTTAAAACTCACCAATATTGGCAGAATTGGAAGTGGAAAAGGATATATCCAGTTTTGGAAAAGGACGCATCCAGACCACAAACTAGTAGGAAGAAGGCTTAGATCTGTATCCAAAACTACATATATATAAAAAGAAAATGAAGCCTCCATTAACTACAAAGGCATGTAGAATCAAGTCTGTTTATAAACCAATTACCAGAAATAAGTCATCATATCCCAGAAATAATGGTTTATGCTTGGAACAAAATTCTCTCACTGGAAGTCATTTAAAAGACAGTACAAAATTTTGCTGATAAGGAAATTACTCAGAGTTCCTTTGCTAACACATACGCGCTGAAGTTACATTGACAATTTGCAATCTATTACTGAAGTACTGTGACAACAATATAATATTTGAAATGCATTTGAGATCTCTAGCATATCTTCCTAACCTTTAATTAGATTTGGAGGATAAGGATAGGTTTGGAGTTTTCATTTTAGTTTGTTCGGTCATTTTTTTTAAGTTTTCCATACTAAAAATATCTAACTCAATAGCACTGTTAGCCAACCAATGACAACAATAACTACATGATGAAAACACCCTACAGATTGGGTGACACTACTTCCTTACCTCACAACTCTACTGAAGTACAACTCAGCAAAAGAATTAATTTGCAATATTTATCAGTGAGCTCAGAGATAGAACACTCTACTGCTTCCTTTCCTTTATCTTAACAACAAATAGGTCTTTTTCCCAAAATTGTAACATACAGTTCCAAAACTAATAAACTGCCAGTCCATTCTATAATACAAACATAATTTATAGGTATTAC
The DNA here is from genome assembly GCA_013400575.1 of Peucedramus taeniatus. Lineage (NCBI taxonomy): Eukaryota > Metazoa > Chordata > Aves > Passeriformes > Fringillidae > Peucedramus > Peucedramus taeniatus. Next base: position 32,079 of record WBNO01020745.1, read on the forward strand.
TATCCCTTTCATCCTTTTTTATAGCTTACCCCTGCTCTAGAAAAATTTCAAGGTCCAGTTTTGTAACTATGATAACAGTAGGAAAACCAGACATTTAAAATTCACACTGCACACATGATGTTACAAAAAGCACACTAAACTACATTCAAGTGATAACGAGACAGAGTTCCTTTCAATACATAGTCAATTTAGCAAAAACAATCCTGCACACCAAGAGGTCAGAGATAACCGATACTTGCAGACTTACAACAAAACTGTGCCTAGAACACAAAGGACCTCAAAAATTCACTATTGCTCAATTCAAACACGTGAACAACTGCTTCGATCATGGCCAGTACTCTTGGCTCACAACTCTCCACCAGCTCAACATTTAGGTTTTGCTGACAAAATTTATGGTAGGAAATAAACATCTATTACACTATGAAGGACATGCCCAGCAACCCATAACTGACATTAAGACAAACATGAAATGATGTGTTAACATGCTATTTTCTCTACAGTACTCACTATGACCCCTTCTTTTGTCTCATGTATACGTTGTTATGCCCCATAATTAAATCCCTACATGCCTGCAGTAATTTTTCAAAAGGTAAAGTTTCCCAATAGAAAATCCTGCTCCTATTTTCTTTAGAAAACATCTATAAATTTTTCCACTCAAGCTGTCAACCTTCATTCTAAGGATTAAGTACAGGAAATATTTTTTCCCTCTTCTCAAATATTTCTCTATTTGTACATTCAATTTATGCTAAAGCAACCGACTTGGAGAAATCAAGTATGTGGTTAAATCATTTGCTTTACAATATCCACCAGAGAGAGATCACGGGGAAAAGAACAGGAAGACTTATGCCTCCAGGATTATAAATCATATGTTCTTGATGTGCAATTATAGTTTACTTATAAATATGCTGCAATCAGTTTTGCACTATAATGAGCTCAGGTACTAGCAACAACAGGACTGCAACCTCACAAATCTCAGATTTAGTTTATCAGCTGATTAAATACAAGCATATAGCCAAGTCCAGGCAAGTGGACTGGACTTTCATCTTTGCTTTTACAGTTTCACTGCTAAGCATACTTGAGCCAGCTAATTCAACAACTCTTAGGGTACTTCTTAAGGAGCTACAACTCAAACTTCAGAAATTTAACATGAATATTAATTTTCCCCACTTTTTGTTTTTCCACTATGACAAATGACTCTTAACAATTTTCAAGCTGCTTTTATGAGTGTCCCAAAGAGGGTTAAACTCTATTTCTTCCTCCTTCAAAACTGGCAGCTTGCAAACATATCTGCTAATTAGGCACTCTACTGCTACAGTTTGCTTTGATCTCAACAACAATCAACTTCTCATGTTTTGATGATACAAGCACGATTAAGCAGCAATCGAGGAGTTAAAGGCGAAATAATGAGACAGGAATACAATATCTTCTGTTCTCATCTCATTCTATTACATGGTGCAGACTCCAGACACGTCAAAGAATATGGAAATTATCCTGCTAGGCGCACAGGGAAGTAAAAATCAACTCCACTCTGCAGGCTGATTGAAGCTTTAAATGATGAAGGTAACTGACAATGACAAATATAACCTAATGTCATCTCAAACACCAGCACACCAAGAGCCATCTAAAAATGTGTACTTCATAGCAGAATATATTTACTTCTGGAGAAGACAGCTTTGTACTGAATGCACTAAAAAAAAAAAAAACAAACAAAAAACCCTCCACACCACATTTCCTCAGCCATGTAATGATAGAATAGATTGTTTCTATCTCTTTCTACTAATTCTGGAATAAGTTTAACACGTGACATGGTGCTTTAAGGAAACCTCTGAGGAAGGCAATCGAAAAGACTGCCAGATATGCTCTGGGTTGGCAGTGAATGAATGAAGCATGTTGCACTTGTGTCATGCACACGTGGCTGCTGAACCTTCCCACCTCCATAGCCCGGAGCCCAGTGGTGTTAGCACCCGTGCTGGGCTGCTCTCTCCCTCTGCCGCTGTCGGGGAGAACCCCCAGGCAGCTGCAGCTGAAAAGGATTTCTAAACAGGGTACATCCAGTCCTGACATGCATCACAATGAAAGCCATTTTGAAGTATTTCTGTTCTGATATGAGAAGGGAAGAAAATGAAGGGAGTAAAATTTCTTATTAAAAGGCACATCTGATAGAACTTTGGCACTGGCAGTCACTGTTACCCCATATCCTACAGCATCCCAGCTTCTGGGGCTGGGGACAGGCCAACAGAGTCCACCAAGCTGTATCCCCAGTGATAGCCATGAAATCATAGGGATTTTTATGGAGTGGTGTAATCATGCATTGTATTCCTATATTCTTGGCGTAAATATGTGTAATTTCTTCCATAACCAGAAGAAATTTTGATTATGTACACAGGAAACACAGAACACTTCCTCGTATCTACACTAAGAGGCCACCATTAATAGAAATAACCCTTTTTTAAAATGTTGCCATTAAACCAGTCATATCATCACTATGACAAGCAGTTGTATATTACGGGAAGGTTCCATTTCCAAAGAGGTTTTGAGGTACAAGTCACATGATTGTACAAGTTCAATTTTCCCCATTCACCAAGTTGTACCAAATCGCTGACACTGTAAGACTTCATGAGCTAATATCCATTTTCAACAATATTACTGATATTTTATACAGCCCGATGTTTGTGAAAATTCTTCTACTGCCAATTGCTCCTCTGTATGAACAGGGAAAACCTCCTCTTCCAAGTCCTGTCGGCACATGCCAACCTATGGATAAGAGAACAGCTTGTTTTTCATGGTCCATAAAGCTGTTGATCTTTCTGCTAATTAGTGTTAGCAGAGTGATGAATCTCTGAAGCAAAAAACAGACTGAGAATTCCCAAATTCATTTCAAATCAACCACAAATTAATTATACGGGAAAAACAACAATTGCTGAGCATATCTGGATGACTGATGACTCAGAGGTGGAAAGCTGATCAAAGCAAGAACATTAAAGAAAAGAAATACATAAATCATAAGATTTTTTTTGGTTTTAGCTTTTCATGATCTATAGACAATATGTGATCAGAAGAACATGAAGTAATTTTACTAATGTAGAGTGCTTTAGGATCCTTGGATAAAAGATTCTATAAAATGAAATTAGTATGTATTACGTTACCTGTACTTCTGTAAGATCAATATAAGCCTAGCAGACAACAGCCCTACCACAGTTATACACAATTAGCCCACCAGGAAGTCTTTTCCAAGTAGTTATTGATGAGATAATAGTAGGTGAGATAAAAAGTTCAAACTATAGGTAGCTAAAGTGTCTATAATCTATAATGGCAGAGCTTATCAGTACGGTATAGAAACAACTGAGTTACTGCAGTACTCCCCAAAATATGATCTCTTCCCAGAAATATGTTCTTGTATCTTTCAGAAGTAGAAAGGGAGATAGCAATCTCCAAATGAGCAACTGAGCACAGCAACTGAGAACCCAGGCCTGCACTGCCCATCTCAGGGCAAAGTGAGGAGCAGCACTGGGACATGAAAGTCAGGGCAATTTGTTTTGCTTGTCTGAATGATTTGCTAGGTTAACCCTCTCCACGGTTAAAGCTCATTTAATTTCTCATCCTTTCACATTACCTTCTGCTGTGGATTCTATTTAAGCATCTCTGAACACAGCAAACTAAAATCTGTAGACAATTTAAGCCAAAAACCCTCTGACAGCCCTTTGAAGTTTGTGGAGATCAAGACAACCAGCTGCAGAAAAGCAGCTTTTTAATCAAACATCTTTTCTCCTGATTCGAAACAAGTTTTAAAGTACCAGTCTGTGTACCATTAGAAAGCCTTCAGAAGGCAATCTAAGGCTACAGCAAGACGCATTTAAATACACGTGTTTTAAACAAATGTCTATTGTTCCCAGAACAGCAGAGCTGATCTCACTTACCATACTTTCCTCTCAATTCCATCTAGCACTCCACCAATGCCCCTGCAACCAGAGGGCACCAGTATCCCTCTGAAGCAATCCTCTTCTCCCTTTCTATTCAACCTAGGGCTATGAAACAAGCAGCTGCTTTCAGCTGCCTCAGCTTTGTGACGGGGCTTGCTCTGTGGCACAAGCAGAACTTTTAAAGATCCAGTTTAAAGATCCTTCCCTGACAAAGAGTGTGGGAAGTTACACACCTGAGCACTGTTATGGGCATGTGTTCATGCAGGGAAGGGGGAATATGGAGCAGGAGAGAAGTGAGGACACAGCAGAAGAGAAAAAAGGCAAATACTGATTATAGTGTAAAGTAATCATGTTACCCAAAACTTTATAACCTGTTGGAAACATGACCTTTCAAATTAAAAGATGAATTGATCATAAATTACATTTAAGTTCTTTTACTCTGAGATGTTTTATCTCAAGTATGCTTGTGTTTAGCAACCACAGTTATGAAATACTATTTTTCATCTTGTCTTTCTATTAAACATTACTGTTAGCATTTTACAACAAGAACAATTAAGGGAGATTTGCTATACCAATAGCAGGCCACATGCCATTTTCATTCCAAGCTTAGTCTCTGTTTTTCCAGAAGTCTTCCTCCTTGCCAATGAAGATTAAGGAAAGCAATACTGTTGCAACAATTATATTGAAGGGTTTTTTCCAAAATATATCAGCATGGTGTCTGCAGGAAGCACTCTTCATTTCTTTTGGATTGGACTTGGATTTGAAAAAAGATTTGGATTTTTTAAGATTGGACAAATCTTAATCAGTAGCTGCGTAGCAATTTTCTACAGAATGCAACAATAGATTTATTCTCAAAAACATTGATTTCATTTTTCTTCTACTTTGAAAAGCATTCTTTGCTTGTCACTGAAAACATGTGGTTGCTGGATTGGTTCAAAATATGCAACTCAGGAACAGTTTTGGCTCTAGTTTCCCTAAAGCTGTGACAAAAATAATTTCAGTTTCTATCCTACCTCTGCAGGTTTCCAGCCCTCTTCTCCCTGATCATCATGATCAGTACATTATGATGTACTGATGACCCAGTACACCATTCTCACAATCTTTCTTGTATTCATACATAAAGAGTTTTGTAATTTACTTCAGCCAATTCAGTATCGTAGCTTCTCAGTAACTGTAATCTTTCAAGTTCTGCAAGTCTCATTTAATATACTGCAACAATATAGATTTGATTTCTTCTCATATGTCCTGCATAACATTATTCTCTCCAGCAAAGCTCAATAAACTCATTTATTTGGGATCTATTCCCAGAGGTAAAACCCCTATATATTTACCTCTGTTAGTATTCAGCCCTACAGGAATTAACTATTTTGTTTTATATAAACAAATAAATTTTGTTTTGTTTTCATTGTTAATACTGCTTATGTTCTACGGCTCAATAATACTGTTTTTAACAGCCAAAGGAAAGGGAGGATGTGGGAATCAGAAAAATTCCATCCCTTTGACTAATGTGACCACAGCTACAGGAGAGTAAAATACAAAGTGCAATTCACCTTTCTAACATCTGGAGTGAGCAACATGCATCAACATAAGAGTATCCTGCAAATTTCCAAGCTAGGAGTCTAGTCTATTGTTTCACTTACTCCCACCTACTGTATTGTAGGAGTTGCACATTTTTTAACAACAGAGGCAGTGACTGAACTGAAAATAATTTCAGAGATACTTTTCTGAACTATTTTCCAATGAACTGATATACACTGCTAAGGTAGCACTTAAAGGCATATTAAAAGTAACAAAAGAGAAGACAGAATAAAGGAAGACAGTAACCAGTAATAGTGACATTAAAGATCAAGTACTTTCTCAAATTACAGGCCTCCAAATATTTTTCCCCCTTTATGGACCAGGAATATTTTTTCAAAAACATTAAGACTTAAATATATATTTGGGAGGGCATGTGTGAGTACAGAAGTTATCCCTTACTAAGCACGTCAGCTCACCATTTTATAAGAAGGATTTCTTGTGCCCCACTTATTTTTTTGTAACGACACTGTGATTCTTGTAGTTTCAAACCACAGTAGCAAATCCCTGTTAAGCGTTAAAGAAATTTAAAAAAAACCCCAAAACTTCAGTATGTTAAAAAAGGTATGTAAATACATGACCAAAGCAATACTACATTAACTTCAGATTACTGAACATTGGAAACAACTCTAGGAATTATTTCTCTATCTGCAGTGGTTTCTTTAAAACAGTTTTTTTAAAATCCCTAAAGAATATAAAGAACTTTCTGTCATCAGAATGAGTTTGATTAATTTAATCAGTATCATGAAAGCTGTTAAGATATTTAAATTATTTTAAGATACCAAAGCCCTAGGGTATTCAGGTTCATTTAAAGTGCATTGGAAATAAAGCAGTTTAACATCACTGCACACTGTATTTCCAAATCCTGACATGAAACCCTGCACAACAGATTGCATGCAGACAAAAAGCATATCCATTTCCCTTTATAAAGGCCTCAGGCAATAATTCAAGCATAGAGATAAAGACTAGAAACTATGGCAGCAGAGCACAATTGCTATGTTTGTTTTTGATTAGGCTGTCTTCTTCCTCTTTATCTGCACAGCTTATATGGCAAATATCAGGTTTTAAAGACCACCACTCCACTTTAAAGTTAGACAAAAACAAAATTAAAGAACCACACCAGCTCCTACTAAAAAAATAACTATGCTGGCAGTTTCTAGTCTCAGTAAAACAGTAGTTTGGTTTACACTCCAAGCTTTCAAAGCTGTAACACTCCAGAGCTGCCAGAGAGTTTACGGAAATGGCTACCAAAATTGACACTTGTCTGCTGCAGGTCACTTATTTTTCATTAAGGCACATATGGATCACAAATACTCTTACACTGTTTCTGAAAGTTTCGTAACAACTCGTGATAAAAATGAAGTTGCAAGGGAAATGACAGATCTTACCCTAGTGACACTAAAAACCAGAGCAACAATTATGTGATATGATACAATAAATTTCTGTAGCAGCATGTTTATCTTTCACATAAAGTGTGAGACAGTTTAATTTTTTCAATTCCTTAGGCTCCTTAAGACAAAATTATTTGTCATTTACCAGAAGCCATGTAGGTGATTTTAAGGTGGTGAATACAAAGAGAGGTATTGCTATAACTTCTTGGAGCTTCTTCCAGGGAAAGGTTAGGGAGAGGGGTAGCAGAGAAGTGAGAAAAGCAAATACTCTAAAACTACTTTTAAAAGGTACTTACTGCAGAAGAGTCAGCTCTATGCACTGTGGAACCATTTTTCATCCCCAAGTGATACCAACTCTGAACACTTCACAGAATTTAAAGACAGAGGATAGTCCTATCTCAAGTAAACACTATTTCAACTTCCTCTAACCTAAATTTCATGTACTTGATTCTAATATCAATCGACATCACTTAGACAGATAAAACAACTTCCTCAGGAGGGGAAGAGGAGCGACAGGCACTGATCTCTCATCTCTGGTGAGCAGTGACAGGACCTGAGGGAATGGCCTGAAGCTGAAACTGGGGAGGTTGAGGTTGGGTATCAGGAAAAGGTTTTTCACTCAGGGGAGGTCAGGCACTGGAACTGGCTCCTCAGGGAAGTGACCACATCACCAATCTTGACACAGTTCAAGGTGTGTGTGGATGATGCTCTCAGGCACATGGTGTGGCTCCTGGGGATGGTGCTGTGCAGGGCCAGGAGGTGGATTTTACAATCCTTGTGGGTCCCTTCTAACTCAGCATGTTCTGTTATTATGTGAAATTTCTATCTTCCAGTAAATTTACTATTGTAAATTTATTTTTTGTCCCTCTCATCAATTACAACAAATTCCTCTACTAGCCATTACGCACTTCAGGAACATATTTAATTCAAACTCTAGTGATTTTTTTTTTTTTAATACATGAAGTCCCTGGTTTTTTATATTTAATTTGCTCTATCATCAAAAACAATCACTCTTCAGTGACCATCAGTGCCACAGAGATACCCATCACAGTCTCAAAACCAGCACCTAGCATCTAGAAGATGCTACCAGGGCAGAGAGGGTCTGAGCCTTCCTCAAGCATCCTGCTACCTCTTGCATGGCTCCACAGAGGCGAAGCTGCAGTCCACAGCTTGTGGCTAGTTAGCAATGCTGTATCTCCCCTGTGAGTATTCCACCACTTAAATGATGCCAAATTGCATTTTCTTTAATTAAATCAAGTCTAAGGGCACCATCCATGCACTTCAGCTCCTAGAGGAAACAAGATATAAGCGATCCCATGGATGGATGCACATGAGTCAACAAGATAAACGCCACAGTCATGCAAATCTCAAGACAGGGGTGATTTTCAGACTGTGCTTGGCCACCTACCAGCAGCCCCTAGAGGCAGAACCTCATGCCTCATGACTCATCTCACTAACAATCAGGGAACCCACGTGGAAGAGACTTATGGAAACTCCAGGTGGAGGTCACACCTTCCCCTAAGAGTTCAGCCACAAGGCAAACACCAAGGATCAAGGGGCCATCAGCTCCTTGTGCTAACCCAGGTGACACTACACATACCCCAAACTCACCAGTCAGAGCTCCTCCAAGGCTTCCTCTCCTGAGCTGTCTCCCATCTTCACTCAACTGCCTCTTGAATTTAGGAGACTTTCCAAGGCCAGAAGACACTTCAGGACTGCTGGATTTTCGGAAAGGCATAGGTGGAGGTGACAATATGTGATCAAGCTGCAAAGAAACAGAAAAAAAATACATACCTATACTGTTTAAATGCATATCTTCATTGAAATAAAAAAGTAAGTTACCTTGAACTAAAGATTATGGCATGATTTGAGGAAAAAAGATCCCAAAGATCTTAAGGTAACTAATTTGTTAACTGAAGACAAAAATTTTTCAAGTGCCAGATTTGTGTCTGGCTGTGTAAGAAAGCCATCCTCCTCATGAGCAATTAACTCCACCGACAACCACTCTCACACAAAGAGCATTGTGCACAGAGATCCCCTCTCAAGATACAAAGGATCATACTTCAATGCCAGTTATACAGCATTTAGTAGCATAAAGCAGAATTTCTGCAGTTGTGAACCACCTGATCCAGAAACCTACCCCAGGCATCGACTGGCTCTCAAGTGCTTTTCTTTGACAAGTTTTCCTCACATCCTTGTCAGCAGTCACTAGATGGCACTGCACCATAAACAAACTGTAAACCACTGCCCAGTCCAGGGAAATAATAACAAACAGATTTATCAACGCCAGTGAGAAAAAAATTAAATTATCCTGTTTATAAAAGGCACATTCATTCACACTGACATTGAAGTTAAACGGAAATTCAGATCCTCATTCTTCAGACTGGGTTCCTGTCATCATATCCACAAAACATTTTGGCTGCCTAGTCTTGACAATATGGCTAATGTCTCACCATTTGATTAAATCCACAAAAACAAGACAAAATGCATGTGAGCAAATACCAAGAAAGTACAAAAAAGAAGGATATGCAAGTATACAAAGCAGAAAAGTTTTACAACCATCCTTCTCCTTTAAGTGCTGCAGTGGCATGCTATCATCATTTTCAAAAACCATTCAAATTTTTTTTTCTGTAAAGTTTAAACCCTAATTCTCACTACAATTTTTTAGGAAGCCAAGCACGTCTAAGTGCTATATTTTTACAGTTCATGTACTGAGACTTATCAGCCAGAAAATCTCTGCATCACCTGCATACTTGACTCCTTCACCCTTTTTGTCCACTGAAAGGAAAGAGTCAAGGTCACAAGAAACACTGATGAATCTACACAGCAAAGCCCGTTTTTGCTTAGAGTTAATCCCACAGCAATGTACCATCTTCCCTACAAAGCATTTTGAATCCCATGTTTAGTTCCGTATGTACTTAATATTTCAGGTTAGTTATTGTTTTGGGGTTAGTTTTAAAGGTTTCTTTAATCAAATCTGCAGCTCATTGGAAGCATACATACACTCCTGAAGCATCAAGAAATGCAATTGATTTCTTAATCTGCTTCTTCAGTATATTAAGACTCATTCACGTTCACAACAGACACTGAAGTATTTGATTAACTCACAGCACATGCCTTTAGCTATTTCCTAAACTGAGTGGTTTTGTGGTCACAAAGAATATTTACTTGATCATTGTTACTATTCATCTTCCACAAACACAGGCCTGTCACAAATATTTGTATTTACAACTTCTAAGATACCTCACAAGATGAATTAAAAATTAAATACAAATTACTGTTTTAAAAAGGAAGTAACTGACCACAGCTAACTTTTAAAAAAACCACCATTTTGAGAGTCTTTCATGTAAGTCTAAAAGCAAATACTCAAGCTACTTACTGACTGATGGATCCCAGAGATTGTTTAGTTCTAGATTCCAAATTAGTTCAAGCATCTGAAGATTGCATGATCCCATCAAGGCTTCAGGTGAGTTACTGGCAAAAATTCATGCTCTTTCTTGAAACAGGTTCACACTTTGAAGTAACCAACCACATTTTAAATCTTTTTTCCTGAACTAAGGTTGATCAAACTTTTAAACCACAGAAGGAAAAAAAATCAATTAATGCACAAAGGTCCCTACACATTAGCACTTAAGCAACATAAGAGAATTTTGCATCTTCCATTCTCTCATCTTTTCCCCTTTTAACCAGATATTCAAACCTTATGATTGTTCAAGTCACTCCCACAATAAACAGACTTGTGCATTCCACAGCATGCACTCTGATTTAAAGTCATTATTTCCAATTAAGTTGTACTCCATTTTCACAGCTTTCTGGGTTTCAGAAGAAACTTTAAGACAGCACTATAGTACAGACCAGCACAGTACCATCTAGGTCTTCAACTCATAATTAAGATACTATCCCAGCTTCAAGAAAGTATGATGACTGAGTGCTAAGACAGTTTGAATATTAGCCCCAGTACCACATAGTCTTAATAGCAATGCTCTGCCAGCATTCTCTCACAAAGGTACCTCTCTTCTTGCTGAGTGACTCTATCACTAAGGCATAACACTATAAAGAAACAACATATAAGTACAAGATTTAGTACTTTCATATTGATGGCCAACTCTTGCTTCACAGAAACAATTACACATATATCAACAAAGCATTTCTGGAAGCTATCCAAAGACTCACTTTTCCTTCCAAAGGCCCCAGATAACCTAAGAGCGTGTAAAATGTGTATTTGACAGGAGTCTGTACATTCTAACTGATATTGTAGTAAACCAAGAAGAGCAGACAAGGATATTCCCTTTAACAGCCTTGACATAACACTTCTGGATGCCTGGGAAACAAAAGCATTTGTAGCAGATGAGGCTTTCTGCCCTCAACAGATGCCTTCCCATCCTGACAGGACAAACAACCAAGTCCAAGGAAACCAACAGAAAACATTAGATCCTACTTCCTTGTAACACAAAATTGGTTCTGAGGATGCGTAACATGTTAGACATTCAAATCCTACAAAGTGGTTAATTCAGTCAAAAAGACACTACAATCATTTAGTAAGAAGATGACATGAAATTAAAATAAATAACTAAGAGCAAGACCTATTCGAACTTGTTAATACTTATTTGAATGACCTCCTGGAAACCTGAACACCATGAAAGTTCAGGCTGTGCATCTTACCAGATGATAAAATTAGACACTGCTGTCCACAGGACAACATTAAAGCAATTATCTAGAAGACAGCTGAAAGCAGAGACAATTAAAACCAGAGAGATTTTAAATAATTTTAATTAAGCTGCTTCTGCTCAGCACTCATTTTTGCTCATTCACAATCATCACTCTGTTGGTATTTACTTCATACTTACTAGCCATATGGTCATGTGCTGATGTTGCATGGCATGAAAACAAAACAGGATAACCAGGGTTAGGCCAGTTCCCCTTTTTTATCAGTCAAACTTGCTTGACAGCAAGTTGCAGGGAACACAATAGCTATATCCCTGCAGGAAGCTTCCAACAGACACACATTTATGTTACATCTTGAGTATCTGGCTATCTCATGCTCTGCCCACTGCCTTATTACTGCACTCAGGCTGTAGACATACCCTTCTCTCAACACCCTTTGAAAAGAAATGTTAGTGACCTCAGGAGCACTGGGATAACAGAGAGTAGGTTTTTTAAGCTAAAAAGAGGAAAACAGTGAAAAATGAAAACTGTGAAAACAAACGTATTTGAGTGCCCTGTATTTAAAGTACAAGGAGGGTTAAGTTAGCTGCTTAGAGAAGGATTTTTAATCAGTGCACATCTCGCCAGTGCACATCTCGCCAGTCTCTGCTGTTAATATTCACAATGCATGGATAGTTAACTTATTTAAAAGCCTCCCTCCCCCAACATTAAATAATACCTTCTCAGTAAAGGTACTTCGAAAGACAGAAAACACACAGCAAACACCAACCTATGACAAACACTGTTCTACAATATTTATATCTTCCAATACATTTTTCCCTACATTTGATAAAAAAATCTGCCTGCTTATGTCATACGATGAATTTCTAGAGAAGCACTGTAAAATTTAGGAGATAATGGCTTTCACAAAACCCTACTTGCTCCCGTCACACCTATGAACCTTAGAAAAGAGAACAGAGAGTATTATTAGAGGATAATGGTTTAAAAACGACATAGAAGAGAATATCAAAATATCCTTACCATAGATTTCTACACGTTGACTTAGAGATCCCGTAGAAACAGGGATGCAATTTGAGTGAAAGTCTCTTCCAGTTATACAGAAATCAATTTGTTCTCAAATATTTTTTTCTGTATTTTCAAGCTATTAATTTTCTGTGTGAACAGAATCAAATACATTCCTCTGAAGAAAATTATACCCATATCATACTATGGGCTTTTAACAGCTCACCTACTCAGAACGGATTATACTAATATTTTTTAGAACCTCAGTAGTATTAAATCCACCTATCTACCATCATGTATTTATTCTAAAGCTAGAATGAATTCTCTGCTTTGTAATTATATCATCAAATAGTCACATCAAGTACATCAGCCCACACGTCCTTATGAAAATTAAGGACATGACAACTGATTCAAAATAAGACCTTGCATCAGTGTTCAGGAGCACAATTTGAGCCGAGTACATAATGAGGAGTGAGGCAGTCAGAAAGAAAATGCATTTCAGAAAATTCATGGTACAAGGTGAATGAAGCTAAGAGAATACAATCTCTTTCCGGCAGGATAAGGAAAATAAGCTGCTCTGGGCTGCTGAGATGTGTCGCAACATGGAGTGTCTTTTTCCAATAAAAATTAAATTGAAATGAAAACTGAACTCATCTGATGAGCTCCACTTTTTTTTCAACACCCACTATGGTTTCACTGTCCAAACTACTTCACTCCCAACCTCTCTCAATTGCTCCACAGGCAGTATTTCTACTTCTCATAGAAACTGGATAATACTGGTCAAGTGTCTTAAAAATATGAAGATATTCTATTAAGCAATTTCATTTCTTCCTCCTGAATTGAGCAAAACTTCTTCCTATCTCAGGTCATGCTCTATATGCATATTCAGTCCTAAAGTTTCCATAGGAGGGCTGCGCACTGTCACCCATTTTACATCTCCCCCAGACAAGCACCAATCCGAAAAAAGAGATGCATTACCTGAAAACTCTCACATGTATTGTATCAAAAGCAGAAAACATCCCATGTACTTTTACTGTTTTGGGCTTTTTTTTTTCATTATCAATCCAAAGTTCCCAAAGAAAGCTACTCTAATAAGTACATTGTCAAGAAATATGCCAAATCACAGATGTTTAAAGAAGTGAGAAAGCATCAGGCTCCAGTCCTATGCAGATAAAAGTATAGAAGCTTCTCTGACGCTGAAGAGAGATTCAGTCATTCGCTAAAAACTCTCACTGTAAGGTTAAATGCTTAGCAGGAGCATGGCTTCACAAACCTAACAAATCCCTTCTGTCTCTTGCATCTTGAAACATAAGCTATGCCAGAAGCAAGCAGGCTAAGACCCACCACTAGCTCAACAGTGATTAACCCTTTATGCTCCTAGTAGTCTGCTTTGATACAAATCAGGATGTTTCTTCATGTTACTTACACTGGGTTCCTCTCAGCATGCTGCCTCTCTGTCTTGCTTCTTTGCAAGCACTTTAAGAACAGTTGCTGGAACACAATAGCCCAGTAAGGCCATTTTTTTTGATGCAAGCTACACAAACTTACTTCAGCTGGGCACAGGGGAGAGGTATGCTCTTATCATTTAAATACTCTCTCTAAGTCTAATTACATTTGGCATAGATACATGAGTTTTGATTAGCTGCACTGACACAGAGAGCAACATTGAATATAATCTTACTAACAGATAGGATCATACTTTCAAAAGCATCTTAAAATTCCTTTAAAAATACACTATCAATTAAGAACATAGTGCAGTTTAGTTACTCCAGATGCTTGACAAGAACTCTACCTGCAGTAGAACCATGTTAGCCTTGAAGAGGAAATGCCACAGTGGGGTAGTATAGATACCAGAGAAGTCTGTCTTACAGTACCATCACAAGCAAAGATGCAACCAAATTTCCACGGACGTCCTGCAGTAACTCATGTCCGTAGCACACAGGAATCCCCTGCTTCTGGTCACAACAACATTAGATTTTGAAGAATTCTGCTTGTGGGTGCAATCTGACCAATCTAGGGGCTGCCTATGAGTCTCCACAAACCTGTATGAAACACATCAGCTGAACAAGACTGTCAATAGTTCCTTTTAAATCATCTGATGGTTGAAATACCCTACATTCCCTTTACCCACAAGCAATATTAGTTCACCTTCGTTTTGAGTAGGGTTTGGAGAACTATCCAACTATTCTGAATATTCACAGCTCTCAGAGCAGCCTCTGCAGAACAAAGAACCAAAAATCATTTACTGCAGAGAGATAAAAGGAAACTTCTCCAAAAACTAGCACCACTTCCAAGAAGCCATGGATAATGAAGCCGAAGAGTGGATACAAGGGAAGACTCAATAGGCCACAAGGATTTCAAAGGACAAGGAAAGATCCCCTTTCTTGCCCCGTTTCCTACCACAATTCCTCAAAAACAAGCAGGTATTTTTTCCATCACCATAGATAAAGAAGGAAGATCACTGTTTATCCCACATATCTTAAATACAGCATTCCCTCTCCATGGGAAAGGTCTTGTTCAGCTTGGGCTGAAAAGACCTCACTAGTTCTCCAGCCTTCCCCCTATGACCTCCAGTTTCCTTGTCAGGACAGTGACCCCAGTCTGTCAGCTATGGCAGAGACAGAAAGTAAGATCCTAGGCTCACTGTGGATTTAAAAGGATTAGAGACAGAAAATGTCTTGTTTACGGAAAATTTGCTAATCGTTCATACAGCAACACTTGATTTACACATGAACGCAACCTGCAACTGGCACTGCAAACATGTCCTTACCAAGGTAAGAAGAAACCCAAAGTAAAGCTCTGCGATTCACAAAGCATCACTTCTAACCATTGTATTTATTGATTTTACATCCCACATATATGCAGAAACACAGTCCTTAAAACTAACATCACTGTTCAAAATTGTCCAGTTCATTATGTTGAACACATGATGTTGCATAAAGAGCAGCAGCAAAAAAAGTCATGATGTTTTCCTACAGCATCTTACCTATTATATCCTAAGTAGTAAAGGAACAATTTAAGAATTCTGCTAAGGATCAACACAGACATAACCACATTATGCTACCCATTTCCAACTCACTTTAGAAATGCAAATCTGCATTTAAAACAATTGTATTTTTCTTGAAAACAAATCTGATGCCTAGTCAATTAAAAGCAAATAAATACAACTCAAGGCAAATTTGAAGTATCAGCTACAGCTATGTTACAAATAATCAGGATGCATCCAATCCTTTTTCAGAAACATATTTACACATGATTGCACAGAAAATGAAGCACAGCCTTTACAGTATTCTACAAGGCCAAAAAGTGGCCTATAAATATGCATGCACACTGCTGTCTGAGCCAATTATTACTTTACCCTCGTTAAGATGGAACAGTTTTGTTACAATATGACAGAGTCCTTCAGTTCTTGAAAGCCTCCCGTGTGCTGCATCTGTACACACATACTCGGAGATAGACTGCTCCCTTTCCAGGAAACAAAGGAAGCAACAGTATTTGTATTGAAGGCAGTGCCTCCAATAATTCAGCCTGCCCTCAGTCTCCTTGGATTTACCCACCCAGCTTTAACAAACACCAAAAGATTAAGAAATAGCAGGTTCGGCAGACCTCATATAAGGCCCTAAAAACATAGCAGAAACCAGAAAACAGTTCTTAAAATACACAGTTCAACCCGTGGTCAAAAGGGATCACACAGGGCACTTTACTTACGGGTAACATCAGACCTTTTTTATTTCATTCTGAACAGTCATACAGTTATCTTCTCAGGAATACACATGATGTGCTAAGGTCTTTTGCTTCTTACAAAAAAACATCATTTCCAAACTAGGAAAAACTGTCAGCACTCTAAAAAAAAGTGAAGTCAAAGCATCACAAACAGACTGCTAGCCAGGATAAGGCTGCAGCAGCTCAACAGGTCAGTCCTACTAGGAAGGATACAGAGGGACCAGATCCAACACAGCAGATTCTGAGGAAGTCTGTTTGAGAAGTTAACAAAAAAAAAAAAAAAAAAAAGGCATGAAAACAGAGAGCAGTGTCCCAGGGGTCTACCAAACCCACTCAGCTCTACTGCAAAGGTACCATCTGGAAAAAGAAAATCCCACTTTCTGGAGTGGTACAGCTCCTC
Organism: Peucedramus taeniatus; assembly: GCA_013400575.1. Classification (NCBI taxonomy): domain Eukaryota; kingdom Metazoa; phylum Chordata; class Aves; order Passeriformes; family Fringillidae; genus Peucedramus; species Peucedramus taeniatus. Next base: position 48,755 of record WBNO01020745.1, read on the forward strand.
TAAGCACTGCCTGGGCATCAGGAAACATGCTCATGTTTTACCTTTGGTTCCACAGTTTTTAAAAGGGATCCGATGAAGATAAAAAAAGAAAATCTACCCTTAGCTGCCCAGATGTGCAGCAGAGTGTGCCACTGCTATGCAGCAGGAAGGATACTCCCTTCCTGCCCCTGTCCTGATGGCCATCTTGCCAGGAAAAAGCATTTCATGGTGTTGAAATTTGCTGTCACTACTACCACATCTGCCTGTTGTAAAAGACCCAGAGAGTAGCCAGGACTCAGCAAGAGAAAGCTGGCAGAAGCACTCTTGATTCAGTCTGGGGGGAAATCAAGGACACAACCCAACTGCAAACCTGGTGGCTCCTGCGGCCTGGGAAAACACCTTTGCTGGGGCAAAGGGACAAGGGCTGGAAACGTGCAGCAGAAGAAAAACCACACACACACACACCCCCGCACACAATTTCAGACACAAGGCACAGCAGGTTTACAGAGCAGGCATCAACACAGCAGTCCTGATCCTCCCAGCAGGCCCACGGACACTGAGGAGCAGCAGTGGCTGACCCTGCTGCATCCCCACAAAGAAACTACTTGGCAGGGCAGGGAGCAGCCAGTTGCAAAAATCACATCTTCCTAACACTAAGCACACACTTCAGAGGGTGGTTTTGTTTTCACTGGTTTATCTACTTTTCCCACTAAGAAGTGGGAAAGAACAAAGACAACAAAGTTTTCAGCTAAACAGTAGGAACCACCAAGTTTAAACAAAAGTTATTAATACTGTGACAAATACTGTGACAAATTTTCTTACCTTCCCGTGGATAAAGCCACCTCTTTGGCTTTTTGTTCTTCAGTTTTCTATGGTTGTATTAATTTTCTTATTATCATATGCAGAGCCATTAGTAGCATTAGCTATGCACTATGCTCTGCTCTAGATAAAGATATTAAACTAGCCACACTGAGTATTTCCTTAATTTCTCAATGAAAGGAGGAATTAGCTACACAGTAAACTGAAATAAACTTTGATATTTTAGACACTACAGGCAGCATTTTCATCCTAATTAGTTTAATAATCCTTTTTACAGGTCAAGAAATCCATGACAAATTCATGGAAATAAGTATTTATACTGTGTGCATGTGAAGGCATCCATATCCACACCTTTTTCAAACCTCTCCAATGCTTTGGCTCTGACACAGACTTTTAGAAAGATCTTCTTCTGGCTTTTTAACTAGTAGGATGGAAATTTAGTAAAACTAACCTTCAAAGTCACTTTCAATTGAAAAAAAAAAATTGAAATACATAAGAAAGAAGCCTATTCATCTTCATCAGTTGTTGACACAATCATCATTTGTCTCAAGGAAAAAAATAATCCAGAGGAGAATATATATACTCTGGAAAGAGGTGGTGTGTTGTGGGTTTTTTGTTATACCATGAATACTAATGAAGCAAAAGCAGTTTAGTTCTTTATAAAATCTATTTCCATTCACATTCACCAATGAGCTCCTAGACTACCTATAAAGGTTTCATTTATTCTATCACATTGGAAGCTTAGAAAACTAATTGTTTATTCAAGTCTATCCGCTCCGTCCATGCTCAATTAGGTCTCACTTTTCCCTCAGTTACAGCAAAATTAAAAATAAAAATGCAAGCAGAAACATTCCTGGTTCCACTGGCCAGCTCCCCATAACAAACCACTCTGAGAAAACATTGTTTCAAGTACAGAAAGAGCTTCTTGACCATAATGCAGCATTTGAGGGATATTCTCAGCAACTCACAAAATTACTACTCATTAACTTACTCCTCCGACTAATGGAAAACACATTTGAAATTCAGCTTTCTAGTAAGAACTGTGTTAAGAACTAGTAAGCAATGTTAACTATAACCAGGTATTCCAGCCACAGCAATTCACAAGTACCTCATAAAAATGGGTGATATAATCTTCACACATAATAAGTAAAAAAAATTATTTTCAATTTATTATTCTTTATTTAGACCATTCAAATATTAAATAATCCATTTTGCCACATAAAGCTTCAAATTCAGCATCACTTTCATTAGGAATAACATATCAAAGGGAACCACCACAAATTTATGCCAGGCAGGTACAAAACAAAAGAGAGAAACCAATGATGAAATGAGCTTGGAGTAAAAGGTTCTCAGCATGTAATGGAGCTGAAGTTGATCCATAAATCAATGCAAGATGAAAGCAAGATTATTTATGTGAAGGGATTGCATTGTTAATTTACAGTCTGATTGAGAAAAGAAACGCTTTACTTGATCAATGTACCAGTGATGTGCATGTGTGAGCTTGAGCACAAATTAGTAATAATTACCGGTACGTGTATCTCCTTGTATTTTTTAATTAAGCTTAACAAGCAGCAGAAGCATATCCAGAAAATGCAGGTTTTTCCTGAGTTTGCCTTTAACACGCTCCTAAGTTTTTAAATAATGCAGCCTCGCCACAAGAGACCTTGCAGACAAGGGCTTTTTGATCTCTTTCTTTCCCGTTCAGTGCTGAGAAAGACAGCACATGCCGTTACTGAACAATAGCTACCATGAAAAACCCTTCTCCTGAACTCGTCTGAAAGTGGACTAAAATAAGGCATTTATTTGATAGCTTTATAGTTTTGCCCTCACCATCTAACACAGAATTCAGAGATTGGGATGCTTCTCCTTTAGCCTCACTAGTAAAATTAGCAGAAAAAAATATCAGAAGGGTAAGAATATCTGGGCGGAAGGGTGCACAATCCAATTTGCATTTGGCAGAGATTTGTAGTTAAGGACAATACTTAAGAACCATGTTTGTAATTTTAAGTGCCTCCACTGCATTTCAAATCATCTCTAAGCTGCCATTTGTCAGTCTCACACAATTTACTCAGGTCTATCATTACCAGGAGGGATTATTAACACTATCTAGCCTAAGAAAGATTTTCATTCTTTTTCAGCCTGATGACTTTAAGTAGTACTACAATTACAAAAAACCATGAAGACCACGTGAGAATGTAACCAGACAGGTGACACTGGATCATTTAAAATACTCCACCCTTCTATTTAATCCTTTGTGTAATATAAGCAAGTAACTGTCCATGCATTCTAAAGAGCCCCACTGTAAAACCTACACTTATTAGGTAGATTTACCCTTATTTGTCCTGTCTTCTTTTCCAGTTAAACAAGCAGCTATTTAGAACACTTATACTGATGGCTGAGAAAAGGAAAGAACCCTATATAGATTTTAAAAAATCCTATATTGAGTCCAATTAGGCAAAGAAATGATAGCAGAATTAACACATTTTATCTGAAAGAACAGACATTAGTATACATGTGTAGAGAACCACAAAATAGATATGTAAAAAGCATCCAAATCTAAATAACAGCTGCATTTTTTACAAACTGTTTAGAGCTGCTATGGTTTCCTCACCCTCATACAGAAAATCTAAAATTAACAGCAAAAGAAGATACATGGCTTTTAGAGATTTATTTACAGATCATATCAGAGATTTACCTCAGAGATTTACACACAGTTCCTTAGAAGTTCAGTATGACTTAAAACTCTCTAAATTACAAGGATTAGTCGTACGCTAAATTATAGCAGTTGATTGGTATCACCATGAATCTCATAAGTAATTTAATGCAAGTTTTGTTTAAATGTCTACATTGTAGGACTTAGCACAGAAATACTACAATATCTGCAAGATGGTAGTAACCCCTCAACAAGAAGGGTTTTATAACAATATTTTCCTAAAGTAACCTGATTTAAAAAAAGATAAAGTACAATCCTATCCAAGATGTCTCACACTGTCTTAGGGTCTTACTTCAAATTTCTCTGCACCTTCCACTAGTGAAGGAGGAGCTCTGTCAAAAGAGAGACAATGACCACCTTCTGTTATCAAGGACTACTGAATATCTCTTGCCTGTAAGGCAGCTGCACTTTTAATTGACTTGTAAATCAGTTTTGTGCACACTCATTTCAAGTAAGTGCCATACCTCATCCTGTATTCTCAGGGTTATATCTTCTTATTCAAAATAATGAACCCCCACATCTTTCATAAAACAAAATAAGTTGTCTAAGTCAATGACAAAATTTTAAATCACACATAATCCTTTAATCTGTGTGCAGTTACAGAGATTATCAACTAGAGCAATTCCAGACCAGTGGTTTCAAAATACAGAACCAATTTTACCATTTCAAAATCTAAAAACAAATTAAATCTATTAGAGGACAAAAATACCACCTTTTCTATGGTTTAGAAATTTGTCAGTTTATAGAAACCTAAAGTTTTTAAAGCACATAACAGCACAGATTGAAAAATGAACATTTTATTTAAAAGTACTGAAAGCCAGCACAAGGGATGAAAAGGCTAATAAAATGATGAGATACAGAATCAAAGTTGTCGGGAAACTAACCATTTTTTCATTTAAACAGTTGACATGTTGTCACCAAACATGTCATACATACAAAGAAGGCCCAAGACAACTTCTTTCTTAAACCACAGTCTAATTTTTCAGGCTCTCTCAAGTATTAGGAGAAGCAATTTCGAATAATCCAAAAAGACATTAGGAACACTTTTTTAGTTCCATCTATATATAGAAACAGAATCTCCTTCAGATATATCTCTATCACCTACAGTAAGTTTCACTTAATTTTATTTGGTTTCTTTGATTCTGATAGATAGCAGTAATTCACTAAACCATAGCCTGAAATTCAAATAAAACAATCTTGCTAAGCCACACTAATGAGATTCCACCAGGAAAAACATGCCGTGCTAAAAGCTTTGAAATTTATGACTTATGTGACTACATATCACTGTGGGAGTTAACCCAGTTTTTTAGTCATTTTCAACTGCTATATTAACTGGACATCTTTTTTTCTACTAAATTTAAAAGTTAGTTAATAAAACTATTTCAGAAAAAAGAAAAACATTGAATCACCTTAAGCGAATATGAAGGTTATTATTACGATATTTTACTTTATTTCAATTACTAAACTGTTCTTACCTCAACACACGTTTTACTTTTCTCCAATTCTTCCCCCCTTCCCAATGGGAAAGTGTGGAGTGAGTGAGCAGCTGTGTAGTACTTAGTGATCAGATGGGGTTAAACCATGACTCATGCATCCCCCACTTGGAATTTAGAATAAAATACAGGTAAAGCACAGCAACTGGGATACACAAATTGGTTTCTTAGTGACCTCATCTTTATTTTCATAGCAACTTCAAAGAATTATTGATAACAATAAGTAGCTTGTGGACAGGAGGGCAAACAACTCCGAAGCTCAAAGCTATACCACAGTGATTTGTACTTCAGCTATCACTGAAGTAAGGAATCACTAAGCTTCCTCTGGCTAGCATCTGGATGTTACCTTACCTACTTGGAAAAGACAGACCACATTTTGCATGATGGTGATGATGATGATAATAATAATAATAATATTTAAGCATCTAATTGATTTGGCAGAATATAGGTTTAACATTTGGTTTCCTGAAGACTACAAGCATCTAATCAATCACCAGCATACCTTATCAAAGTCACTCAGGGGAGAGTAATACTATACAACATTTCTGCAGCACACTCCTCCCCAGGAAGGTCAATATCAAACACTTCAAGGCCCTTTTTCTGAATCCCAAATGTACCATAAACCAAGGTATTCAGACCTCAATTAGGGATCTTCTCTCTAGGACTACTGCCTCCACAGTCCTTTCCCATCCAGAGAACAGAGGATCCAGAATTCCTTCCTCTAACAAGTAAACACTGTGCTGTCCAAAGCCAATGAAATCAGCAACCATCCAACAAAGAAAATGGATGGAAAATATATACATGCCTGCTCTTATTTTGTAAAATCATGTAGGAACTAGCACAAATAGCATATCGGTTTAATAAGAAATGCAATCCCTCTAAATTATCCTTAATGTTCAGGCTGTTAACTTAGATTCCCAAGCCATTCTCTCCCTAATAATGCTACTGCTTCATCTATTTCTGCAGATGCAAAGGGCAGAACTATAAGCATGCAGCAAGATTTAGGGTGCTGCACCACATTTGTTCATGCCCCATACAAAGACTATCAATTAAACTGCCTTTCCTACAATCTCACCTCTTACACTGCCAGCATATTAGGAGGTCACACAAAAATAACATGAAACAATGGACTCTCCATGAATAACTGCTAAAGAATGTGAAAGAGTGTAAATCTCTTCCAGGCTACTACCATGCTGTAGTTTCAAACACACATTATAGCCTCATTAAGAAATACAGTACTGTTAGAAATCCTGACTCAAGCAGCAAACCGAAACTAACACATTTATTTTCTCTGTAACAGCATTTCACAAAAATAGTCATTTTTAGAAGTTCCTAAAACCTTAGCTCAGGTTCCTGGTTCAGAGTTTCCATACTCATACCTTCCCCAAAGTGGCAGGCAGGGGAGAAACCTCCCAGATGCCTGGAGGAAGCAAAGAGGAATCAGCAAAAAGAGGAAAAAGCCAATTCCATCCTTTACTTGCTTCCCTGATTCAAGCTCATCTGTCTCCCTTTACAGGCATCTTAGCTTCAGTCAGGATTCACTATTATATCCATGCTCTTTGGCACATTTCTTCACAAGTAGCCACTATGCTTCCACAGTGGAAGCTACTTCCCCTACCTACAGAAGTTAAATTAATTTACACGTCTAAATAAGAGAAAGGAAGCAGCTCAAGGCCTCTGTTAGGCAAAGAAGAATCAGGAATGAAGCAATGCAAACCTCCTAATGTTTAATACTTTTTTTATACTTTTATATTACTATTTGAGTCTTCATTATTGTCTAGTTTGTATTGCAGATATGCTTCTCTTTACTGCTCTCATAAGATGACTGGCACTGCTGGGTGTTTTATCTCCAGAACAATGACTTCCGGGTATGCAGCTCATTATGCAATGCCTGTAAACAATTTATTTTTAGAATGAAGGATAAAACAGAAATCTGATCTCAGATTTCTGTCCCATTCTCCTCATTTAGTTAAGATTCTAGAAATATTCAGGAACACACTGCTGAAAGATATCCTTAGATGTTTGTGAGGAATTTGAAGGGATGTGATGCATGAATCTATCTGATCATTCAAAGTCAATCCATGAAAGCATTCAACAATTGGAGGATAGGGCAGCCAAACTTGGGGAAGAAAATGGGTCGTGGCTGGACGGTGTGCTCAACGCGTTTGATCTTGGACCAGCATGGAGAGAACTTTTGAAGATCGGTGTGTATGTGCTAATTGGTGTTGCAGTCCTTTTGCTATTTGTGCCATGTCTACTTCGGTGTATCCAACAGATCATGGATGGGACAGTCAAAGGAGTGTTTTATGTGCAAACAGAAGGGGGAGATGTGGGAACCCAGGACAAGGGGGATATTCCTCTGGCTGCTCTGGGGGACACTGAACCCCAGAAAAACACTGACTTTGACCCTCATCCATGGAGAAGGCTTCCAAGAGTTCTAGATAAACTAGAATCCACTAAAGTGTAAGACAGATAATAGAGATTAGTGTAGTGCATCACTGGGATGAGAAATTTAGGTTTTAGGGTGTTTTAGTATGTTTTAGTATGGAGCCAAGATGGACAACAGGGCAGTGGCCCGGGATGCTGCTTCTTCTTCCTCTTCTTCATCTGCTCCATTTTCTGCAGTGTTGGTGGCACAGGGTGGTCAGAGGAGACTTGCCGCAGTTTTTGGTTATGTGGATGGACAGGGGATGATAGAGAAATGAAAATAAGGTACGTTTCTAGAGTTAATTGGACAAAGTGATTATAAAGAACCTTGAGACTGTACATTCCTCAGCCATTTTGGTGGCGGTTTCCCTGAGTGCTAAGTCTGGTACAGACGGTGACAGGTTTTTGATAAGATAACAATAAACCCAGAGACTGAAGAAAGAAAACATTCTGCGCATCTTCTTTTCCTGACAAGGAACTGAGATTGGAGGGTCTCCTCCAACAGGGGAGCCTCCCAGGGGGCCCAATATCTAGGGGCAAAAACCCGCAACGTTCAACATGTGAGGCTGCAGTCCCTGCCAGTCAACAGATGGATGTGTGTCCTCACAACAGTAGTATATGTAGTTAGAATCACTACTAAGAGAATGGTCCTCTAAAACAGCCAGCAGCCTAATCACAAAAATGTCTAGATGAAATGTGTTGATGTTGACAGAAAAATCTCCAAGTGTCTAATCAGCAGAATGTCTGCATTAAATTAAGCACTATAACCTTTCTTAAATTCAGACCTTAAGGGTCTAAAGACTGTCTCATTCAATAAAATTCTCCTCTATCTCTACCTTAAAGACAACTGCCCAAACAGCAGGAAGCTCTTCCAGCTGGTTCCATCTTGGAAAGCCATCTGACTCCAGAAAAAGGAAAGGATTCCAGCTTCTCCAGACAAGATGAAAGAGTAAAGAAAAACAGGCAATTGGACTTGAGCCTGTCGGACACCTTACCAGTTGCTGAGCCTATACACGTTCACTAAGTCACTGAACAACCTATCACAACTGAGGTTATTACAGAAAGGCAGACCTTTCCCTCCTTCCTAATTGTCTCACAGCAGAGCAGGAAAACCAAGCCCAGACAGTACACTGACTGAACAGCTGCATCCCTCCAAGATAAACAGACTTGAAGAAATGAAAGAAACAAAGGATAAAATGCTCAACTTACCCCCTCACTTCCTCCTGTCATTTTAAGCCAGTATCTAACATACAGAGAAATGCTACATTGTATGATATGTCAAAAAGGCAGCTCAAGAAGGCACATATTCATCCCCAAGCTATGGATTACACTAGACTCTGTTCCACCAGGTCTTTGCAGGACCTGTCCATATCCCTCCCAAAAAAAGGCATGTAGTGCAAACAGAAGGGAGACAGCAGTATTGCTACCACAATATCTCACCAAGAGTCATCAGAAGATTATGTAAGGGAAAGTTCAGATCCCAGTAAGTGAAAGGTACTTAATACTTAAGGATAGTACCAAACATGAGGGGTTTGGTACATGAAAAAAAGACCCTTAAAAGTCAACAAGGCTCCTTTCTCACATCCTGAAGGCATACCCTTCTTACTTTCATTGTCAAAGTCTTAAATCCAAGTCAGAAGAAGTTTGCAAGGTTTTAGAAAAAAAATTGTTTCTTAAACTTTATTCTTACCCACTTTTTGGAGGGTTCCCCTGAAGTTTCTCTAGGGAAGAAGAACTGCTGCACTTTCATATTCCACAACAGCTGAAGACAGCTTGGCATTTATACAGCTAATTCCATGGGCAGTCTCCTTCCTAGGCTCACAGCAGTTTAAAGGCCACAACATCTAGGACTTCATTTATTAAGAAACAGTTCAGCCAGCATTTTGAGATATGCCATCAGGCATACAAAGATCAACTCTCTGAAGAGACCAAGCTTTACTGTTAGGGACTCCACCAACCAAAAAGTACAATTCACTTTGGGAGCTTTTATAATTTCACATCACAGTCAAGAAAAGAAAAATCATATTGATCAAGTGTGCTGGTCTACTTACATGACCTCATGTTTCACTATCATACAGGCTTGAAGTAGTGCCAATGGCTTACCTCTACATATTCAGAGACCAGAAATAAACTTTACTTAGCATAGAGCACAGAACAAATTACAAATGCTAAGCCATGGTATAAACACGGTGAAAACTGAAGATCAGTAGTCTATCTTGTAGCTGTGAAGTGCAAACATAACAGTTTTACAAATCAACTTTAAATATTAAGATTCAACTTTTTCGTGAAATTACTTGATCACTCTTTTACAGTTTTGAAACAATGGATTTATGCAACCAGAGTCCCTTTTTTGGGGAAGATCTCCATGTCTCTCTCTCTTGCCTTCTGAAAAATGAATTCCCCAATAGTTCCTATCCTACCTTTTCTTGCCTAAAAGAGCAGAGAAGCTGAAAGCTGTCTTTTGCTATCAACTGCAAGCTCATTAATGATTCAGGCCTAAGCGGTTTGCTTTCCAGGTAAATATGAACCTGATCACATCAACCCCTGCTCAAAAATATTAAGAGAGGAAAGCCCATATTGTCCAGATGACACAAAGCCCCTGAAATCTGAATACAGAAGTCCATACTGCAAGTAATTAAACACGGTGCCCAGAAACTTATCAGAATAGGCCACTAAAGCAACACTACCTCAAAACAACACTACCCATTTATTATCAGGACCCTAACTGAGAGAATATGGTACCCAGGCCTTACCATTTGACTTCAGCCAGATTCAGTACCAAAAAAAAAAAAAATCAGATAAGCAAATACCTAGGAATTGTGTGTGAGGACCTTATGCCAACATTTTTAGACCACTACAATTGCCCGAGCTTAGGTCACAGTTACTAGCTCACTCTACAGCACTGCTGGAGCCATGAACCACCAAGGTGGTTTATGGCTCCTAATCATGACTCCTGCATCCATCAGCTTTTGTGTCAACAGCCAACATACTGAAACATGCTGCCACACTGGGCAAGGCAAGCACCCGAACAGATATACAGTATCAAAGACACAAAGAAATGTCCCTTATGAGAGAGAATTTCCTTCCATCCTCCAAAACCCCTCTCCCTTTATGCTGCAAAGATAAAACAGGGGATTCTTTGACTATCACTTGAAGTTCTGAATTTAGTTGTACAAAATTAAATAGCCAACATGGAAGACCTGAAATGCCCAAGGTGAAAGTATGTTAATACAGATCTAAACACTTACAAATATATATTCCTACACTAGAAATCCATTTGATATTGAAGCCTCAAGCAAACAAAACAAAAATCCCACATTGCTTTCAGAATTACCAAGTAACTTTTTGCTCAAGAAATTATATCCTGACGTCTTACATAGAAAGATGGAAGGAAGATTAGCACAGAAAGTATTATTTTTAAATCTTACAAAAAAAAAAAAAACCTGTACCCTTGTTGATGCACAGCATAAAGCACAGAATTAAACAGAGAAGTTGCATACAGTATTTTTCTTCAACTTCAATCAGTATTTCCTTGTTTCAGATCAAAGTCAAAGAGGAAACACAGCCCCTGGAAGCAGCTAATTTGCATACACACTGAAAAAGATAATAATTTACATCATAAACTTCCTAAAAATGGCCTAGATTTGTGCATAATGTTTAAGTACCTTTCGCACAACTTCACGATTACCTCATCTGCTCTGAATTTTAATCATGGAAATGGCAAAATTATTTATTATTTGAAAACCTGGCCACACTTGCAGATTAATAGAATTAGTTAATCACCCCTTACCTATTCCTTCAGATATATACACACACATATATAGGGATGTATATATCTCCTGGGTCAAAGTGGACCTTCTTCCGTTAACAAGGAATGGGGAGGGGGCAGGGGCTGACCATGTAAAATTTTACATATAAATGTATACACCTCAAATATATACTAACACATATAGAGCCAGAATGGGTTAAGAAGAAAAAAAAAATTACACCCTTGCAGATCACCTAAGACAGTGACTCACAGAGAGAGGGAGCAGGTTTCCAATCACTGTTACTAGCACAACTGAAGCTAATGTGCATCTAGGGGATATGTTTTGCTTTGCATTTCCCATTCTATAACATTATGGATTTATAAAAGCAGAGTGTCAGAAAGAAAGATCAATGTATGACAGTTCCCTTTGATCTCTGGGTTTACTTACTTCTGCAAGTGAGATCAGATGTTAAAAGCCACAGGAATTTACCACTTTGAAGTACTTTAACTTTTCATTAACTGTAACAGTAGTACCCGATTACCAGACAAATTCAGAAGGTAGAGCTTATTTTATTTTTGCAGACTTAAGCTTGTTGCACAACTAATAGGAAATCCAGTACTTAATTTAATTTTCAGGAACGTGATTTCTTAGTACTATTGGAGTTGTGGGAAAGAAAGGGATATTTAAGATAGCTGACCTATTTTGCTCTGGAATGAACAGTGCAACATCCCCACTCAAATTCCAAGAAAAGCCACTAGGAAATAAATATATTTTTCTTTTCATGTTTATTCAGCTGACAAGCATGACCCTGAGGACTGATCAAACTAATAAAGGCCACTTTGCCCTTTTCAAAAAAATTAAGATTTTTTAATGATTACAGGAAAGGAAGACTGAACTGTTTTGTCTGATTAAAACTGGTGGGGTTTAATACTGGCA
>WBNO01020745.1:60881-85724 GCA_013400575.1 Peucedramus taeniatus
AACAACAGCAAATGATAAATACACTGGAAGTGCCTAACAAATGTGCAGCTTTTTTAAAACAATTATTCTGAAAGTAGATCTATTACTTTGTAGATGATATGCCATGAATTCAGTTTCCTGAATGAAAAATACACATTTATATAATGTATAATTTTTGTGTATTTATTTTAAATATGTGAAGTGTGACTGTAAGCCAAAATATTATAAAGTTGTTGTTTTTGTTCTTGTTTACCACTTTGGAGGCATTTTATGTATGATTTATTATTTCTATGTAAGATTTCATGACAGTATTGAGAATTGGCATGCTGGCAGAGAAAGCTAAAAATTGAAAATTAACAACTACACTCTGGCTAAAAAACTTTCTTTAAGAAAGGAAATACAAGAACTTCATGTGATAACCACTAGTCTGGACAAGAAGGCAAGAAGGTTTTTGTTTCCTTCCTTTTTGGGGAAAAAATATTGGAAATCCAAAGAATGAGAAAATTATTTGCCATGCTGTTTTTTTAAATAACTTTAATAATTTTAATAACTTTAGTAATTGTTTGCCATGTTGTTTTTTTAGTAAGTAGTCCTATAGTTCTGGTCTCAGACTGCTTCATCTTGTGTGCCCAAAGTGAGGGGGAAGAAAAAGAATCACCAATGAAATGCATGTGCTTAGACTGGTAACCAGAGAAACAAAACAAAACAAAAACAAAAAACTAAAACCAAACAAACAAACAACACAGTACCATAGTAGTTCTCTTTTCTGATCTGCTTATGAAAACAATCCACACACTAGAAGACTGCAAGATAAAACTGCAACACTAACAGAACTGGCGACACAAGGATGAACTAGGGGAGCACAACACTACTAAGAACACCAAGACACAGACGCACAACAACAGGCAAATTATTATTCAATTGTCTGCCTATTTATACTTAGTTTCTAATTCTGTCCATCTCATGTCCATGTAATAAGTTTATCAAATATGATCCAAGATTTCAGTTTTATCATCTGGACACCCACACACATGCTAAGGAAAGGAACCGACTTCATTTTAAATTCATAATTTCTTTACTACCAAAACCAAATTTTTTCACCAGACAAAATCTTACAGTTCATGAAATTTACTTTCTCCATGAAGAAGCTGGATCTGAAATAATGAAGCCTCCTAAGAGGGAACAAGGAAATGTAGTACTAAAACAGGTTTCCAGAGAGAAAGCCTGCTGACTCACACAGGATGAGCTTGAAAACAAAGCACCAGCTCATGGAAGAAGGAATTTTCTTGATCAAAGAGAGAAAAAAGCAGTGCCACTGAAGGGTTTAACTAGGGTATCAAACCGCAAAGAAGCAGTAATTGAACGCTGGAAAATCTGAAATTCCCAGAAAAACAGCAAAGTCAATGGGACACCAGGAAAAGCAAATGACAAAAGTCGCGACAAGAGCAGAAATATTTACCTGTGGTGCTTCTACTTGAGGCAGCATGGGGAATCCAGCTGAAGTGACAAAAAGTGGCAAGAGGCTGTGTCTACACAAAAACACATGGGTAGTACCAAAGCATATGACAATGAGTTAACTGAGTTTGTGCAGTTTAATCCTAGAAACACAACCCTGCTTTACAGATGGCTCCCAATACATGTCAAGCCCATGTGCACCCACCAAAACTCAGGAGTGGTAAGACACACATCTCCATGTGCCAAGGGCACTGCTTTTCCCAGATTTTGACCATTTGACCACTGATTGATTTTCAAACACCTACATCATTAATAAACTAACAGGACTACAGTTACATTCAAGCTTTTAAGTGATGGCCACAAAGAATGCATAATTAGGTACTCTTACATGCACTTACGATGTTTTGGTTTTCTAAAGTCTGTGTATACCACAACTACAAACATGTCTTGGGGAAAGTCCATTTTGTTCCCAGAGTCTCAAAAGAATAACATTTGTTACTTAAAACATCATTATGTTTTAAAATTAACTTGCTTACTGCTTCACATTAATATTCACATTAGTGTAATTCATTATATATCATGGCTGTATTACTTAAAGGAATTTATTTCAATTTTCTGAATGGTGATCAGGTAGTACAGTTATAGTTGTACAGAATTCTGTAGTACAGAATATCCATTGTTGATCTGTATTACAAAGTCTGTCCTTCTCTAGTTACTATGAAGTCCAAGAAAATACCATCTTTGCCTGCCCTACCCCTTTAGAAGAGGAGGGTGAGGTGGTAAGGATGACCAAAACCTTTCTGCCTCAATTATTTCTTCACCCCAACTCTGTCCTCTTCCTATTACTCATAAGAAAATATGCATTTCCAGTCTTTGTCAAGGAAAGGAAACATAAAGGCAGCATGGCTGATGTGGCATAAGAAAGGCAGAGCAGGACAGCAGCAGGAGAAGACAAAAATACAAAGTTTAAAAAAAAAAGGAAAAAAAAAAAAAGGAATCAGGTCAGGAAGGTAAGTCTCAGTCATCCAGCCCTGCCTTCTACTCCCACATCTTTGCCATCATTCAACCATAGCTCAGCAAAAGCAATTATCAAAAAAAACCACTCAAGACTGACTCAATTAAAATTGCCCATTGCCTTTCCCAGACACATCTAAATGATCCTTTAAGCAAAGAAATTTTTGAAGCTTCTGTGAACCATTTCCCTTAGGGCAATTTCCCCAGTGCACAGTGCAGTTCACCCATAGTGAAGCACGACACCAGCCCCTGTTCCACAACCAGGGCTGGTAGAAGTGCTGAGGGAGCCCTCCTCTGTCCACAGAACCATCACAATTGCCTCTTCCTTAGTGAAACAACACTCAGGATAGCAATTTGGGCTAACTTCAAATACACCATGCAAAATCTGCAAATGACCAGAAAACTACAGCATGTTTTATGATAAATGCTTTATCTTGAAGCTTAGCTGAGAGGGGACACCATAGAGAAGCACCTTTCCAGGCAGACTCCCACCCACTGCTTACTATTTTATGGTAACAGTTTTTAAACTTGAAAGCAGCTCTTCCAAACACACATTTAGGACAAAACTGAATTAACCGCTGAAAATGTCAAAATTTGCCTCACATCAGAAACTGAAAAGCACACCTTTTTCCTAAGTGCTGATGATTAACTTCTTACCAAGATGGCTTCTACAACAGCTATGGCAACATCTTATATTACTTACCTCTCATGGCAGACTCCCACAAACCAAGTGACAGCAGCAATAACTTTGGTTTTGATTTTCTGGGGTTTTCTTTTGTTTTTGTTTCTTTTGTTTGACTTTCTGTTTTGGTGGGGTTTGGTGTATTGGGGGGTTTGGGAGGGGGATGAGGGTTGCTGGGTTTTGGGGCAGCAGGAATGGTTTTGGGTTTGGGGGGCTTTTGTTTGCTTTTTCTTCTGTAAGGGAGCAAAGCAGGAGGAAAGGAAATAAAGAAGCTCACAAAGTGAAGGTCAGCCAGTCAGTAAGGAAAAAATCCTTGGTTTGATCAAAGAAAGCACTAAAAGCTACCACAACCTTCCAACTAAAGGCTTTTAAAACTCTTTGGTTATATACTATTTACTCAGACATCAACTACTTGTAAACAGACTGCTTCAGGCTAATCAGGAATGTTCCTTGATGTTAGCTAGTGACCCACTGCATTATCCTCTGGTAGTATGTTTATTTTACAGAATAGAGATGCAGAATAAAAGAGATGAGAAAAACACATTTTCTTCAAGTCACAGATTTTGTCTACATTGACTGAATCATGAGGAAAGGAATTTGCAAGACCTTTCTTACTCAATAATGCACTAAAAACCATGAAAATCTGGTACAAAGATAATACAGGCTGTGTTCAGTAATTTTGTTTTTCTCCTTTCATGCAGCATTTAAATGTTTCCCATAAAGACAATGATCATGCTCAATGACAGGTAATTTGAGTTGTTTGAAGACACACAATCTTCTCCAGAAAAACTACATTACTTAGCAGTGTTACTCAAGACGGAAAGCAAGGCCTAACAACACAAGCAGAACACGTGACGTGCTTGTAGCCAAGACAAAAGAATACCTCCTGCGATAAAAATAATTTGAAGCTAGCTGCACTTTTACAGGTGAATTTATTCCTTAACAGACCCAGAGTGTGTCATGTTAAAAAAAAAAAACCACTGACAGTTCAGCTTATGAACACTATAAAACATCATTTCATTCGTATACTGGAAAGACAACAAGCTTGTCTGCATCTCTGCATAGCAGAACCCACATTTTCTTGGAATTTACTAAGATGTCACATCAATGATGAGAATTTATCAGATGCAACTTCCCAGCTCTCTTGAGCTCCAATCACAATAAAGAAACAGTTTCTGTTCTCTCTGATGTGTAACAAACTATGGCAAAATCAAAACTTAAAACTGTTATGAGAAATATCAAATCAACACTCTGATTCAACTAATATTTGCTTTTAATCACATACACAATTTGAAACCCAACATGGGGAATGGTAAGAAAATGCAGATATTACAACATGAAAATTCATGAAAATTAACTTCCCCCTTCATAACATTTGGATAATCAAACTGACTTCAAGCACAAGTTCTCTGTCAGTATTCCAGGGCAAAGTATTGGCGTTCTTTATGAAAATCTCTGATGTCATAGCCCGATCTCTCTTGCAACTTATTATGAACTCTGTAACAAAGAGGCAAACTTTTTTTCTTTTTTTTTTAATGAAAAATTGTCAGCAATATAAGTGTAACTAATACTTTAATAATATCTTTGGTATTCCTTCCACCAATGCAGCAGAACTCAGATATTTAAATTGCACAAGTGAATTTTCTTAATCTCATAGAATTATTATTTTTTACCAGGGGGATTACGACCAAAATATTTCTGAAATTTGACTGTGAAAAATTAAAATGCAATATAGCAAATTAATCAAGACCCTAATTAATAAAAAAAGGAAGGATTCTCTGGTTAGATTTTATGTCCATTAACTGTAAGCCCTTAAAAGCAAGTTTATTACACATTATTAAATACTGAGAGCAAATCTTACAAAATCACAGAATTAAGTAGGTTGGAAAAGACCTCGAGATCATCAAGTCCAATCTATGACCTGACACCATCCTGTCATCAAGACTATGGCACTAAAGTGCCACATCCAATCTTTTTTCCAACACCTCCAGGGATGGTGACACCACCACCTCCCTGGAAAGCCCATTCCAATGCCCAATCTCTCTTTCTATGAAGAACTACTCCCTGATGTCTAACCTGAACCTCCCCTGCTGCAGCTTAGGACTGGGTCCTCTTGGCCTTTGCTGGTGACCTGGGAGAAGAGACCAACCCCCACCTGGCTACAGCCTCCTTTCAGGCAGGTGTAGGCAGTCATAAAGTCTCCCCTGAGCCTCCTTTTCTCCAGGATTAACAATCCCAGCTCCCTCAGCCGCTCCTCACAGGACTTGTGCTCCAGACCCTTCACCAGCCTTGCTGCCCTCCTCTGGATCCATTCAAGCATCTCAACATTCTCCCTATAAACTGAGGGGCCCGGAACTAAACATAAGATTCAAGGTGTGGCCTCACCAGTGCCCAGTACAGGGGGACAATCCCTGCCCTGCTCCTGCTGGCCACACCATTGCTGATCCAGGCCAGGATGCCATTGGCCTTCTTGGCCCCCTGGGCACACCCTGGCTCCTGATTGCCGCTGTCAATCGGCATCCCTGGCTCCCTTTCTGCCTGGGCACTGTCCAGCCACTCTCTCCCCAGCCTGCGGCACTGCAGGGGATTGCTGTGGCCAAAGTGCAGGACCTGGCACTTGGTCTTGTTAAACCTCAGATTGTTGGACTCGGCCCATCCAGCCAGCCTGTCCAGGTCTCTCTGCAGAGCCCTCCTACCCTCCAGCAGATCAACACTCACACCCAGCTTGGTGTCATCTGCTAATTTACTGTGGCAGACTCAATCCCCTCATCCACATCATTAGAAAATATATTAAACAGGACTGGGCCCAATACAGATCCCTGGGGAACACCGTTGGTGACCGGAAACCCATTCCCATGAATGATGCAGCACCATTCACCACCACTTTCTGGGCCTGGCCATCCAGCCAGCTCTTAACCCAGCAAAGAGTGCTTCTGTCCAAGCCCTGGGCTGACAGCCCCTCCAGCAGAATGCTGTGGTAGAAAGTATCAAAGGCTTTGCCAAAGTCCAGGCAGACAATATCCACATCCTTCCCCGCACCCATCAGGCAGGTCACCTGGTGATAAAATGAGATCAGGCTGGGTCAGCCCCTGATCTGCCCCTCCTAAACCCATGCTGGCTGGCTCTGATCCTGTAGGCGCTTTATGATCATACTTAAGATGATCTGTTCCATAACTTTGCCGGACACTGAGGGTCAGGCTGACTGGCCTGTAGTTCACCAGCTCCTCCTTCCAGCCCCTTATAAATGGGTGTCACAGTGTCCAGCTTCTGGTCATCTCTAACCCTCCCTGGTGAGCCAGGACTGATACTAGATGGTGGAGAGAGGCTTGGTGAGCTCTTCTGCCACCTCCCTCAGTATCCTTGGATAGATCCCAGGTGAAACTTAACAGGTCATTTAGATACCTGTATGTATAGACTGGCATTTAAAAGGCTATCACAAACCAGAACAAGTCCAACCATAACAAAGGGGGCACATGCTAGAGACAGATTCATTGAAGTCATCAAGCTACCTGCACCAGTCAACGGAATCCCTTAGGAAACACTCACTAGAAGCACCCAAAACTATTTAAAATATTAAGCCAGTAATGATTAACAAGCAAATATTTGCTGCTGGACACCTCTGCTCTGTACCACCAGCAACACTTCTGCTTATGAAAGACACTCTACAATGATGCTGGAATCAAGATGTGCAAATGAAAGAAGAAGTCAAAGGTCCCTACTGGTATAAAAGTCACACTTACGGAAAAAAGCTAACAATAATCATCTCAATTTTATTACAGCCTACTAAGAATCAACATGGTTTAACTCAGATCTCTTTTTGCTGCTTTTAACATAGCCAACTTTGCTTTTGTTGTATTATATTACCATAGGTGAAAAGTTCATTTCCTTCTAAAAATAAATATATAAAATATTTCTTAATACTGAATAGTATTCACTCCCTGATCAGCATAGCTTTTCTGGAAAAAGAAGCAATTGTCTTATGAGAATTCTGTCAGAAAGCAATGCATGGCAATAAGATGTATCTTCTCACTGAAACAGGAAACTCTGCAAGCTGGCATTTAGAAACAAATATTATTTTTCCCCTATAGAGTCTGGCAAATAGCCATAACACGACTCATACGTGATACTGATACATCCAATCATGGAACACAAACTAATAGGAAAAATTAAACCAAATCAACTCCAGTAATATGTGTATCATGCAATGAAGGACTTTTTCTTGTTCTCGCGTATTTTCTTGTAAGGGGTGTAGAAGGGGGTGACACATGAAGGTACTCTAGAAGGAACAGATTCTCTTTCCACTCTTTGTGACTAAGTAAGAATTCCAACTCTCTCCATTTATATTTAATTACGCAATTTTTGCTGTACACACAATCTACTATGCTATTTTACACCACACATTGAAGCTAAATATTTGATTTCTGACAAGGTTTGACAGTGTTTTGTAAGGACTGTCATCATTTTATGCATGCATTCAAACCAATTAAATAACATTTTTTTCATCTTGAGTTGGCTTCATTTTTTTTCTGGTTTTTAGTCCCAAGTTTTAGAGCATCAAAATGTTAAATTTCTCAGGAATGGTAATTAGCCATTGGTAATTTTTGCTCATGTAAAATAAAAATGTATAAAGAAGGGACTTCTTAAATAATTAAACTCCCTTCCTGAGCAATAAAAGAAATAACTGATTCCCAAATATATTTAATTGAACCTACTGCTGTTTCAAATTCAATTTTTCTTTAATTGGTAAGTGTAGTACATGTGAATTATTAACCAGCAATCCCCAAGAACAGGATATAAAATAAAAAGAGAAAAGGCTTCCAATGTAGCTGGAAGATAAACTCGCTTTTTTCAAGACACTCTGTAGAATTCTCCTGCTGTGCTGCTTTCTTTATTACCATCTACCTGAAGTTCTGCTGGAAGGTTTCCTCTAAGGAGCCCAAGAAATCAGCTTGAGGATGACGGTATTACGGGACTTGCCTTCTCTGAAATGTTAAAGATTTTTAGAAGGGCTACAGGCACAAGAATCTGCACTGTGACTTCTAAAGAAGCTGAAGAGTAAGCAAGAACTTTTTAGAGGCACCTCTTCTAACAAGTAATTGTGCAGCCAAGAGTTGTCTCCCCATTAACCCGTTAAGACAAGAATGAGTCAGAGATAACTCCAAGAAGCCACATGGAAAACTGTTTAATGCCAACTGTGCAAAGCACATAGAATGTCTGCCTATGCAACACTCTAGTACAGCAAGCGACAACTATTCTACTATATTTTTATGTTATGTTCTTAAGATACCTACCGTTACCTCAGCTTTCCTGCATTTAAACAAGGCTATTACCCCAGTCATCAGCAAAATTATGTTAACAGCACTAATAGCATTCAATGCTATTCCAAATCTGATGCTGCTCATTATTTACCCAAAAATGCTGATGAACAGAAATTCTACTTTGGTAGTTACCAGCTCTTGCTTCAGAAACACACCAGTCTTCTGTACAGCCTGAACACCAAGTGACCCAGGAACTTCTCATATCACTGGGTCATTTTTTATTTCTGTTTTTGAAAGTGAAGTCCACCGGATAAGACGAGCTGGCACCTGCTGGCACCTCAGCTCTGCTGGCTGTGGATTACCTCAGCTGAGATTGCAAAAGTCTATGAAGGACATGCAAAAAGGATGTTAGTGGCAAAAGGACTGCTCCACAGGTCCAACAATACCTTAACTATCCTAACACAACACAACACACAGAACTCTACCCTGTTGCCAGAAAGGTGTTTCTTCTGTTCTTTGGAAGAGTTCCCCAAGCAAAGAAATGCACATGTAAGAAAAGCTGAGCCCTAGACATACGCATAAGCTTATCTTCTCACCAAACACACATCCTCAGAACATCAATACATTCTCTAAGCAGCAGTACCACCAGTACCTTCTGCTGCTGTTGAAGTTCCTCAGTAGTCCACTTGGTTACCACTGCATATGACACCGAAGAAGAAGATATGTCACTTAGTACTACATGGCAATGTGAACAAAAGAGGCTTTTTCCTAGCTTTTCATTTAAAAATAACGCAGGAAAACCGTAGTAAAAATACAAAAAGCAGAAACAAAACAGGCAGGGATTGCTCAGTAGAGGTTAATCACCTACAGGGGAGAGCTCACAACTGTTTCCCAGAGAGACTTGGGAGCTGTCGCGTTAAGCTCAAGTAATAAAAACGTGACGTGCTAAGAGAGCTGCCTACCAAAAGAAGAAGCCAAAACTCAGCACTGGTCCAGCCAGGCACCAAAGGCAGCCAAAATAGTTGCCAGCATTCCCAGCAAGCAGAGCAGCAGAAGCAAACAAGGCAGTGTCTGGGCAAGAGGCACAGCATGAAATCACACTTGACTAACACCCACCCCCAGCACAGAAGAAAGTACCCACCATGCTCACATCTATTTTTAGAAAATACTTCTCCTAATAAGGATGAGAAAGAAGCACACTCATCCTGCACATCAAGTGAAAACATTTTTAATTACATAAAATGCTGAAATGTTTAAGTTTAAGACATGAAATTGGCTTCCTATCTTCAGCCGCAAGTTTCCTGTGAGGAGAAGCCTCTTCCTTTCTTATTTCCTCTGAGAAACGTTCCTCAACTTCTACTTAAAGCAACAGGAAATTGTTGAATATTTAGATACATCTTATCTAACTATTTTTGCTAGTTCAGATTGGACACAATTACGTAGGAATGCAGCAGTTACTGATGTACCACCAGAGAGCACTAACCTAGGGAAGTTGTGCAGGAGCAGCCCTTTTTAGTCAATGACCGAACAGAGCAAATCATTTGATTAGTCATTAGTTAATAAAATAACCATGTGAACACATAGCCCCACAAGCACAGTACTCTAAAGGATTCACCCACCAGCCTATTCCCACTTCACCTCTCCAAAAAAACATGGCAAGTTTGAATGTCACTATGATCCCTGTTACAGGTCTTCTGTGCAGACACAGAACACAATGGCATATGAACCTGGGAGGGGAAGGACAGGACACGCAATGCAGTGCCTTTAAGAAGAGCAACATGCTCTAAAACTGCTCTACTTTGAACAGAACTTTAGCAATTCAATTACAGAAGTATCATTTGACTTTTAATCTAGAGGCGTCCTCCAGCACAGGAGAAAATCACTTTATGTTTGACAGTAAAAAGCCACTCCACTGGAGAGTTTTGAATTTGGAAGAGAAGGGAAATATAATGAAAGCATGGCCACTCCACAGGAGACTGAACCTACTTTTTCCATTCAAAAAACTACAATGTGATTTCTGAAGTTCTGAGTAACAGGGAAAAAAGGATGTCTTCTGAGGGTAAATTCTTCAAACTCACATTCTAAGCTTTTGATATTACTCCATATTCAGCTATAATCAGCACTAATATTTTATAGAGAATTAAATTTATACAGACTAATTTCTAGTCTTTTCTAGGGATGAGAAGGGAGTTACGGTTCTTCCTTTTTGTATAATGCTCATGTAGGATAATATTTCTAAAGGGGCAATTTTAACTTTAACTGACAAACCCATGAAGCCTTGTAACCATCCTTTTACAGAATGTACAGAAAAATACTTTAAAGCCAAAAAAAGGCAGCTATATGTGTGAATCAGTGTGTCATTTCCTAGACTGAATCGCTGTGTTACTAAATTGCAACCCAATGTTTTCCTGAAACTCTACCATCATGTATAGATTACACACTGGTCACTTAAGTACCTTTCATCTTAATTTTATAATCCTTGAGGGATACATGGAGAAAACCCTAACAACATCCTGCATGGTTTTTTCAGTTTCAGTTACTTAATGAGCATTGTGCCTTCAAGGTAAAAACCAGATGAGTATTTTCACTGAGCATAATAACCATCCTGTGATTTCATCTTCCTAGAGAAACTCTGTATCCTGCATTATTTACCACAAGCACTCCTTGTAAGTTACTTAGCACTGCTAAAAATTCAAAAGATTACATTTAACTGCTGCACAGTAAGCACTGAACAGTATTTTGGCATGTGACCATTTATTGTGCCCAACTAAGCATCACAGAAATTGTCTTGCTTGATTCAATATAAAGTTGTAACTGGGACTGAATTTTTGTCAGCTTTACTAGAACATGATGGGTTTAGAAACCTATTCAGTCAATCTCTGAATAAAAAAAAGTATGCCCAGTGTTAGAACAAGAGGCTGTAACAAAACAAATCAAATCAGCTCTATGAGCTCACAAAACTCAAGCTTCTTAAAGATACCTGAGCATGTTCAGACTAAAGACAGATACTCCAAAATTACTCTGTAAGATAAGAGGCCTAAGATACAAGAGTGGTGAAGAAAAGCAAAGGAAAAAAATTGCTTTTTTACTGCATCACTTCAAGAGCTCTTAACTTCCAAATATGCCCATTGCCTATAGCAGTGTCTTAATTACACAAAATAAAGTCTTATCATCAAGCCTTTTGTGAATGATTTCTAAACTTTCTGGAATTTCTACAGTAACTAAACCAAATGTATAACACATTACCATGGCACAGTATCACCTGGGGGGTGTACCAGGCCATTGGGCTGGTATACTCACAACCTGAAGGATGAAGAAATCTCATTTACCATCTACTCCTTCAACTAACCAGTCACTGAAGCGGATGTTTAAAACTATTTTACAAGTTCTCACTTCTCTCTAGTTTAGACAGCACAGGTAATATATAGAAAATCCCTATTTGCATGTCTCTGCTTTCTCCCAGCACTAAAATTTTCTTCAGAATTTACACTGTGAGAGTATTGAGGCTTCTCTCATCTTCCTTCTCTCCTTTCATATTTAGAGCAGAGGTTTGATGTTTGCACTTTTCAGCTTTGGTTTCTTCCCTTCCTCATCTAGCTGCACAGTAGAAGTCCACCTCTCTTCTCTCACTCCAGTTTTTCTTTAAGCTCTACTCAAGCAACCCAAGAAACACTTGCACAGTTGCCCACCTTCACCACATCAGGAGTTGTAAACAGGCAGGCCACTTTCTCATTCTGCTTGTTCAATGACTCGTCAGTGCCCCAGTGACAAAGACTTTCATGTCAGAACATAGAGAAGAAGGTGACAGGTGAGACTACAATTCAAAGTAGTGCATGCATTTACATCAGACTCCCCACACCTGACAGGAGTTTTACACATAATCAGCTCTCCAAATCACTCCAGTCATGCTGTGTTTGTGCCCCCATGTACACTGTTTCAGAAAGACTATATTCAGCTTCCCCTTCTGTTTACAAGATTGATTCCAATTACAAGCAATCTTTCCTTGGCTTAGAATTCTTTCAAATTAGAAAAATGGAAAGGGGTGAGGACACAGCCAGGTCTCCATATATCATAGGTCATCTAAATACGCAGGAGACTCAGGTTAATTAATTTACTAATATTTCACGCAGATGAGCAAACGAACTCCTTGGTTTTACTGAAGAGAAGAACAAGTCAAATCCTGTACCTGCTATACCCGAAACAAATCATAGCAGTAACTCATACGTTACAGAACCGAACAGCACCTGAAATTAACATGAAATTCTGTACCAACACAGTGCTAGGACAGCTTACAAGAGTGAATGAGGAGGTAACTCATTAAGATCAACGTCCCATGTTCGCTCAAACAAGACTGCTATTTAAAAATAAAATAATTTCACATAGCGTAGCTCAAACCCACAGAGGTACTGACGACAAAAAGCTCCACACAGAACACACTACCAACTGACAGAAGTCATCCTATAGAAACACACAAATAGAGATTCTGCTGACAAGATAAAGTCAAGGCAACTTTAGCATATAGGTGGAACCAGATTATCTACATAGTCCTTTCCAACACAAATAAATCATTTCATGATTCTATGCTTTCATATCCCACATAGTATTTAAGTCAAATTTAATGAGTCGCTGACTCTTAAATTTTACCTCCTTTAAACTACAGGCACAAAAGCTCAGCTCAGGGCCTACCTCCTAACAAACAATAACTCCTAAATGGTTCCTTCACAAATCTGTATCCTTTGAAAACATGGTCCTTTCTATCTACATGTCCACAAATTTTCCAAAGTCATATGTATTTCCATTGGTGACATTTAAAACAGCCTCTCCTTCCAGCATCACTAAATATGCCACAGGCTTTGCTGTTTGCCTTTTTGACATGTTCACCGTATTAAGAAAATACCTTTATTACTGCCGTAACCACCATTTTATCTCTACAAATAAAGATGACAAAACAATTTGATAGGAATTTCTGGGTGTAGTTGAATTTCCAAGAGCTTATCTGAATGACAGCTTCAGTAAAATCCACATTAGAAACTTCAGAATCAAAGCAGGATTTTCTCCCATTTCAGGGAAATGCTTAATCCTAATTATCTCTTTACACAATCATTAAGCAATAAATAGATTAAAGAATTTACTACAAACTTAATTCTTCACGCCTTCTTTAACAAATCTTTCCAAGAGATGGAATCAAAATCTTTTTTCATTTCATTAGCAGTAAGACAGAATTCACTTGAAAAAGAAATTCAAAAAGAAAAAGATATTTTCAGGGCTTATTTTCTCTTTACTGCTAGAAAATAATTTGCATTGGTAATGAAAATCACTGTCACCAGTGTTATTTCACATTTAGCATGACAGAAGAGCAAAGTATTGTAGCAAAGCATCTTTTCTTTCTCCCATTCCCTGTCTCTCTATTTGCATTAGGCAAATACTGGCTACCAAGAAAGAACTGAAATTAATACTCATTTTATAAGGCAACTCTATTTCAGTACACTGTGGTAAAGAGTAACACTAAATCACAGTAGGTTTTGGTTTCACAATTAAATACTACAGAGGAGGATCCTATAGAGGAGACACCAACATACCTGAAAACTATCTCAGTACTAGCACAAAGTTTACTAAGGCAACTTTCGCTAGTTCCTTGAGAAAATTTATATATACAACATTTCTGCAAGGAAAATTTAAATTTTTTATACAAGCTACTTCATTAATAAAACTGCTAGTTCACAAAATTTAGTCTGCCCCAATCTTGATGATGTGAAAGGGAAGCTAGTTAGAGCATATACAGGCTGCCTGTGGCAAAAGGTGCATGACCAAAAGGACGTCCAGAGATTAATTTTCTGACCAGTTCTGTAAGACTTGTTTCTACATGGATTTTTCACAGAAGGAGGAAGCCGACAAAACTGAACAGTTTTCTGACATAATATTGATTTGGCTAAATCAAGGAGGTGACAGCATCAGAAATGCCATGATGGCAGTAACAGTAATTGCCAATTACTCCCCTCTGCAGTCTTAGCCTCATTCTTGGAAATATATAAAAAATATTCTTTCCCCAATAATTATATTAAATAAACAACTTGCTTCACCATGAACATGCCTTAATCTAAAGTATTAGGAGTTAAAGACAATAAATCCAGTACTTTATGAAATGGGTTCAGAAGTACAGTTTCATTCACAATTCCAGTGAAGTTCTATCACTAGATTACAGTTTTATTCTGGTACAATCCCTTGATCTCATCCCCTTAGCCTGAAAGCAGAACATTTGATTAAAAAGGAAGATAACTGAATTGAATCATATAGGACAGAATTAAAGATGCCTGAAAGTTAACCTAGCTAGGATTTTTTTGTAGTAGTAGCAGTAGTTTACATCAACAAGATCCTATATTTCATTCAGGCTTTTTACTAAAAATTTTAAAACTCATTTGTTTGGCCTTTCATAGCTTACTCTCTATTTCTAGTATTAGTAGAAATTACAGGTGCCCAGCTAGGAGCTGCAGTACATGATTAAAGCATTGCCATGACAATATGCTTAGCCTTGCATCATAATTATTATCCAAAAAAATAACTACCCCTAAGGTGAAACAATTCTGCCTGTTAATTTTATATATAAGTTTCTAAGCTGTGTGCACACTTCAGTTGTGCAAGAGATATGTGACAGGCTCACAGATCGATTCAGCTTGCTAGCATGAATATATTTGTAAATTTTACTCAGGCTTGTGGGTTTTTCTTAAAAATTACAAATTACCCGCAAAACACGGCATCAGCAGGTTATATAGATGAAACCTTTTGAGCAATCTCAGTTATTTCATACTGAACAACCACTTCCAGATGGAAAAAAGGAGTAGCAGAAGGATTCCTAAGCTTTCCTATGTGGCCAAAGGGACAAGAAGAGTGCATGCTGCCCACGCACGTACATGTACAAGCTGATGTAAACTACAGAACTATTAGTTTATAAATCTCAACTTTGAGTCCCTGTAGAGGTGGGTGTTCAGCTTCTCAGTGTTTACTGTTTGGAAGTAACATGCTGAAGCCACAGAGGCAGCATTACAAAGTGGGCATTCACAGCCCTCACTCCTGCTGCAAAGTCCACGCCACCCTGCGCTCTGACTTGATGCCACACCCTCCCAACCACTAATTATAGTGGTTCTTCACACCGAACACTTCTTCACCCTTTGCGTTATCAGAAAATGCTCTTGTGGTAATTCTCCCCGCCATCTTGATTAAAGATTATTCCCCTTCTAGTGGCAGAGAAACCCATTTTGGAAACTATGACCTCAGCCCTGCCAGGCTGTCCAATCTTTCTGACAACTTCCAGACACTGAATAATTTAAGCAGACAGCATACATGTTACCAGCTATACTAAGACTGAAGTTCATACTTAAAGGCCTTCAAGGCTTGCACAAAATGCTTCAGAATACCAGAATACATAAAGTCCCCCTTTGCTGATCTAGTGAACACTCAACTGGATGTTGCACATAGAACAGCTATGAATACAGTTACAGTCTAGGCATATGGCAATATGGCCCCAAGGACCAAGCAGAACATGCAGTATTTCAGTATCATCTAAATTAAGCAAAGCCAAATAATGCAAAACCAGGCCTGTCACCACCCCATCACACAGAACAACAGTGCCCAGCTAATGCACGGACAGAGGTGCATTGGATATTTTCTCTAAGAAGAGATTCTTCCAGATGCAGAAAAAAACCTCAACTCATTAGCAGTATTATTACTCAAAGCCTGCTGTTGCAAATATTTCGTCTTTATTTATCAACAGAAGACCAATTTTGGAAACTACTCCAGAACAGAACATGAAGGCTTTATTGGTGCAACGGGACCTACACAAAATAATATCCAGCAGGTTAGCTTCTTTCCTTTTGCTTTTAGTCTGTTCCAGTCCATGAAACAATTGCTGCAGCTTTCCTTTCATTAAGGATGTTCAAGATTCAGTGTCAACATTACTAACTAAAACTCCGCAAGCTACAGTACACACTCCTTAAATAGGAAATCTTCTAGCAACATCAGCCAACAAAAAAACTTCATAGTTCAACATTTCTAAAGTTGAGTGGGCTTTTTTTTGTGTGTGCAGGTTTTGCATTTCAGAGATCTTTAAATCACATGACAACACTTAAATGTTGCAGGCAAGAGATTAAAATGCTAGTTGAATCTCTGATTACCCCAACATAAAAATGAATCTTTTTGTGTTTATTCTTTCATTAATCCCAATGGCTATATACTCATATTTCTGCATGTGATAGAGCAGGACTGTTGATTTAAAGAGAGGTGTACTAAATTTTATGAAAATTCAGTAACCAGGCACTATACTGTACATAGGCTGTCTTCTCATTTAAGCAGTGAGTTCTTATTATTTCTAAAGATGACAGGAGGAACAGAGGAATCACTTTCATCTCAAAAAGTACAAGACCAAATGTCTACTTAATCAAGAAATGTGCAATATCACCTCAGAGAGTGAGTTAGAACTTCATGGCAACTACACCTCCTAGCACAATGCAGAAGATTAATTTTTATGTTAGACCTGATAATGCAGTGATTATTTTCCCCCAAACACAGCAACACTATCCTCAGGCACAGAAATAGTTTTTTTTTCTCATCTGCAATTCTGTAAACAAGATGGAGTAGCCTGTAGTGGACCAGTATGCATTCATTTGGAAAAAGACACCAACAGACTGAAAGACACTCACAAAGTCATTTATAAAGTCATTTACGGTTTAGCATTACGACAAGAAATAACACACATCAATAAGCACCAGACTTGCTTCCAAAGAGCAACACCTTTCCATGAGAGAAGGGGAACATTCCATTCAAGCATTGTAACTCCAATCCCAAGTAGACAAAAGCTGCAAACCTCCCCAAGTCTTGGTCACCTTTTCCTGATCCTTAACAAAACAAGGCAGACAATGGATTATGCTTAGGCAGCCGGGCAGCAAGCAGCCAGAGGGCTGAGAGCACAGGTGCCACGGCACACGGACCACCGGGCACACTCAGGAACACCACAGAACAAAATCAAACTCACGAGCAAGATACACACCAAGGGAACACCTTCGGCAGAGAAATAACACTCGAGGCAGCCTGTATGGAACATGTACAACAACTTATAATCGATGTAAGCAGCAGTGTGAACCACATGAGTATTATGCTAAAAGATTCAGCTACTCCTAATTTAACAACTCACGCAGTTGCGTTGATAGAATATTCTAAAAGTACCCAAAAAGCAACACTGACACACTATTTCAAAAGCTGTATCTGAAACGTAGAACTCAATATAGGTCAGACTGCAAGCCCTCTAAAAATTACAGCAAAAATCTTGATTTGTAGTGAAGTATTTCATTATGTGGGAACTCAATTTTTTAAAAAAGTTGAACTGAAGCAAGCTATCTGACAAAGACTTTCATTAGTGCTGTAATCAAGTGCCAATATATTTTTACTACAATAACAACTCACAAGGCATGTGCAACAATACATCTCAATTATGAAGACCCAGGCTAAACATCTGCTGTTATAAATTCACTTGGGGGCCAGTGGAGAATTGAATCAAGTTGGACTACATAAATTTAAAGCAGAGAGGTATCAGAGAGCTTATTTCTCATTTACACTGCTAGATCAGCAGCAAAGACACTGTAGATGTTTGTAGGTGTAGACACTACACCTACAAACAGAAAGCAGAAAGAAATACTGCTTTCCACTACTACCTTTTATGTGTCCATCTTCAAAAACTGAAGAAAAAAAATAACCAAACCACAAACAAAACTCTTACATCACCCACAAAGAGGGTTGTGAGGAAATAATTGGACCAGCATTCATCTTTACCTTATTTATAACATTAACTGAAAAGCTTTATCATATATTACCTAGGCACGGCATGCTTGATATCTTTCTCCAAAATTTGATAGTGTTGCCTTGAAGCATAATATCTAAGATTTCACAGTGATTTTCTCTATTTCTGTGACCAGATTACCTCCTAGCCAGTGGCCAAGCAGAATTAGTTTTAAATAAAAATTATTGTTCCTGGCTTCTGCTAGACTAGAAAGTGGGAGTTGTCCAATATATTTAGAAGCTTTTCTTTTATGAAGTACTAGAATATCTCAAATTAAAATAGCTGTATACTTGTTAAGGTACAGTTGCAGTTTGCCTAAAGATCAAATGGTTAACCTATAAATATATTCATAAACAGGTTATACTTAACTGTTTTGGCACAGCCAGTCAGTGAAGCCAGATGTCTACAGAATAGCATGGGTTAAAGAAATTAAAGTCACTGAGACAACTAAGCCTCATTACTTTACAAAAATTGCATGCTTTGATGTTTATTCTACCCACTGCTGGATATTAAGGCTCACCACACAGAAATCTCACTAAGCTTCTTTTTTAGTAGCTGTTTTTCTAATTGTCTTCTCTCCCCTCCACCATTAAGCCTCCCATCATTAGAATGTCAAACACACAATGATTATTAACAAATCATCATCAAAAGAAGAAAAAAAAATCACATCTATTCACATGCTACTTCAGCAACACAGAAGCAGTCTCCTAATCTAACTTTGAATACAGACTGCTTTCTATACGTAGATCTAGCTTTCTTTTATATCAAACATACCTAACATTAAATATCAGCCACATGTGTAACACATTAAATCATTAATTCTAACACTATAATAGCTAACAAATCATTAAGAGTTCACACAGAATGCAAAGAGAAACAGGATACCAAATTTACCTTTTGATATTAACAAGCAAGAAGGGGAGCACATTTGCGTGGTAGTACCACTTGAAATATCCATACTTTTTTTCTAACTGAAGAAGATAAATGTGTTAACAAAGTGGTCGTGACATTTCTGGTGTCACAAGCTGCTGCAGAGAGATCAACAATGCATGAACTTCAACTTGTCAGATCAAGAGAAGCCAATTTTCAAGTAACAGCTCAAAATCTGCACATCTTAAGAACAGAGTTTAAATACTTACTGTTAACACAAACTCCCAGACCTCCTGCCTTTGTTCATCTAGTGTAATCCATCATGCAAGCAATTCACTAGTTCACTTCCATTTGATTACACTGCCTGTAGGATTATTCCACTTATACAGTAGACTCTGGACTAAACTATTCCTAGGTGCCCAAAACCCACATATCTTCTTCTCCATGTGACTCATCCTCTGGTGAATATCTAGAAACTTTTTTATCAAATTTTAACTTCCTAACAACATAATATGAAATAGCATAACAATGCAAGGGGAAAAAAAGAAAAAAAAAAAAAGCTAATTTTCTTGCACTTGTGGAAATTCAAGGTCTAAACTGTAACTAACAGTGCAAGACTGAAGTCTTACAGATGCCTGCTCTTAGAGCTTTAAAAGATGAATATTTTAATATTTTCACTGTTATGTTTGAGAAGCCTGCAAGTAGCAGCATACCTTGAAACACTTCAACTTCGAAATTATTTACTTCAGAAATCAAAAAGCACAGAGGTATATTTCCACCCCTGCCCCCAAGTGACTTAATGACCTAACAAATTAGTTATAGGCAGATGCAATATGGCAACAACTACAATGGCTTAGAATATTTAATAGCAATCTAATGTAGTGCATCAACAAAACAGAGGAGGAAAAGTAAGAACAGCAAATCACACAATTTTCTCTGGCCTAATAATTAATCTAGACAGATATTTTAAAAGTTATTTTGCTGACATTTGTCTGTAAAAAAATAGATCATGGGGTTCTAACCATGATTTCTTGACCTTCTTATACCCCCTTTTATAAGGAAAATAATTATGGCTTTGAAATCTTGTCAGTATAAATTGCTTCATGGTGTCATATGGGACAAGCTTTTTCAGCTGCCACGTCTATGTACGTTTACAATCTTCCAGTTTAAAGCCCTTACAGCATTTAAAAATTAGCTTTTCCTTCCCTGATCCAGTATCAACCTAATGTCTGTACTTGAATAATCCATCAGTACCTGATCTAAAGCAAATGGTCAAGATTCTCCTATCCAGACTTAATACCCTGCATCTCAATTTAAGATGTTACCCAGTTTGAAAGAAGCTTCTGATCATCATTCCTCTAATAAGGGAAAAGTCTGAAAGGTGAACAGAAATCTCTGCCTGAGTCTGTAGGAGGCTGTGATGAACAAGATCAGTAAGAGGTTATATGTAATACGTTTTCTGTCTTCATTTGGAAAGCTATCCTGGAAGCCAGGGGAAAGAGGCACAGATTCCTGGAGATTTATCAAACACCCCTCCAACACACACACACAGAGAAACTGAGTATCCAGTAGAGATTTTATGACCTCCAAACTATTAACTAGTGGTGACAGTCTGGACATGCTGGGTCATCACCATTACTGTCAGGGTAGGCTAATGACAGATTAATGACACACTGTTCATAGCTCATCTTCCTCTGTACAGGAGAAGCTCCACTACAGTGGTCCTCTAGACCAGGATACACACTGACGTATCTTAAAATGAGAGAACAGGATGTTATGGAGAGATTAATCATGTTTCCAAGCTCCAGGATTCTTTCATGCATTCCTGAGCCCTCCAAAACCTGAACTTGGATTTCTAAGCAGCACTTAAAACAGACTTGTTGTGAAGATAAGAGAGACTGAAGATGTTCCTTATTCTTTCACTTTACTAAATCTAGCTATCCTGTCCACTCTGGAAAGACCTTCAATTTTCTTGTCAATCAGCATTTGACTGAGGGATAGACAATCCAAACCAGAGTGTGTCAGATAAAGTGGCTTGATTATTGAGAAAAATCCTTAACACTGCAATTTGGCTCAGTTCTCGCTTAGATAATGGTAGGTTAGGAACCTGTCCCAAGGCTTTTTGACTTCAAATTTTCACCCATTCTAAGAACTCCTATGTGTGGTCAAGCAAAAGACAACATGAAAATTTAACCAAAGCAAGATAGTTTCATTTTAGGAATATCACTGTTCTGTTAGCCACTTGTGCATATGAAATCGGTCCACTTCCTACTTACTCATTAGATAAATAGCTGAAACATGCATTCCACATACAGTGACAGAATGAACTGTAAACAGGTAATGACCCAAAATAACAACCCAAAATATTTCCCTTTTGTGAAGATACCAGGGTGGTTTGTTGAAATGGAGGTGGTGAGCTTTTGGGTGTGTAATGGCTAAACCTCTGAGCTGATAAGAGAGTGAGTGAATGATAGGTTATGAGTGAGATAGGAGCCAGATCCCATGGAGACAGATGTCATCCATCCTCTTGTCATCCTAACCTGCCCTCCTTTTGCACAAACCACTGGGCTGTGGGGCTCTCCCTACTTCTGTGGGAAATACCAGGCCATTTCCCTGTGGCCTGAGGGTGTTCATCTCTGTTAATGGGCCATAATGGGACTCAACTGCATAATGGGACTCAACACACTGGTGTGATGGGTAGCTGTGTTGTCTTAGAAGGTGCCAAGGACTGCCGAAGATTCCAATGATCCACAACAATACATCATCCAGTGCAAAGCTCCTGCCCTAGGGGAGGTACCTAATCATTCCCACCTGAACCTGAGTGAACATAAACCAAATATATTTTGTGTTCCGGGGATTTTCATGGGGATTATTTTTCCCCAACACTTCTTCAAGACTTCACCCACCAACAGATTGATCAGGTCTGCAACCACCACTTCAACCAATTGGACTCGAAGTAACCAGGAGTACTCTGCAGTAACCAAATCTTGGCGCAGGGCCTAAAGGTGGTGAGATCCTCACAGTCTTGTCCTTTATCTCTTCCCTTTTTTCCCTAGTGCATATCCTTGGGTGATGTTGTTGTGTTTTCATACTGTAGTTCTTTCATACTGTAATGCCTTCATGTTGTTATATTACTATAAATAAGAAAATGGCTACATTTTATGTTTTCCTCTGCAATGTACATGTATGTTTTCCTCTGCAATCAAACTGCTCAGTAACTATCAAGTAACTATCAGTATCATGCCAGTTACTATCAAGACAGTTACTGGCATGATAAAAAATTTGGATGTTCCATTTAGACATTAGTACCTAGAAAAGCATTAGACACTAGCAGTCGGAGGAAAAAAGAGAAGCAGGGATTTCAACATCTGTGTTGTTACCTGGAACTAAAACTTGACTGACTTGCATTCAAAATTCATCATCCCCTTCTAGAACAGTGAATACAGAAAATAAATATATTCCTCCTTGGTCTACATGCCACAAATACACTACTAGGCAGAACGGAGAAAGTGTTTTGGTTTGGACTGTGAAACTAAAGGAGAAAGAACAAAGTCTCACTAGAAGCATAATGCCTCTATGAAAAAACTTCTATGCATGGTAGCTCTTTAGCAGACGAAATGACTAATACAGAAGTGACATGCTAAACCACATCCTGGAAAGTAATTACACAGTACAAAAGACAGCTCCTAAAATTAATCAAGAAACTCCTGAAAACAGATAGCCCCCAATAAAGCTAAACCCACAACCCGTATCAGATTCCCATGCTTCACTTTTTTCAGGTTGCTCATACAAATACAGACTCACAGCTCTAAAGAGTTTCAAAGCAAAATGTCTGCTAGCATCAGCATTTCTTCCCTCAAAGATCTACTTCTACTTTCTGGATATGTATGTAAGAACTTGCTACTTACATCACAGATAAACTAGCTGTGTTCATGGAAATCATTAAATTAGGTCAGTCCAAATAATCCAACTATTTCTTTTTCCTCTTTGCTTTTAAGTAGTCAAGCTACACCTTGCTTTATTTCTGAAAACTGTTCACCTGTACAATTATGTTTGGAAGAAAGCAACCAGCTTCAGCATCCAACTGAACACACATCTCTGCAACTGAAGCCTCATTAAAATAATTTTACTGCTTAGAAAAGAGCTTACATAATTCTTCTAAGGAAACTAGCATTAGTAGCCCAATGAAAATAAAAGTAGCAGCAACTAATGCAGAGAAAAAAAATAAAGGGAAGAAGAAAAAGCCATGTCTACAAAACCAATTCTGTACAGTTTTAGACTTATACCAGGGCTATAATACATGTGATAAATCAGCCATGCTAGCAAGTGCTCGAGGCTGAAGCCAGGCACAGAGTAACAAAATGAAGGTAGCAAATTACAACTCTAGGTGCATGGCCACATATATTCATCATACCACATAAACATGGAATCAAGCCATCAAATTGGACAACCTTAGGCCAGTGTGCTGCACACCACCACAGGTAACCTCAACACCAGTCCCGCACTGCAGGTTCCTTAACTTACCACTGCAACATTCTTTCAAATCTGCCATTGTCCTCCTGCAGAAAGGCAATTTATAATCAAGAGAACAACGGAAAAGGAGATGGCTTTCTTGTACCTTTCGTAAGAGCACACCTATTAAGAGAACAGAATACTTTAACCCAATTAGTTATGGCATTCTCAATCTTCTGTATAAAACTGCAGCACGATTCTGGCCTCCATGCAACTCAAAGCTTAAACTCATAAACACAAATTTATAAAAGAGGCTGACTGATTTAAGATGGCAAAAAGGTTTTAAACCCTTGACAATAAGATGACCAATGAATTTAGCTTCAGAACAGGTAAACCTTCAGCTTTTGCCACATTCAAGGCTTTTCCTTGGCAATCTTTCTTCATTAAGCTAAAATTACTGAAAAAAAAAGTTTTAATTAATACTATGTTCCCCTGCCACATCTCCTACTCCTAAGATACTTATAATATCCACCTCTGACAAATTCAACATGTTTTTATGGAGATTTGTTGAAATAAAAATGTACGCTACAAAGAGTGGTTTGATTTTTAAAGATCTCTCAACTCACCTCATTTACTATGTAATCTTGTCCCCTTGTAGAAAGGGGACAAGATTACATAGTAAATGAAAGGGTTCTCCTGCAAAAAAAAAAATCAGTTTTACCCTTTTACACAGTAAACCCACTTTGGAGAAGTTACAAATGTAACACTCTGTATTAAAAAATCAGTATCAGTACTGATGTTTACACTTAGCAGTTCTCAAACCACAGATTTTCTTCTTTCACAATGACAGCTGACAGACATACCTTGTAGCCCTAGAGGGACAGGTGTTCAAGTTCCATACCTGAAACCACCCTATGTTCAGCTCTACAGAACTCAGCCAACAACAGTACCCACTTCCCTATAAACATTCAGGGACTTTGGGGGTGGAGGAGGGAAGCTAGAAAAGCATTTTACACATAACCTAAGTGATGTTCTAAAAATACTATTGCATAAAGAAATAAGGCACGACACTTCCTTAAAGAAGCAATGACATGACTGCGTATCTACTGCAAATAACAAAATATGTACGGATCCACATCCTCTTTTGACGGCAGCACTGGATTCACTTGGAAACTAACATCAATGGCCACTTCCAACAGCTCTTCAGACAAGACATCACCTTGTTTCAACTTTACTCTTCTTAAGAAATGCAGATATTACTACAAGTTTGAACTAATTTCTTGGCATTATTACATGGCCAGATCACT
>WBNO01020747.1:0-12482 GCA_013400575.1 Peucedramus taeniatus
AAGACCTCTGTTCCCAGAGATGAAGGTGATTTTAAAGATAAATAATGAAAACCTTTGCCTTTGAACTGCTCATCTTTAAAACTGTACCCCATAAACTGGGGTTGACATGGCCCATAAACACAGCTGTGAGGAAAAACTTGTCGAAAATGAGAAGGACTTCATGATTACAGATTTCCCCAGGTGGCTGCTATTCATGAGAGAGCTGTTTGTTCTTGTGGAGAAGTCTTCATAACATGANGTCTTCATAACATGAATGAGAGGGACTTCTCTCCCTAAGTGAAAAAAAGAAAGACTATTTTAGAGGTGATAAAGTAACTAAAATTTTAGGTTTTGTTTCTTTACATTATCAGTGGGAAGAAAAGGTTGTGGGGAGAGGAGGTGTTCTGAAGGTTTTGTTCTTATTTTTATTACTCTTTCTTTTAGTTACTGCTAATAAATTTTTCTTTATACCCTTTTAAAGTTTTGAACCTGCTTTGCCTTTCTCCTAATCCTACTTCAAAAGAGGAAATAAATGCACTAGTGATTAACCAGCACTAAACCCCACCACACTCATTGGTGAGCTGCCCAGGAAATCTCAAAATTAGTGAAATGTCAAATTGGTGAACCAAAACCACTACAATTGGCTACAGTGACCATAAGATTGCAGGTTTGTGATCTTAAAAGGGGAAGGCACAAAGCCAAACAGCTATGTGTTTCAGGAGGGCAGACTTTAGCCCTCTTCAGGTATATGCCTGGAAGAATCCCATGGGATACATCCTTGGAAAGGATGAGTCTGGAAAACTACAGGCCAGTCCTGCATCCCCAGTCCTTGAGAAGCTGATGAAGAAAATTTCTTCTTAAACAATTTGCATGGTGACAATACTAAGTAAAAGCAAAGATCTAGTGCTGTGAGACACCTCTAAACAACATGATTAGTATGATTTATTTCCCCCTCCCCCACATCAGATCCTTACAGGCAGTGTCCTTACTGATTTTAATTTGGATGCTCTAGGATCTTTTCTAGAATATTCTGGAGAAGATAGTAGCACTACTTGATTAAAACCTAGTGACCCTGTTAACCTTTGTCATCCTGGTCAAATAGCAGTTGCTCATTCACAGGTCAAGGGGAAAATTCTTTGTGTACTCAATAGTAAACCTTTGACCCTTTGACTATGATCTTATCATTGTCACAGATGCTTCAGATAGGTGGTAAAAGAATGGAGAGGGATAAAAAGTAATGCAGGTGATATGATCTTGAACCCTTGACTTTCAGCAGCTGCATTTTAAAGGCTGTCATTCCATTTTGCTGCTATGTCTGTGCAGCCTCTCCGTTATATGTGCAAACACAATCTGATTAGTATTTTTTATAAGCTAGTCTTGTCTGCTTTTATTACAGACATCACCTTCAGATGTCTGTAATGGATGTGGGGCCACCACAGCCATTAAATCAAGAATATTTAGCTATTATTTGTAATAAATGTCAGCAAGGCTGAATTGAAGCCAGCAGGAAATGTTCAGGGCAGAAAACACACTGACATTCATTCATGCAAATCTGTACCACTAGTAGAATTAATCATAAAGAGGGAGGGTAGAACATACATTGCATTTATATTACTGTTTTGGCCAGTTGTGATTCATCATGAAAATTAGGGCTATAATGGGTAAGCAGTGGCCTAGTGACAAAGAGCTACATTCACAGTATAATTAGGTTGAGTATAACTTTCAAGATGTCTTAGTTTGAAAGACAGGTGTATGCCAAGGATGGTGGGAACCTCCCTTGGAATGGAAAATATGACCTCCTTCCCTCCAAATTATTACAACTTTGAAATTGAGGCAAAGATAGGGGAAAGATACAGGAAAAGGAATAACAGTTCTTTACTACTATGTATGTGTATAGCAAGGCAAACAAACAACAACAATGGCAGCAACAAACAAAAAAACAGAAAACTCAATAAAGTCTCTTCCTGCTCTTTAAGCAATTTCCCCCTTGGTGCAGTT
Organism: Peucedramus taeniatus; assembly: GCA_013400575.1. NCBI lineage: Eukaryota > Metazoa > Chordata > Aves > Passeriformes > Fringillidae > Peucedramus > Peucedramus taeniatus. The sequence goes on from WBNO01020747.1 coordinate 1,978, forward strand.
CTGGTCACAGCTGGCAGGGGCACTGTTGGCTCCCAGCAGGGCAGGGTGGGTGCGATGATTCCCCTGTGGCAGTGGGGTTAGAAGGTTTTAACTGTTTAGAAAGGTGTTTAAAATGTTACAATGGTTTGTTACCTTGTTCACCCTTTTTGGCTTCTCCTAATGATCTCTCCTGAAAGCTTTCTCCGGTTTTCTATGCCCATAACTGAAACCCAGCCCCAGCAAACTGTCTGTCTGTGCCAGGTCACACCCATAATTGAGAACATTTGCTGCAAGTTATGATATTCCCTCTCAATTATTGGTTTAACCCCCCAGAACCCTCCTCCCAGCTAGCCCCGATTCACTGCTGAGCTGCCCCGCGGGGCAGGGGGGAGCCATCCGTGGGGCGGGCAGCCTGGGTTTTAAAAGGAGCTCACTCATCTTTGGCCTTCCCGCGTGGTTCGCATAAGCTGCTGACCCCGTGTTACACCACCTCCTGGGCGCGGTCCGCCCCGTTCCTGCCGCTTTGGATTGCCAAAGCTGCCAGAGCCACTCCGGCCGCCTGCACCCTTGCCGGAGCTTGAGCCTGCAGTGCAGCACGGACCCTCCCTGTGCCCCACTGCCGGAGACAGCATGAGCCCGAGCCTGCCGCATCTGCCTGCTCTGTCGCCACTCTGACGCCAGGAGCTGGCCTGCCCCTTCCTCGGCAGTCCTGGCGGGTAACACCGAGCCCTGCACGGCACCCACCGCTCCTGACAGGCTCCCGCTGCTTCTCCAGATGGCGCGCACCTCCGCTCCATCCTGACGCCATCTCGGACAGTCGGAGCCCACTTGTCCCACTCCTCTGTGATCCCAGCGAGACGGCAGTGAGCCGAGCAAGCAGCGGTGACTTCTCACCCCTGCCCTGACACCAGACTACAGCGCAGCTCTTTCCTGCAACCACCTTGGACTGTCCCTTGCTACTCAGACTGCCTGCCACTGCTTCCTGCTGCTTCCCCGGCCATTGCAACTGTTACAAATCACGCACCGGGGGCTTCCCCTCAGGAGGTGGGGTTTCCCAGTAACGTCCCCGCTGGTTGGCATGGCCCTGCTCCCTGCACAGGGAATAAAGCAGCTTAGAAAACCACGTAAGGGAGCCCTCCCTCCTTTCCTTTATCCCTGTCTCTGGCGCAGGTCCACAGACACTGGCCGTATCAGCTGGCCTTGCCCCCATCGAGCCTGGCCAAAACCGCCACCTCCTTTGCCTGCTGAGGGCAGAGGCTCGGGGGGCGGCTACACTTGACGTTCACTGAGAGGAGGCGGGGGTTGGAGCTAACCAGCATCTAGATTCACTCTCCCATCCTGAGACCAAGGCAAGGCATCATTCACCCACCGCTGCAGGGGAAGCTGTGGCACGAGCTCAGCCATGTCCCCCTCATGTGGTAATGGCAGGTGGGCTGGATGGCAAAATGGGCTGCAGCAGGAACCTTGGAGTGGTGGCTGGGACAACAGTGGTAGGCACACCTTGTGCTGAAATAGCAAACTTATAATTAAGCTTATGTGACTATAGTTTGCTGTGTAATCAAGTGTGTTAAGAACAGATAATCCTTTGCTATGCAACAACAAGATTTCGCCTATTATTTAAGGCTGATAAAGCAGGAACTAGTGCTCTAAAAACCAGTGGATCTTTAGTTTGGACTGTGTCCAAAGCCTTGAAGGATGATCAGACACCAAGAGAGCCTGCACAAGGAGCAGGTTCATCCGGAGTACATTGTTAGGATGACTACTTACTTCATCCAGAGACCCCTGCCTTAGACCACCAGAAGCTAGTGTCCAAGTGCAGAATGATGAAAGGCTGATTACCATATTAAGCGAGAGTAGGCGGGGATAGGTCATGAATATGTATAGGCAATGCTGTAACTTTAATAAATATGTATGATCTTAGGTGTATATATATATAACAAAAACACTTAAGTACCAGAAGGAGGCAGTGTTAATTGTTTCTCCAGGGTTCTGCCTTTAGTTGCTGAAGTTGGGCAAGACCTGATTTGATCAGGGGGAAACAAATGCTTCCTGTAAAATGAAACACCACTTCATGTGATTCATTAATTCACACAGCTTAGCTCATACTGCTCTGTTATCATTAGCAAGTTTTGCTTACTGAAAAAAAAAAATCATAATTACAATTCACTGTTCTTTTTTAGGGCAAAATGGTTTTGTCTTCCATAATTTAAGTGTATTTGAATCCTGACTACACTATGCATTAGTATAAGGCATTTCTGGTGGTCTTAAATGTTCTGTTTAGAGGTATCACTCTGTGAAAAATGCATATTATATGACTGGCTCTTCGCAAATATTAAAATGAATACTACATATATTATGTTGGAAAGTTATGCAGTATTAATCTCTTTTAAGTAGTGTGGTAAATATAGTTTTTAGGCTATAACATAATATTAAAATAGAAACTATGTGATGTAAGATACTTTTTGTAACTAGCTCAAAGAATGGATAAGATAATCAAGAAATTATTTGCATAGAGATAACAGCAGCAAGACACCAAGATCCCAAGAGAAGAATTATTGCATCCTTATCGGGAAAACCCAGACTTCACGGGACCAAGATGATTGATTTACAAGATGAGGGGGGGAAGCTGAAATTAAGCAGAAATACCCCTAGTTTGAAAGGAATGCTTGAATCATGTATGAGATATATGAATATGCAATAGGCTATTGCTTTTAAGGCGTAATCCTTTGTTAGCAAAGCATGCTTTTGTGACAGAATGCGAAGCACCCGGACATCCATAATTCTTAGCTTTTATTGTCTTTTATTGCTCTAACTTTGATTGTCCGAATTCTTACTGTCCTAATTTTATTACTATTTTCATTACTATTAAACTTCTAAAATTTTAACACAAGTGAATGGTGTTTTTCACAACTCTGTTTTAGATAAGTAATGTAATAGTTGGCTCTCACAATTTAGAGAAAAATATTATGTAGATGTATAGTAATGTTATTGTAATATATCATCCCATAGTTCTCTTTCCCTCTACCTCCCTGGTAATAGCCTTAGTGGTCAAGACATTTGAGGAGGCTGGCTCCGTTACCAGGAGGCACGGTGTAACAACACCTGACCTCCAATCAAGATGTAAGCAACCAACAAATGGCAGAAAAAGAGCTGACTGACAAAACTTTAGGAGGGGCTAAAGATATAAAAGGCAGAGCATCTATTTTGTAGATGAGCATGTGGCTAATAGTCACGGGGACTCCCAGCGCTGAAAATCTTTTCCTTATTCAGTCCTTTGTTGTAATTTTTGTTAAGGTTTATTAAACGTTTAAAATTTTAAAAGTGAACAGTAGTTTCTCACCACTCTTAATAAAATCAGGTATCACTTACCATAAAATATCACCCAATAACCTTGAGTCATAAATGGCAAGGAGGCAGAAATGACTTAGCAAAGAACTTAATCAGCACTTAGCTCCTTGAACATGTAGCTTTGTGTCTAATAATATAAAGGGGAAATAAATACATACCAGTTTTCCCATGACTCCTTATGCAATGGTAAGACAAATGCATTTCTTATCCCATAACTGTGGTTGTGTTCTGAATGCTACTTTATAACAGAGCCTCTGGTGTATAAGAAGGCCAGGCGACAGTTCAGTGTCCCTCAGCACATTCTTGCTCTAGAGCACTAGAAGATGAGATAAAGCCAATTAATTTTGTATATCCTGGACTAGATGAAGATCAAATAAATACATGTGGTACAGTATAAAGGGAGTGAGCAGTAGAGCCCTAACACGGAACCAGAACATGCCTAATCATTTTAGTTCTTATTTTGTTGCTTCAAGGTTACATAGTGCCTTGCTAAGGAAATGCTTAATCTTCCCATCTTACTTAATATTACTAAATAGAATGAATATTTTAATTCAGAACTTCTTTGTGATTGTTTTTAGAAACTAAAACTTCCAGTAAAGTAATATAATAACTAAAATTAACTAACATAAGAAACTGTCTCTTCTGAGGTGGCTTGTGGTCTGATATTGGTGGTAAATTCTTCAACTGAATTCATTATGCAACTGTGGCCCACAAAAAATTTGAAAAGTAATAAACAGCTAATAGGGAAAATATATGGCTTACAGTTTAATGATAGCGGTGCTGTCAGTCTTCAAAAGTCACAGAATACCCATTGTTACTAGGTCAAAATTATTTTCTGTGTATTTTACTCTCTTCATTTGTTTAAAGATGTAGTAATCTACCTTCAGCATTAAACAATATTCAAGTTTATGATTATGTTGCCTCTCTGTCATGACCTTGGTCAAAGATAAAAGTTATTATTTTCTAATGTGGCCAATTAACAATTAATAAACTGAAATGTAAAAAATAATTGTTACAGCAATGCTCTTTCTGTGTACCAAAAAGTGAAGAAAATAACAATCCTGTAATTGAGTAGATTTAACATCTATTTTTTTCCACAAAATTTGTGTGTAAACACACAAGTTTGCATGCAAACTTGTGAGTTTTGGAGTGCTTGTTGAGAACTATAAGAAGATTAAAAATGGAGATGTGAGCTACACTCATATAATCATATAGTTTTAGAGTATATATCTCTCTAACCCTTTTATAGTGAAATCCTAAAAGTAGCTGAGGCCATTTCAAATGTTTGGGGTTATTTCTTTAAAACTACATACATTAGTATTGTATGAGGGTCCTTCAATGAATAGAAAGGTGGAAAGGTTTGTTGATTTTTGATGCAGAGGATGATATACTTTTCAATTAGTTAATACCGACTCAAGTACTCTAGCTTAGAATTGCAGGGTGCTTTCTTTTATCTGAGTAATAAAACTGTGTTCATGATAACTTTTGGCCATTTCACAGCATATTTTGCAAGGGTAGTTTTATGTATTCTATTGTCCTTGGGTAGATTCCAGCTGCAATAATTACATTTTGCCTTTCTAAAATTACTTTTGAAGTATCAAGTATAACCTTTCTTTATTTTCCTGAAGTGGAATCAAAACTGTAATTGCTTGTTTTGAGTTTCTTTAGTGTTGCACGGTATCTACTTGGGGGAGGAGAATATGTACTTTCAAAATCTTCTTGACAAGTGAGTGTATTGAATCAAAGTCAGATCAACAGTAAGGCTGAGCATAACTGATGCAATTGTGTTGTGAACATGCATATCTTACAGAACATGGGTATCTGTTTCAGTTAAAAGAAGTCTATGAGTGAAAATGCTAGCTTTTGCTGTAAGTTACATAGTGGATGCTGGAAATAATCCACAGAGCAGTGACATGACACAGAGAAGACATCCTTCTGATACGTGACTAGTTCAGCCCTTTGGTGCAGATTCTGGGCAAGAAATATGATATTAAGATATGTAAGAAAAGATACTTATAATAATATGATACTAAGATATGAGATTTGGCCTTCAGTCTGATACTAAGACTGTTCTTGTAAAGCCATCATTTTACAAACCTAGAGATTTACATACAGCTAGTAATGTTTTTTTCCTAAGGATTTTACAAAAACTTTTTGCTGCATTATTCACTGAAATTTATTTTTTCTGTGCTTTACAGATCTATTGTAGTCCTATGCTGGGTTACTACAGTGCATTTATTTTACCTGTGGAGCTTGTGTGTTTGTCGTTCACATTTTCAAAAAGTGTCCGTAATTTTCCTGTACAGAATAAAGGATATGTTAAAATAGATATGTGGGCATGATAAGATTCCAAACAAGTTGATTCATTGATGTACACTAGCACAGAAAAACTGTCTGTGTGAGCACATCTATGCTGTTTGCTTCAGCATAAAATGATGGCTATATCTGTAATTTGAAGTGCAATGTGATACAGAGACATCCAAGGTACAAAATCAGTTTTCTGCATCACACAGCATAACATTAGGCAGACATACAATTTTGAATCTCAAAGGTATTTTCATGTTAGGACCCTAAACTTTCCTGTATAGGAATAAATGTGTTAATATCTAAGCAGTCTACCATCAATAATGTTAAATTTTTTAACTGTGCTTATCAGGGCCTGATTTTCGTAGGATTTTTTTAATCTTTCAGATGTTTTCTAAATGCTTCTAAACTCTTGAATGTGCAAGTATCTCTGATCATAGTCTGTGGATATTCTGACTCTTATGCACAACTGATGAAAAACTGATGGAGAACAGCAGTTGAAGATTTTTTTTTACAGTTAATATTTTTCACACTGTATTATCAATCCTTTTAAGGTGAATAAAGTCTTATGAGGTTTTTGGAAATTTTGACAATCATTTTAGTGCTTCAGCAAGTTTTGGCACTTGTGGTTTTATGTCCTTGAATGCTCAGCTACCTGAGGATAAAAACATCATATTACTATAATCATAATAATTTAAGGAGATAAAGTCTGGGACTACCTGTAACTGCAGTAGGTGAAACATGGTTGGTTGTCAGATGTTTTGAATATTTCTGTGGCTTTTAAATTCTGCAGTGAACTTGCTTTCCCATAATCTTGTGGTGAACATTCTCTCTGGCAACTTAAAAATGCCATGCAGCCTGGTACCTTTACCTCTACTGGTACCACCCTGAAACAGGACTTCTAATAACCTTTTGAGCAACACTCTGTTTTGCCCAGTAGTAGAGATAGCTTTACATCTTAAGATGTAAGTTAAGTGTGAAGGAAGGGTGATGAAGGTTTTAAAATAGGAACCAAAGTAAATGGTCGGTCGCAGTCCTACCCTTATGAGCTCACTTTACAATTAAGGTACTGTAAAACAGCTGTAAAGGGTGAAAGCCCTCTGCAATAAATTATTAAATATTAGATAGTGGACTAATATGCTGTAGGATATTGGGTTATAATTATTGAAGTGGTTAAGGCTTATACTCATCAGAAGGCCCCGGGGGAAAGGCACAGCTGCAGGCTGGATGGTTGGAAGTCGGTTGAGAGGTGAGAGGCAGCTGGGAGTGAGGAGAGAGTAATTGAGTGACAGCTGGAAGTGAGATTGTGATTGGCTGGAGGAATGCATGGATAGTGTATGAGCAGGAAGTTGATTGGCTGGAGGAATGCATGGATGACATATTAGGAGGAAGCTGATTGGATGATAGGACATGTGGACAGCAGCACTGCAGTTGAGTCAGCCAATGGGTGCCTTCTTTCTGTTAAATTCTGTTAAGTCTCGGTTTGCTTTCAGTTATGTCAGGTTAAAATTCAAGGTATTAAAAGGGGGCAATTTTTACAACAAAGTGACCTCCTTCGGATGAATAAGGGAGTCTGTGTTTCTTTGTTCGCCATTGCTACAATATGCCACACTGAAGACTCAGTATCTTAGGAGCTGTTCTCAGTCCCCAGGAAGGGGGAAGTCTTGAGAAAAGAAACCACTGCACTTAGTTTTCAAACCAAGACTGTCAAAACTTTTATGGTTTTCAGGCAGCCAACTATCTCTGAAGAGGATTTGAATGGGGACCAAAAGAATCAATAAACCCCTGATGGCTACTTATCTTGTAAAAATGTGGAAGTAATATTTTTCTTAATTTTTTTTTTTTAACACATGTAACTTAATAGTGTAATAAATGGATATGATTCATGCTAACTAAATTGTAACATTATTCATATTAGAAAATATTTTTTAGAAAATAATGGTAATCAAATAATAAGAAAAAATATATGTGATCAGTATTTAAGATCGGGGGGGTTCTCTTTCAGATGTTTCTTGTGAGAAACAGGATATAGGATATAAGCAGAATATTCAAAAGTAGAAATGGCCTTGAGGAGGAAAACTCCTTACATATAGTTGGCAGAAGTTACGAATCCCAAAGCAAAATCAGCCTTGAAATGGACAAAACTGAAATTATTCCAGGTATCTATGAAATAATAAGACTTATATTTGGAATATAATGCTGGCTTCTATAACACAAGTCTTCGGGCGCATGCCAGGTTATTCCGAGGACAGTGAGGAAGATGATGAGCCTTTCTCTGAAAAGACCACCTAAGAGCCAGAAGACCCCTTGGAAACAACGGGAGCATGTGCTATGCAGTGTAGTGACATAGACTTCAAGAACAGAAAATAGGAGGAGATTTACAGAAAAGTACCGATGCATATGTATTAGCATATAGTATATAAGTTGTGTTTGGATTCTTTTGCCTCCATATATGAGACATGGTGGGAAGCCCTCTCTGTATCCCTATAGATTGATTTTTGTTTATGATTTATCTGAACCACTGCCAAATTTCTTTTTGTAACTACTGAATTATATTTGATTGCATTATTTTATATCAATTAAAAATGCTGCTAAATTTTAAGTTTGTGGTTTATTAAATTGGACATATGGGACTTCATTTATGACAATAGAAATTAGGATTTTTTGTTCATATTTCCTCATTGTGATGAGATTTTCTGCACTGCTTACTCTCTGAAAGTTATGAAATTAGGAAGTAATTCTTTCTGGAATAATTTTAAAATCCCAGCTGCAAAGATTTTCATAAAGATATACTACAATAGACAGCCAATGTTACCTGGCTCCAGTGCCTGAACTTACAAGTGACTGCCTTCATGAGTTTGCTTATGCTTGGCAGTAGTTCTACTGAACATTTATTTTCATTCTTTCTTCATTCTCAATTTTAGAATTTCTGTAAACATGAGCATAGATATGTTATTCTTAGGCCCCACCTGCTCAGTTAGTGCACTCACTTCTTGGACCTAAGTGTTTGGTTGCTAAAAGTCAAAAGCATCACTTTTGAAAGAGAAATAAAGACTTTGATCTGGAGGCTGGCATTTGTTTTTTGAAATGACAATAGATGTCTGTAATGATAAAGGAAAGAATGCAGATTAGGAGCCCTTTATCACCTAATGGCTTCAGAACTTTGAGATAAATGTAGGGACCTTTAATTTGACTTCTGAGTGACTGAGAAGCCAACAGGGAGTAGAAGTATTTGTGTATTCTGAACTTTTAGTTTTGACTTCATCAAAAGACAGAAGGTGGAAGTGGGGTGTCTGTCCTTTGTGTCTAATGAAAAACCAATGGAAGTTATACAGTCTGGGAGAAATTTATTTAGTGATAAGTGTGATAAATGAGTAATTAAATGGTTGATTCTCACAATTAAACGGCAAATATTATGTATATGCTAAGAGATTTATAGTTATGTTCCCTCCCTTTTGCATTGTTCTCATGGAGTGACCAGGGAAGCCAGGGCATTTGGGAGGGTCGGCTCATTACTATGGGAACACCTGACCTCCAGTCAAGATGTCAGGAAGTAATATCCACCACTGGACAGTGAAGAAGGAGTCAATGTACAGAACTTTGGGAGAGGCTAAAGTGTTAAAAGGCAAAACCTCCATTGTGTGGATGAGCACATGGTGGGAAAAATCCTCTGCTCATGGAGCCATACTATTTTCTCTATTCCATCTTCTGTTATATTTTTGATAGGGTTTTAATAAACCTTTTACATTTTTGTAAGTGAGCATCATTTCTCATATAAGTATAAAGAAGATAGGAAGAAATCCAAGAAAAATATTTTTTATAGATTTGATCTTAACATGTGATATAAGTGCTTACAAAAAACTGTATTCAAAGAACATTTTTTGACCTATTGGAGCCCTGCAAGCTTCAGTTCTTGGCTCGTTCTCTTTGTCATTGTGTATGATATTGATCCACTCTTCTGAAATGCAAAGTGTCATTTCTCTGGGGGTGGAGCAATTATTAATAGGTCAAATAAACATTTACATAGCCTTTCATATCAAAATCCCATGTGAATTGGATAACCTACAAGATTGTGATAAACTGGACAGTTGTTTGAAATTCAAACACAGAAATGTTGGATGTTTAGTGTACAACTCTGCATGGTTCCTTGTTGATGAATCCTTTGTTTTTTGTTGTAGATTTAAAGCAACTTGGGATACAATAGCAGCATATTGTAGTATAGGATAGGTATAAATAGGAAAATTTTATGTAAATAGGTCTTGCTTTAATTTTGCAACCAAGGCAAAAGTTGCAAAGAGTGTTTCACTGCATTTTATTGACTATTTTAGGCTGAGACATTTCAATGATTGCACACTAGTTAGCTTCCATTCTTGCAATTTACATGTTTGAGATGGAACTGTATACAACAGAATATAGGATGGTCTTATATTTTACAAAACAAAAAGAGTTTCAGAGGGAGAAGATAAGACTCTGTTAAGGCCAGTTCTCATAGAAACACAGAACAAAGGAACAGTGAAACCTTTTCTTCTTTCATTGTCCATACTTAGGTACTAGATGCACTCAATTTCTTTACTTGAACAAGAGTTCAGGTGGAGTCTACTACAAAGATTCTACTAGAGAGAAAAGCAGCACTTAGCTGTGCTACAGAGAGTTCGTCAAAGTCCAAGGATTACCAAAACAGAAATGATCCCCAATATTCCTAATGGGTCTAGAAGGTTGTAGACTGACCCTCACATTGTATGATGCCTAAAATACACACCTGTTGCTTTTCATATTACACTATACAAAAACTGAATCCAGTTTATGTGTATATCTTGTAATTGATCTGTCATTTGAAAATACTAAGTCCTTTGCAGAAAATATTCCATGCTATC
>WBNO01020752.1:1213-15371 GCA_013400575.1 Peucedramus taeniatus
AAATTTTTTTAAAAAAAAAAAAAAAAAAAAAAAAAAGAAACATCTGCTCATTATATGCCATGAATTATTCTTTCTTTATACACAAATCTTTCTGTTTCCATCTATCTGAAGAAACTGTATTTTATTCTCTTGTATCCTGTATTACACATCTCTCTGTTTATTAACTCAGGCACAATTGCAGTGGAATAACATACAGCACTACCTATTAATAATCCTCACAATTTAGTTAATTTATACTAATTTATAATTACTATTATCCCAACTAATGTCAACCAGAGAGAATAATGATATTTTTACAACATTAAAAAATTGTAGAATATGCTCTCAGTGTTATTCAGGCTAAGAACTTCATTTGCAAAATATCCAGTCTTTCCATTTCTGCTCTACTCAATGTGTGCTCGCATCTTCCATGAAAGTAGGAAGAAGGATAGGATTTTGCAAGCAAAACTAGACACAGTGTGCAGTACTATGAGCAGCTGTACTGAATCCAGGAGATCTTGGGGTTTAGTGGAACGAGAAAGACTACAGCTGTTAAGATAATAAATAATCAAAGTCCTCACTGGAACTGTTCCACTTTGTACAGTTATTCATTTGCTGTGCTATGTTAAGAGTAGCAGGAAAAGTGTTTCGGTCTGGATTTTAAAATACAATACCTGACCTCTCTTTATGACTTAGATGGGAAATATCTTTGTTCTTTTGAATGATTCTTAGGTATATAGAAAAATGAATTAGCTATGAAATCTGGGATCATCAAAATAAGGCAACATGCAGTTGATAAGGAAAAAATAGTGCAAAATCATTTCAAATAGGAGTTGAGGGAAGACTTGGGGCAGACAAAGCTTTGGAATCCAAATGAAAGGTCTGAGCAGCCTTTTTGTCTCTGTCATGAGTGGCGAGAAGAAAAATTAGATATGCAAGTCAGTAGCGTGAGTAGACTCTACTGAGCATTAGCTCTCTTCCATTTCTAAAAGAAGTTCCAATGAAAAAAGGCTATTAGATGCTTTTCAAGACTTTTTTCTAAGATTCATTGGTCTTTTATTCTGGAAATTCTTGCTTCCTCTGCTGTCCCTTTTCTTTTACCCAAAACCAGAAAACCAGAAAACCAGAAAACAAAACCCAGAAATTATTTAACTTCCCACAGAAATTATGACATCTAAATCTATAAACGATTTTAGAGAAGATTATGGCACTTTTTAAAAATTACAAGAGCACAGAACTCTTGATGGTTTTGTTCCTAATGAAAATGAACCCAAACAGATATTTCAAAGACACATAGAAACAGGAAAGCTATTTTAACTGTTTGTTTAATGAGTGAAAATTAAATGCAAAACCAGATGGAATTAGAAGTGAACTGCTGAAGTGACTTTCATGTGAGATAAAAGTCTATGTATCTTTTATGATCTCTCATAGCATGTAAAACATATAGCAGCCAGCAATACTGGAACAAATCCCTCAGTCAGCCCACCTGGTTTCTGCTGATCTTACTCATATCTTGGGGTTTTCTGTGTTTTGTTCAGTTTTGAGCTTTTTGGGGTTTTTTTGGCAAGAGAGGTTGTGCTACATAAATATTTACATGTTTCACTCTCATTCTTTCATAGCATTCTGAATAACACAAAGATACTGTGCAGCTTATAAAAAAAATTCCTTTTCTCTATCTCCAAAGGTCTTTTCCACAGAGCTTTTCAGTAAGCGATGTTGTCACAAGTGCTTAGGCATTTGAAATACAGTTTGAAATACCAATTTCCGTTTAATAAATGGAGTACTAAGCACTGATTACCTTATGGGCCAGACTGTATCTGAAAGGCTGCAGATTTTGGATGTAAATGTGTGAGATGGCTGGATACATTATTGCTGACTGGTGTCCTTAAAGGACTTTGCAGTAGTATTCTTTCCCTTTCTCCAAATGCACAGGCAAAGGAGTAATATCTCCTTCTCAACCACTGAAGGGATGCTGCCTTCCACAGGAACAGCTTTTCTTGGTTGCTCAGGGAGGTACAGGACATTATCCTAGTTTTAAACTCCTTTTTTTCACTTTTGAAGAAACTGGTACCTTATCCACTGGGACATCAGTGTACATTATAGCACAGTGTTTAATCACACAGGAGTACAGGCTGAATACCCCTTGCACAGGATTTGAGAAGAGTGAAAGTATTGTGCATATAATCTCCTTTTGTGCATCCAAAAGAACTAGGCTCAAGTGGATTACAACATCTCTGGGTGTAGAGTACCCAGAGGATTGCTAAGGCTGCAAATAGCTGCTCATCAACAGCACTTCTACACATTTCTAGGAATGACTGTTCGGTGTGTTAAGGGTTGTTCATAAAAGTCCTACATTTTCCTTTCTTTCATTACATAAACAATGTGGCACAGCTCTTTGTGAAGTGAGTCATGCTGGAAGTTTGGAGCAGGCAGTGAATGTAGTATAGATGTCCCAAATAGACTTGAGCATAAAGAGGCTTGAGACCTTTTAACCTGATGATGTTAATCCTTTGTGTTTGGTAAAGCTAATGTATAGCTTCTCTGCTTGTGAGTACTTGCTTGTGAAATTTTTCCTAAGTACTGAAATGTATTGTAACTCTGAACAAAGAAAGTGAGGTGCGGATTACTATCTGTTAAGGTATATAAAGCAAAGAAGTATTAGAAACAATATCCTGTCTCTGACTAATGCTTCCATCTTTGTCCAACTCTTCAAAATATCTTACAGAATATATAAATGGAAAATTTTCAGCTTTACCCTGCATGGTAAATGTCTGGCATATTGCAAAGGCACTATCATATACATAGATATGATAGATTGCATATACAGCAATCATGTCTAACAGAAGAGTGAATGATACAATTATTTTGGATTATATCTAATCCTAATTCTTTCCATATTATATGGGAAAAATCTTTTTGGTTAATTTTAGCTACTTTTAACTGGATTTAAGTTTCATTTAATAGCTCAGTGTTTTCTTCACTTTTCACTTATGATTTGTGATCTTCTATCTTAATCTCTTCTTCAAAACAAGTAGTTCAGGTGTTCACACACAAGATGTCTTTTTCATACTTATTTCGGCTGTATCACAACCAGGGGTTTTGATATACGGTAAAAACTCTTAATGAAACAGAGTGAGCCACCTGTGTTTAACCTGCCTCAAACTTGACCTTCACTATCCATCCAACATGACTTCTTTTCTTTATAGATTTGACTAATCTTCTCATGCATGTTTATCTGAATAATTAGGATTCTTATAAAAGTATAAAAGTTCTTATAAAAGTAGTTGGCTATGTTTTCACCATTTTTTTTTAAAGGGGAGCTTTTTTCTTTAGCTGCAGCTATGTTTTGTTTATGATGCAAATTTGTTTTGACACCGTTAAATAATTTTACTGTCTAACTGAAGGTAGGACTCAAGTCATCCCTTGCTAAGGTGAGCAGGTTAAGTTTGAGTATGTATTGTGTATAAAGGTTTTCTCTATACATTATTGGTTTTGCATGGGAGGTTTTTGAGTCAGATCGCAAAGTTCTTGCAACAGGGTTGGAAAAAGCAGCAGAAAAATTATGATATATCATTGCTTCTTCTTGCACATAGACTTACATGAATAAAATTTGTTACATATAAATTATTTATTCATATTTAATTGTAAACTTTTTTTTCTTTCTTTCCTAGAAATTTTCTTTCCCCTAGTGTGGGTCATCATCAGAAGTAGTGGTGAGGGATTTTCTGTCTTGGAGGCAAGTGTTTTCCTGTCTCTTCTGCCTGCCAGGGCAGCAGCATCTGCATGATTTCCCTGAGCTCCCTACCAGCAGCTCGTACTCCAAATTCATATTGCAGTCAACAGCCTTCTGCTCCTCAGGGAGTGTGGCCCTGGCAGTGGAGACTGCTCAGAAGAGATGTTCCTACGTCCCTGTCCTGTCCCCAGCTGGCCCTGGGAGCCCCACTGCTGGCTGCCAGAGCAACAGGCAGCCAGAAGCTGCCAGCACAGCTGCTCTCTGTTCCCAGGAGACCTCCTTCTTCTGGGACTCCTCAGTGAATATCTTGCCTACACTGTTAATCAGGACCCAACTTTTTCATAACATTCTCTTTCCCCCTGCTTTTAATAAAAAAAACCAAACCAATGTGTGTGCAACACTGCAGATGTTGTTTGGGCCCAATGTTCAGATAACATCAGTGTTTCAGTTTTGTTTATCTTCTGCCAGGGTAGCCCATGAGGACATTAGCAGAGACGGTCTGGAAGACAGACCTCCTAAGCCTGTCACTTTCTGTGTCAGTGGAAGCTGCACTGAAGGGACTTGTCAGAAGAGAGCTAGCTCTGTGAATTAGTTTGTAACTGCTGGCTGCTTCAGAAAAAGGGAATTTTCTTCATTGCCAGATCCCACCTCATCAATATTGTATTGCTTTCACTCTCCCTGAGAAGCCAGAGTAGGCATAGTATATCTCTACCCATTTGCACAGTACATCAGAGAGTTTTAATGTCATTATACTGCCTAGAATGGAAGTTGCATTAAAAATGCTTTAGGAATTTTGCTTCCTGCATCTTCTTAATGTTATTGCACTGGAAGGAATGATTGCAATTAGTAACAGAGAGCATTAGGGGGAAAGCACGAACTAATTTGCTTCTTTCACCAGAAGTAGATTAAAGAGGTCTTGTGTCTGAAAGAAGTGCCACATACAATGGAAAAGCTTACAAAACTTAAGTAGTTCTCAATTATATTTGAATACTTGGGCTTAGTTCAATTATATTTCCTGTATGAATAAAGGAATAGTGTCTTATGCATAATTTAGATATATGTTTTGTTTACTATGTCTGGTAATCTATTTTTACGTGGAGATAGAGCACATATTTAACATCTTGTTCCGTATCTGTACCAGGGCAGAGAGCAGATCTGGTGCGTCCTTGGATTACTAGTTTTTGTGACAGGAGAAATGGAGATAATGAATTTGGAGGATCTGGATTTCTTTCATAATTTCCTGTAATGGCCCCTTAAAAAACTGCTGTGCTTCATTGCAGGAGGTATGAAGCAATGACCTCTAGAAGTAGAAAGAAAATCAAAGCTGATGATTCCACTAAGAGATTATTCAGATTTTCTGTCTTTACTGACTAAGCAGCAGTTTGTGTAATCTATCTGAAATATTTTTCTCTTAAATAGTACACTAGGGACTGGAAAAGTGGATGTTCTTTGAATATTACTCTCTAATCCTACCACAAACTAAGGACAAAGAGGAGAAAAAAATGCACTCATTGTCCACCCACTTACACTTCTGTTTTTTGTCATTGTTGTTTTGTTTGATGGGACTTCTTTGCTTTTTTGGTGTTTTGTTTTGTTTTTTGGTTAGGTTTTTTGGGTTTTTTTACTACAATGTATTTGCTTATGTTTATATATAGGGGGCTATTGCTGTCATGGAAAACCTGGAAATTATGTTGGATTCACCTCCCTTGTGATTGCTTCAAAGCATGTTCTTCTCCTTCTAAACAGGCTACAATATAGTGTTCTTGGCTGCTTCTTGATTCTTTACAACACTTAGTGTTGTTACCAAGACAAGGAATGTACTTGGTAGTCCTTAGCAATATGTAAAATAAAACACATACTCAGATGTGTTAAATACAGCTACAACTTTAAAAAAGCAATTAAGTACAATTGGGAAATGCAGTTAACTATTCAAATCAAATTCATACTGGCAGCATACCTTGCACAAGGAAACAAACTGTTTTTGTGATTATAGATTATGTTTATTCTAAACTGTGAATCATCTCATTGCAGATAACTTTCAAGTCTTTTCCCTTATAGACAAAGCAAAATACTGAACACAAATAATGCTACCACCTCAGAGTCCAATGCATTTTTTTGCACAAAAGTCTCCACATTTATTGCTTTCATGTGCTGATCTAGCCAATTGTATTCGTTTTCTCTACAGATTTTTGCCTTTCAGGATTTTGTTTTACCCCCAGGAAGTAAAAACTCATATTTCTTATGGTTAGTGTTAGTCTGAAGCCATCTGGTAGGCTGAGCCAGACTCATACAACACTAACTATGCACTATGCCCAGTCTTATCCATGCTGGTTAGTGCCATGCATAGATTTCAAACTGTCTTGTGATAAAAGTCCTGAAGGTCAGGTATGTAGAATGTCTTTTCCCTTATAAGTTACCAGTGGTATTTGGAGAAGAGCCCTGATATTTGAATTGCTGCCTTCCTCCAGGGCCACAGAGTTTTTTCTTTTCCTCTGTCTGGATGAATGTGTGTGAAGAACTTTACTTAGTGTCTTGAACATAACGAGAAAGTTCTACTGTTGCGGACATCTGGGGCTCACCTGGTCCAGCCCCCTGGTAAGCAAAGAAATTTCAAAATAGGGTCTGACTGCTCAGCTGAGCTGTGAGAACCTTCAAGAAGGTACTGCTTGGGCAGTCTCTCCTCATGTTGATGATCCCAACAGGATATTTTACCTTTGTACATTAGGAATTGTGCTTATTGCTACTTGCAACCACTGCCTCTTGTCCTTCTACTCTGCCTCTGAGCAAACTCTTGACAGTCTTTTCTACAAGTTTATTTTTTTTGTGGAGCACATCAGTTACTTCCCACCTTTAACCTTCTTTAGTCTGCATAAACCAGTCCCCCTGTCTGCTCCTCATATGTCATATGCTCGTGCACTAAGCTTTTCACGTTCTTCCTAATACTGAAGTTAACTTCCACAGAGCAGATTAATGTGAGTATTGCATATCTGGATCCCTTTTTACTACTGATTCATTTAACAAAACCAAATTGTCACAAAGAAATAACATTTATGTAACATTTAGTAATTACAATTCAGGTTCTAAAATGAAAAAAACCATGGTCCTTCTGTTTTCTTAATTTTCCTTATCACTTTCAGCTTATTTCCTCTGCATTATACAAAGAGGTAATTGCCATGTCTGACCACCCAGCTTCATCAAATCTATGACATACCTTTCAGTCTTGTTCTGCCTATGTGTCCTGGTTCAGGGCGAATTTGGGAGAGAACCCCCAAAGGAATTCCTCTAGAAAACAGATTCAATCAGCCCCTCCCCCAAACAGTTTGGGAGAAAATACCTCCTTGGAGAAAAGTGAAAAAACCTGTTTATTAAACAATAAAGCCTGAACAAGATTAAACAATAAAACCTCTTGCTGCTCTGAAGACATGAAACTCAGAAAGTCCCTCTGTGGGCTGTAGCTCGGCTCACTCAGTCTCCTATCAGTCCCTCTGGTGCTGGAAATGCCACGGCCCTGGCCAGGCCCGGTGGGCCAAAGGTGTGAGCTCTCAGTGCTCTTCTGGTGTTCAGTCTGGAGCAGACTTAAATAGTTCCAAGGAGAAGAAAAACTACAGTCCGGGTAACTGCTCTGCCTCAGCTAGCTAAAAACTAACTAAAAGCAAGAGAGAGCTCTCTCCCGCGTCTGCAGCCAACCACAGACAGTCCAGGAGCAGGGATGTGGACGAGTGAGTGCAGAGAGAACTCAGTCTGTCTGAGAACAAACTTCACACTTCTCTCCCCCACTTTGCTCTTGGGACCAGTCTTAAAGGTGCAAAACTTATTATCCAGCATAAACCGAACAGACAATTTGGGATACAAGCATCATATAGCCAACCCAGGACACTATGATACCCATGTCACCTAAATTCCCCCCTGAGTCAGGCTGAGTGGCTGAACTAGACAAAAGGCTTGAGTAGATTTTGAGGACCAGCATCCCCTAAGGCTACTTCTTTTGAGCACAGAAGTTTGGGTATTGGCAAAGCATTCTGTATCAGTTTATTGGTACAACTGCCATTAGGTCACAGTATTCCTTGTGGTTTTCAAAATGAGCCATTGGCCACTCTGCCTAAGACAATAACCTGGTTCACCTTTAAATTATACATGTAGTCTCTCTGTCACTGAAACAATTACAGTGTTAACTGTAATTAGAGCAGATCCTGAATGTACCATACAGAATTCTACAAGATGCAACTTTATTGAATTGAATTTGAATTTGTACAGAGGAAATCAGGCAAAAAGTACCATCCTGAGTTTTAAATCTGTGAGTTTGTAGAATATACAGTGGGAAAAATGTTCTTTCCTCTGTTCTTTCCATCATTTTCCAGGGCAAAGACACTCTTATAAGGTAGCCACCAATAAAACATTTTAACATTAGATCGTAATTTTTAGCAGTGAGAAGAACAAAAATAGAAATGCCAACAGTAGTAGTTTGTCTCAAATTCAGTTTAGAGCATTACAGAACTATCATCAATATACAGGTTATTGTCAGCTACTTCCTGTTTGGTTTCCTCTTTTATAGTACTTCTAAATCAGTTAAAAAAAGTTAATAGTATTTAAATGTTGTGTGGGTGTATGTAAGTTCTGTGATATAGAAAATGCAATATTTCTGTCTGTGTATGTATACTATACACACACACACACACACACACACACACACACACACACACACACATATATATAAAACTGTAACAAGAAGACCTGCATTATTTGCCAGGAGTAGAATCTAGCAAAGTACTAAACAAAAGTTACTCGCTTTCCTTATTTTTCCCTTACCTCCCATGACCAACAGAGCTGGAAAAATCATGTATGACAATGTGTACTAATGCAAGACACCATGGTTTGGCTGTTTGTCTAATTTGTCCTTAAACAGCATTGAATAAATTTCTTTCATCCCCAAGCCAAAGTCAGTAGCTCTCTGATGTTTGTGCATAGACAGATCACTTTGGTCATAATCACAGTCCCTGCAGGAACTGCTGAATTCATTATTCTACCCATAAAGAAAAATCCCAAGCTTTTGGAGTTTGGAGATTTCTCCCACTAGATTCAGTTCTCAAGGATAACTTAATTGCCTATGCAAAATTTATGACAGCAGAAATTAATTTCCATGTCTGTGCCTAACAGTGATCTTATTCCTTCTTGTGTTTTCAAAACATGGGAGAAAAGAAAATAAAAGGATTTTTTTTCACATTGACTGGCCACATGAAATTCATCTGAATTTTTTAATTCTTAAAGACAATGCTTTTATGGCAAAAAAAAAAAAAAAAAAAAGGGGAGCTGAAAGAGTTGAACTGTGCCTAAGTTGCTGGGTTTTGGGCTTTTAGTTGAATTGTCTAGCTCAACAGACCTAATGCAGCTGAAAATGAACCATTTCCCTGTTCTAAGCAAGAGCTTAAATATGAACTGAAAATATCACAATAAAGAACTGAAAGTTGTTCTTCTAATGGTCATTACAGCTAAATCTTGCTTCCTTCTATTATGCCATTTAAAACCAGAGGGAAAAAATTCCTTTAATAGATAATAACTTCTTTCCAATAGTGGATCTGCAAAACATATATTGTTTATTTGCTTAGCATGAAGAATGTTGCATAAGGCATAAAAGCAGTCTGTGCCTCAAAGAACATTTTAATCTAACAACACTGATGTTGAGTAGGCAAAACATGCCAGAGTCCCCAGCAGTAGATAATTGGTATTTTTCATGAAATTTCTAATTAATATAATT
This sequence comes from Peucedramus taeniatus, assembly GCA_013400575.1. Lineage (NCBI taxonomy): Eukaryota > Metazoa > Chordata > Aves > Passeriformes > Fringillidae > Peucedramus > Peucedramus taeniatus. The sequence continues at coordinate 10,678 of WBNO01020752.1, forward strand.
TATTCACTGTTTCTGGGCTGAGTTGAAAAGATCTTGACTAAATACTCGCTGAGACAAGAGTCCATTTACAACACTGTATGAAAATATACCTAATGTGAGAAGTGTTTAGTAGGGGTTTCATCTGGCATCATTAGATCAATGAGTGACTGAACTACTTCTTTGAAATTACTTACTTTACTGAAGACACTAGATAATTTGTACATGAAGAGGGAATGTTATGTGTTATAAATTGCAGCAGTCCCTTCTTGCTCTGATTTTTCTTTCATATCTCTACTGTATAGGACTAAGAATACAATTTGAAGTTGAGAAGACTGCCTGTTAGCTTCCTGTAGGTACAGATGTTTGGGATACTAATCCAAAATAGAATCTGTCTAACTGCCTTAAAATTTAGGCTTTGTTAGGCAGAGATGTGAAACCCTTGCAGCTGCAGTCAAGGGAAAGGTATGTTTTAAATAGCAAAGCTCTCTCTGTGACGCCAAGTGTTCTAAAAACAAAATAAAAACCAAACCCCATAGTGTTTGCTCTTTTGGATGCCCAAAATAAAATGTATGTTGGCATGAATCTGTCTCTGGCAGACAGATCATGCAACTGCTGACTTCACAAGTCTTGTGAAAATTAGTTATCTGTGAAGCTCTCAGACACCAGCAAAGATAGTTGCAAAACATCATTAGCATAGACTGTTTCTTGTTTATAGTCTTATGCAAGGGAGAAGAAAATGGATAACTACTTATTTCCATAAACAGTTCTTGTGCATATAACTGAGAAATAGCTTTGTGCTAAAAGGCTGAATTTTCATGTAACTGGAACTTGCCAATAGTTATTTTTAAAATTCCATTACAATTTCATTATGAAAAGTTATTCATTGCATTTTCCTACTCATATAGGGAAAAACTATCCTTGACTGCAGGTGCAGAATTGTCTTCTGACTTTCTCTCTTGAAAAATTTTAGAACTCTAAGGATTAGGAGTTGGAGAACTAGCTTCAAATTGATACTGAAAACCAGCAGCAAGTGGTGGCTGGCAGGGATGGGGCAGACTCTGTTCCATGCATTAGAGATACAGCTGTCAGTGCAGCTTCCCCATGCTTGAGCTGGAGCACAGGATGGTGGAGTTGGGACCTGGATTACTGCTTCGGATTTAAGAAAAAAAAAATTTAAAACCCCAAAAATAAAATAATTTTTTAAAAAACACAAAATATCCCACCAAACCAAAAACCAACAAACCAACCAACCAACCAACCAACCAAGAAAACCCCAAAACAAAACAACAAAACAAAACCAACAAAAAAACCCCAGTAGTACCAGGAAGTTGGATTGAATTGTATCCACCCCACCAAGACTAAGAAAATATTTTTTCATATATATATGAGTGATCTGGATTCACACCTTGCTCTTCTAGTCAGGATTCATGCCACACTGAAACTGCTGCAGTAGGGGGAAAGCTGAAGTTTCATCCAGCATGAAAGCACATGTGGCAGCACAACATCAGGAGTGACTGGCATTGAGGGGGATGATAAACACACGCTTGTTCTGAATGCATGAGACTTGAAGGATCTGGTACTGGCCATGCATTTTATAATGTAATACAGGAGTTCATCTACAGGACAAGTAAATTCTTTAGTTTAAGTAGTGGAAATGCAGCCTCCTTAGGCCATGGCAGAATACTTGCCTTCTCAGTGTGGGAAAGGGTAAAGTGCTTAATATGCTAATGATGTGAATTCCTTTTCTAATTTTGTTATTTTGTTCTTTTTGTGGATTTATATGATGAAGGTGATGACGATAATCAGTTTTTCCTTTGAGCAAAATACTACTTTTCATGGCTTTTTATTTGGTATTTTTCATCCAGAGAAGTAGAGTGCTATAGGAAACAATACATGACTTTTTTCCTTTCCTGAAAATATAAGATACTAGCCTTCAGAAATAGCAAAATATCTTCTAAAGCTTACTTTTTGAATGTGCTTAAGCTTTGTGCTTTACTTGTGCTAAAACGTTGTGTAGTTAACTCAAAAGGAGTTAAAATACTTTGCTTTATGTAAAGCCATTCTTTATTACATTTTTGTAATAAATTTACAAATAAATAAATTAAATGCATTTTTGATAGGATTAAAATCAGCTGTAAGCAACAGTAATTTAATTAAATTTTATTTAAGCTCAATGTTAAGCCAGTGCTTGTGAATCAGAATCTTTATACACACTCTGATCCTGCTTCTTTTCCAGTTCTGTTTTCATGCCTCCTACTAGTATCAAATAAAAAAGCCCCAAATCAATGTAGCCTGTCTAGAGGCTGGCAGTGAAATATAACTCACTAAATACAGGGGTATTTGTGTGTAGAAACAGAAAATATATTTATATCTCTTTCCAAAAACCTATACATTCATTTCTGAATTCAACATAGCAGTTCGGTTCATGTCACATCTCAGTTTCTTACTTAGATTTTAGCACACTGAGGAGCTTTCTGATGATCTGCTTATGAACTTCTCCTTTCCTCAGTTGGTAGGTGTATAATATTTATATTAAATTAAACTTCACGGTACTAGCCACAACCTTTAAGTTCTCAAATTGCAACACATGGCAAATCCTATCTTGTCTTCAGACAGGAGACGCAAGGTAAGACTGTTAGCAAATAGAAGATAGCATATATGAAGGTAATTTTTTTTAATGATAGACAGTTATCAAATGCAAAATTAGATTTCATTTAAATGTACACAAGGGGTATTTAGCACTCAGATTCCCTTTATTTCAGTGAAGTAGTATTTTTACGTGGAAAAGATGTCTTCAAGCTGACACACAAGTTTAACATAAAAGGTGTAAACCAGCACAGAGTGAATGTAAAGTTTGTGGCTGATGCTTCAGTACACCATCCTTAGTGAGTAATCTGCTTGACAACACAACACATGCATAAACAAACAAATTTTACAGCCAGATTGAAATAATTCTAATGTTTTCTATAGATACATCTGTGTCAAGATATATCCTGCTTAGATGTGTAAGGACACAGAAATGGTATGCATGCCTTGGAATCCTTGATTTGACTGGTAGTAGTGGCTTTTCATCTTGTCCAATTGTTGGGATCCTGTAGAAGCTAGGAAACACAGAAGGCAGTAGCCACACTATCTACCACACATCTCTCTTTATGGATTACAAGGAATTTATCCTACTTTTTCTTTGGTTTCTTTTTTTTGGTTAGTGTTTTTGGGTGTGTGTGGTTTTTTTTGTTTGTTTGTTTTTGTGTTTTTTTGTTGGTTTTTTTTTTCTGTTTGTTTGTTTTGGTTTTGGTTTGGGATTGTTGTTGTTGTTATTGTTGCTTACCATGTTGAATTAGCAAGCAAACCTCATTGCCCAGGATTTTGAAAACTCAAACTGAAAAAATTTACATATGTTCTCCATGGAAACTTGCCTATAAAGGAAATCTCTGCTGTTCCATGAGAAAGAAAAACAATGTTTTGGCTGATTTTAGGAAAAACAAGCTGGTCAAACTATGAGTGACCATTCAACCAGTTTGGACTTTTATGTATATATGGTTTTGTAGGTAAGGTAATTATTTGCATGTATCAAGTGCAATGACTGTACCAGGGCAGATAATATCAACCCTAGACTGCCTATTAATATTGCATAGGAAATTATAATTTTAGACATATAATAGGAGTTCTGTACTTTGAGAGAAGAGAAAATGAATAAACAGGAAATGGAGAAGTTTAAACTACAGAGTGTTTCATTCACAGAAGACTAGTGTAAATAGGATATATTAATATTTTCATTTCAGAGCCAGCTTTGAGAAGTTGCTGTCAGAAAAAGTAGGGCTAGTAGTATTTTAGAAAGAAATTTAAATATAATTTTCTGTGGAAATGAGAAATACAAGAAAACAGTGTTTGGTATTTCTGTATGTTAAGTCTGTAACAAAATGAGTAGTTAGTTCTACCTGTTTTCCTTAACCTCTTGCTTCCTGCCCATTTTTTCCTGGTTCTAGTTCCAATGAGTTTGGTCACTTGCCCTACATAATATTTCTCATTAACTGGGGTGTTTAACCCAGTCGTCCTCACTACCACTGAATAATACCTGCAGGGTGTTTGCTAGGAAAGGCTTGGTCATATTTTAAGCCACAGTTAATTGCTTAAAGCAAACATACTGTTCAATGTGTTTGCTGTAAGCAGGAAGTAGAAGACACCAAATGCTGAAGGACAACGCTGGCTATTTGGGACCATCGTTAGAGTTTTGTCTTTATATGTGGCACATCTCTTAATGGTCCTAAATGAACTGTGAGCTTTTGACACAAAGAAAACTATTATGGAGTTGTGGCTTCACATCCCTTTGTTTTGTTTATTGATAATAAGTTCCTTTTTGCATGCAGGAAGCAGTAAGTGGGAATACCTGTGATTCCAACATACTAACATTGTTGAAGTCGGTTGTCCTGTAAATGGCTGCAGTACTCTCAAAAGCTTTTTCCATTTTACAGTACTGGGGGAAAATAAGAAGAAAAATGTTGTTTTCCTGTACATTTTCCAAAGACAGATCAGGCCCCATGATCAGTGAATAGGGTCCGTGACCAAGGAAAGAGTTAGAAATGGTGTTTAACGAGAAGACAAAGCAGACCACACTGATCAGGCACAGTCCACTTCAGATAAGTGTCCTGACCACGCCTGTTTGCACTTGAATGGTCCCTTTCACAGCCCACCACCTTCTTTTTTTTTTTTTTTTT
>WBNO01020753.1:2698-19852 GCA_013400575.1 Peucedramus taeniatus
GCGGTGGGGGCGGTGAGGGGCGGCCCTGCGCGGGCTCCGTCCCGCGGGCACTTCCCGCTCGCCGCCGTCAGTGCTCGCAGAGGTACCGGGCCAGCGTGCCAGGGCTTTACTGGCGTGCTTGCCTCACGCTGATAGCCCTTTCTTGTTTCTTCAGCCAGCCTACCCTCTTGAGGGTCTTGAGCTGGAAACATCTTTGAATATTCGCAGCGGAGGTAGAACTATTGATATTAGAAGTCAATGCAGGTGTGGGATACCTCCTCGCGGCTACCTTTCCCGGGAAGGGTCTGACTAGGTGGCCTTCCCTGGTCTGTTGCAGCCATGGTGGTGACCTGAGGCCATGGCCGTGACCTGAGGCTGCTGACCATCCTCCTTCCGAGCTAGCCCTGCGGCAGCCTGCTCCCTGCTCGCCCTCCCCGTGGGCAGAGCTGCGGAGGCCTTACCGCTGCTCAGGGCACCGATAGCTTTTCCGAAGTTCGTGCCTCCAGGGGCCTTCCCGCCTCTGCTTGGAAAGGTGTTACCCCCACCTCTTCAGAAATTTTGGCTCGGCGGTTGGGTACACAGTGGGCACTGTGTTTATCGCCTGCACGCAGGAGGTTTGCCTTGTTTTACTTCATTGGATTCCCTTGTCAGCATGAAGATAGAAGGAGTTGATCAGGTCTTTAGAAAATCTTGCTCTTGAATTGACTTTTTTTGAATGGTCTTTCATCTTCTATCTTAACACTTTGCTCTTAAAGAACTATTTGTATAGTTGAAATTTTTTTTTCACTCCTAGTGGGAGGTCTTCATATTTTACAGTCAAACTGTATGAATAGTTTTCTAGTGGTGGGGAAATGGTAGCAATTTACTGAGTTTTTCATCACATATCTAAACTTACTGTACTCTGTTTCATAATCTTCATTCAAGATAAGTGGGTGTCCTATTAACTGTGATCTTAACAAGCTAGTTCATGTTGTATGGGAAAAATACCAGCAACAAAATATATGCTTAAAAATAAGTGAGTAGTCTGACTAACTCTTGATATAGTTCCGGTGTATAAGTTTGCTTCTTTAATTTTGTTTTCATACACATTCTTTTCAGTGGTAATACTATTATCTAAAAGTACACCTAGGCACCATGTCCAGGTATTCTAGAACATTTTATCAAATTATTTTTGGTCAGTCAACTTCTGTCGTTGGGATAGATACCTACGTAAACCTCTAGCTTCTGTTTTGCCACATACCTGATCGGGAATTCTCTTTAATCAAATAAAGGGCATTGAGGGTGTTTGGTTATTAGCTACATGTAAAGTAGTCATTTGAAAGACAAGAGACTTCTTGAGCTGAAATATTATTAGTGAAAAAGTGGTAACAGTGACCCTGTCCTTGGACATATAGTGCATTTTTAGGGTTTTCATAGTTTTCTGAGTTACTTCTATTTTAAAATGCATTAGAAAAGGAAGACCTGAGTGAGACCTGAATTGACTGTCAGGTTATTCCTGAGCAGGGTGAGAGTGGAGGTGCTGAACATGTTGTGGTGAAAATGCCCTTCCCTTCCTGCAAAAAGTGTAGCTTGATAATTTCAGTAAACAGTGACTCTGTGACATTCATCTGAAGTATAGAAGTTTGAGTAGCAGCTGTTGCTGAATGTTTCAGGGTGTTTTTTCTTTTCTTTTTTCCCCTGCAGTTTGTAAATCCCTGTGAAAGGCATATAGGAAGTTTGTGGCCAGCAGGCTTGAGTTCGGTGCACAGACTTTAAATCTCCAATGGAAAAATATTTGTATGACTTGCAAATTCGAAAAGAAAAACCACCATCAGACAGTGTTGCTGCAGAGGATGATAAGAAATCTGTTTTGTGACAGTGTACAGTTCCTTGACCCCTGTGTACAGTCTGTGCAACTTTGAAAGCATAAAGGTTGCTGCTGGCTATAGCTGGTTCTCACCATGGGGCTGTGAATAGTGGTACTTGTAAGTAGGATCCTGCTGTGAGTAAGAACCAACTGGATTTATCTTTCAAAGATAATCACTGCTGTGTATTAGCCATTTATAAAATGAAAACTGAAAGGTTTCGACTCATTTTTTTCTGCACTACATTTCCACCCACCCAAAAAATGGTCACGTTTGTTTTTAGAAGACCGGACACACAAATGTTTGCTCTCTCATTCATTATTTTAAGAATTACTTATTTTTCCAAATTCATTTAATTGTTTTTTTTAAATAAAACTCAAGTTCTAGTACCTTTTAGTCTGATTTAGTTATATCTGGGTATAATTTGTCAATGGAAGAAGTTTTGGTTAACTTGCTTGGTTAATACAGTATGCTTTAATTCAAGCAGTCAGGCATAGGAATTTTATGACAATATCTGAAAAAAAATCCCAGTGATTTCTTCCAGAAGCTCACTGGAAGAGCTCACTGGGGGGAGGTTGGAAAAAGGTCTGCTGTAGGTGGAGAAAACACCACTGTCTCTCTGAGTGCCTCCCTTGATAGAGGAGGTTTCCCCATTCTGGTCCAGTCTGGTTGGGATGGGATTGTGTGACCTCTGTGCTGTGTATTAGTCCTTAGGTCCTTGTTGGGGCTTTTTTTTTTCTTTTTTTTATCTCTTGTCTCTGGTTGTGACTCTACTTTTTGTAGGGGTTTTAATAAGGCTTTGTCCTTACTCAGAGTTGCGAGTACTCAGACCTCCAAGAAGCTGTGCCTTCACTTCTCAGTGGCTGCTTCAGCTATGGTCTGTCTTTAGATGCTGCTCTGGCTTATACTGGCTTTGTACCATGCAGTGGCTGGGTGGTGGAAGAGGTGGTTGGTAGGCAGGTATGCTGGCGGGGGATAAGGGAACATTTTTGCTTACACTGTCTGCTGTGCATCTACTGAATTTTTCATCTTTTGAAAAAGATTAGTTGTTTCTGCTCGGCAGGTCTTACGGAAGTACACAGAGCCGAGAGACTTGGCTTTCTTTCTGGGAGTCTGGAATGCACCATTTTGTTTTGTCTTTAGGACGAGTGTGTTGGTCTTGAGGCTTGGTTGGCAACGTTATTGCTTATCGGTAGTGGAAGATTGCTGGATACCAGATATCCTACTTCAGCTGAGTACAGTAAAAGAAGGAATTGCTCACTGTGGGAAGTAAAAGTATGCTGTATGTTAATGTCCTTGAATATCTCAGAGTCTAAAACATCTCCTTCTCAATGAGGCACCACTAGGTTGGCAAAACAGAAAGATGAAATCTGCTGTTCAGAAGTCAGGAATTTTATAAATATGCTTATTTTTACATCTGCCATGAACATTGTTGAATTTTATCATCACTAAAATTACTTTCTTACCCATAAAATCAGAAACTTATTTTAAAACCAGCTCAAATAACTGTTCCAGACCAGATGTTTCCTGGAAAACAGCATGTGCAAACAGATTTTCATGTAGATGTGCTTATTGAGCTGATTTGCTTATCCCTCCTCCAAAATAAGTGAGTATGTATATCCATGGCAGAAAGTTAAACAGTTTTTATTTTTTAAACTAATGAGAGAGGGAATATCAATATTGCAACTGAGGTAAAGTTTTGGGTCTGCAGTATGTGAATGGAAGACCTTTCTGTGTCTTTCATGCCTTTCCTCTTCCTTTTGCTTTTCCTTCTGTTCAGTATAAAAATATATTCCTAATTAATGTAAATTATTTAAGGGCAAACAATGCTGGCTTTTCTAGAAAGAGCAATGTACTGAAGTCAAACATGCTTTAATTAAATTGGCACTTATTTGCTGTTTGTTTTTAATGGCTGAAAAAAGCAGAAAAGGTGCTGATACTGCCAGATTTGTCTGCTATCTAGGTGTATTGGCATTTTTTAGCATGGTTTTGTGCCTGTGCTTTAAGCTGCATAATGAACTAATCATCCTTTTTTTGAACAATATAGTTGCTTTACCTCTGAAAATTTTTGAGCTAAACAGCTAGTCCCATATCAAGTAGATAAATTGCAGTGCAAGCTGTTACTGCTTATGTAAACTGTTTTCTCTAATTCTGACAGCTATGAGGAAAATACCAGTTATTTTATTCAAGTCACATTTCGAATCTCTGCATCTTGCAGTGCTATGTTTGTAGTTTTTCCATGTGTCAGTGTACCTACTAATACTCTTACAGCAAAGAGCAAGATACGGATGACTTCGTAACGGGTTCTGACAGACCTTTTTTGAAATTCAGTGTTTTATTCTGGTATGCAAAATAAGTCAATTCTCTTGTTCTTTGCTGAGATGGCAGAACTAATAATGCCCTTTGTGCTCTCATTTTTGCTTCTCTGGAGATCTGGGGTTCTTGGTTTTCAGGGATCATGTGTAAGACATGGTTGGCTCTGTACTTCTCGGGTTCTTCCATTAGAGTGACACAGTAGGAAAATAGTCTGTGCAAGATGTATGTGTTTCTGCAATTCATAGCTTTCTGCTGGAAATTTGTGCATGTCTCTGTGTGTGTTTTAATCTACTGCATCTTAATTTTTTGCTTTACAAGGAAAGAACCCCATGGTTCCTTTCCACACCTTTGCTTCTTAGTGTTGACCTTATCTCATCTGTATCTGGCCCTGTGGGTGTCCACTGGAGCTGTGCTACGTGTCCCTTTTCTCCTTAGCTGAGGCTTCCGTTAGGCAAGAAACTCAAGTCTCAGGTGTTAGACTTTTTTGCATACTTCTTTCGATTGTTTTGTGCTCTGTGTGTGTTTATAAAGAGGCAACATTTTCAGGAAGCTACATATTACTCTTATATCCTCTGTATGTTCCACCCTCAAATACAAATTAGGAAACCTTTCAAATTAACACACAGATTTGAAACCTTTGTCAATCTCACGGTATTGTGCACTGCCTGCTGAGAAAAGAGGAGAGGATAGATTATATCTTGACTGCAAAGAGAGAGTTTTGCAGAGTATGCATGTGGACACTGAGGTATAGGTGAGCTGTTGAAGGACTTAAATGCTGGACGTAAAGTAAAATTTGTATTTCTGGTACCTGCGAAGTGCTGGCATCACATTCTTCCCCTGTGTTTACAGTGTATGTTCACATGTAAATCCTTTGAGTGTTGCTACCATTTATTAACTTTTAAAACATTGCCACCTGTGCATTGCAACAGTAGGGAAGAGGTTGCTTTGCTTGAGAGCTTGTACAATATATTACTAGGAAATGTACCCATTTTAGATTTAACTAGTATCTTGTAATGCATATCTATTTGCTGTCTGCCTGGTCTTCTGTGCTTATTTTTGCTGTCTTTTGTCTGCAGGAGTGCAGGAAAAAAAAAAAGTTAATCTTAGTTTACAAGGGAGCAATCTTCTACAAACTTCAGCCAAGATACCCTGGAGTTTGAGGATTCATAAAGCTAGGTGCCATTAGGCTTATTAAGACTAGATTTCACCACATCATTAAATCAATGTAGCCTATTTCAAAGAGAATTTCAGCTACCCCTTGCCCCTGCCTATCTTTTAAGATGGTCTGTTTCGCAGAAATAACACAAATCTGAATAACAACCAGTAGTATCCCTGGTGCTGTTAATCCATTATTTGCGTTCTGTAGGAGCAGAGAAAACAGCTGAGGATCAAAATGGAGAACACTTAATGCAATTGAAGCATTGAAATCAATGGAGTGTCTGTTCATATTTATATTAGTTGTCATTTTTAGATTCTTCTTTGAATAATTTGGTTCAGTCTTATTTACGTATTTATTTACAGGCTTGGGAACAAGAAGTTAGAATAGTAGTGTCAGATGAAATAAGTTGAAACTGTCCAATTTTAGAAAGCAAAGTGCAAATTACTCCTCAAACAGCAAGACTAAATTAATTTTCTGAGTAAATTAGATAAAAAGCCATCTATCATCTAGCCCAGTGTTGTCTGCGTAGATTTTTGGGTAGATGTATGATAAAAGGTTGGCTGGTTCTGTTTGTTGCAGATTTTCATTATATTGTTAGGAGTATTCAAGACATACCCCTCAAGAGCATGTGAAGCTTTATGTACAAGCTAATAGTGTGCGACGACCTTTCTTTGTCTTTCAGATGGAAATATCTAGACAGGTCAACACTAATACATTTACCATCCTTGCTGGGTGTAAGCCTGTCAGCTGACAGCTGTTGCATTATTTCAAAGAAAGTTTTATTGTGTGTATAAAATAGCTGTAGTTGGGGATGCAGTATAATGTGCCCTTTTTAATTTGCAGGTTTCCACACTTGCTGTGGTTCTTCGGATTTGTTCTTTTCTTGAAATGGTAGGACTAGGAAACAGCTGTCGCGGGATGAAGTCTCCACCACTCCTCATGGCTGCGCTTGTGGCGTGCATAATTGTTTTGGGTTTCAATTACTGGGTTGCAAGTTCTCGCAGCATGGATCTGCAGGTAATGTTCCTTTTGCTCTGCATGTCACTTTGTACTTGTGCAAGTAGTAAACATAGTTCACAAGAAGGATGATTCTCCTTCATGCGGCAAGTCAAGAACTTTAGCTTGTTGTAGGAACTTCCAAAAATTTTACAGTAACTTCTTATCAGTAGTGGGGGAATGGGATGAATGCCTATTTGTACATGAGAGGAACCCAAAACTTGAACACCCCTGCATGTGGTGTGATACTTGTTACTTCTGCTCTCACAAAACATTAGGTGTCTTGTGCTGTTCTGCATTAAAGATGTGCCAAATGCCATCCTCTGTTTTTTGTCCCCTCCCAAGCACGCCCAACTTCCTCGCAATCATGGCAGTATGCAAAGCAGAAAAGGCCTTGGCTTTTGCAAGCCCTGCTCAGCAATAACAAAAATATCTTTATATTATCAACCGTGTGTTCATCACAAATCCAAAACACACCTTCATACCAGTCACTGTGAAGAAAATTAACTCTATCTCTGTCAAAACTAGCACACTCATATTCCTAGATTTGTCTTTGTACATGACCTCTAAAATTATATGCATACTGTACAAGGAAATTTGTGTTTCTTAGTGATCTTTCTGAAGAAGGACATACAAGTCACATGTAGTAATTACCTTGTCTGATGATAACTATATTTTTCTGCTGATAACTATATTTTCTGTGGCTGTTGAGCTTGGATTTTAATATTTTCTGGATCATTTGTTTTGATATAGGGTATATGAGTCAAGTTTCTGGTTTGTGACAATCTCTGCAGGACAATTTTTTTCTTTTTTTTCCTTTTCTTTTGTTATTGTTTTTTACAAGATGATCTAAAAACTACCAACATGTTAATTAATCAACATTAATGTTGATTAAATGTAGCTCATAAGACCTCCTTCCCAGTTTATTCAGTGAATTTGTGTGCTCTTTGTAACTAAGCCATATTTTAGTACTGAGTGGACAGCTGAAGGAGTTGAACTCCTGTTTCACCTCAGAACAAGCACTATTCAAACAGGGTACTTGTGTCTGGCCATGTGGTCAATGGTATGTCTTATGACTTCTGAGACCCTGGTCATCCGTTGCTTTCCCTTCAGTCACTGGTCTCAGGATGGTGGCTACCAGTGGGTAGTAACTTTATCAGTACTGCTGAAGTGTTGCTGCATAGCCATGAAGCAGCTGATAGTGAGAAAAATATGCCACCATCCTTGTTTTCCTTGGTCTCAATAACCTAGAGACACAATGTCCTCTGATATTACTGATGTACTGTACCATCTTATACATTTCTCCTAAAGTGAGCCTGAAAATTACTTCACTTGGGCATGGTCACACACTCTGAATGGAATAAAAGCATAGATGAACATTGATGGAGCTTCTAAAACACTTTGTAGACCCATTTGTTTGTTGGCAAGACTTTGCAGCTGTTATGACTGCAATGGAAGGAGTGTTTTTCCTTGCTATTCCAGCTAAACTGCAAGTAATTTTCCTTTTTTTTCACTGGCTCCTCTCCCTTTTCTTTCTTTCTGTAGCAGAGAGGCAGGGTAGGTGTGACATGACATGCTACATACTGTGGTGTAAGAAGATTTGGTACATTTTCTTGGAGTCTTGGAACATGCACAGTTTTTACTATATCTAATTTTTAGTCCATCTGGAATCACCAGGTCTTTTTTTATATGGGTAGATTCGGTTATCCCCAGCCCCCTGCATGTTTTTGTATTCCTAGTTGCTGCTGAATAACAATTTTAATCCAAAATGTTTAGAAACAATGTCCTGCAAAACTAAATTGGTGCTTACAAAAAAGAAGTGGGAGGGAGGAGGAAAGAATGTGAGAACATCAGGCTTGATTCCTTAGCTTATGTTTTTGTATGTACAGGATGTGATGGTGTTGGATTTTTTTCTGACTGTAGCTGCTCTTTGAGCAGTCAAGAGGAATGATGATTTTCTGTTTATGAATTAATTTTTCTCATATATGTCTTTGTGTAGTAGCCACATGTGAATTGTTCATGTAAAAGTTGGGCAGTGTTGTCCTCCCTCTACTCTTTTCTAGCTCTTCCAGGAAATCAGATTGATTTGAGAGCTGAGTTTTCACACTGAGTTAGTTTGGGATCAACACTGAGAAGTGTAGAGCTGTCAGAATTGTATGGGCTAAATTTAAAAAATTGTTTGACCTTGTTCTTCTGAAAAATTGTAGTCTCTAATATTTTTCATGTTTATGTTTTGGGGTTTTTTTTTAAACTCAAGTACTGACCTTTTCATTTTTCTCATCTTTTACATAAATTTTACAGTCTTTACAAAATGTGCACTCCTATTAATATAGGTAAAACTAGGGAGGTGTGTTTCTGTGTGTATTACTGGTATCACTGGCTGACACAGGACTTTCATGATATCTGCATTGTTAGCGCTGTAAAATTTGCTATTCCTTGAATATATTGGATAAGATTCTGGCAAGGGGAAAGCATTTCTGCTTGCTTTGGCTAATCTGCTCTTCCTCAGGGTCGAGTCATGGATCTAGAAGGCAAAATCCGCAGGGCAGCAGCGGAGAGGGGTGCTGTGGAGCAAAAAAAGAATGAATTCCAAGGGGAGCTAGAGAAGCAGCGACAGCAGATTGACAAAATCCAGTCCCTGCACAGCTTTCAAATGGAAAATGCCAACAGAGTACATCAGGAAGAGAAGGTAGGGCTTTTCCTAGCCACAGTTTTCTGAGAGACTGTGGTTTACACACACTCTGCAATGGGAAGTGATGTTCATGTGTTGCAGCTTATAGTCAATGTTCGTGTGGCAAAACATTTTATATTGTATAATATTGAGAAAATGGACCTTGAATGGATGTTTTATCATTTGTTGTATAATTTTGAAATACTAGAAGCTGCAAGTAATAGCAGTTCTGAATAAAACTCTTATATTCTCTATAAATCATTACCATACTTGGATTATCCCTTCACTTTTTTTTCTGTATACTAATGTTTTAAAAATTAAGAAAAAGAGGAAGATGCACCAAGAGATATATTCCCAAATATATTTGTAAGCATAAATTGTTGATGTTTATTTCTAAGTGCATTAAAACTTTTGTGGCATCTTGGCTTTCTGCCTCCAAAACTCAATAGTATTGGGAAAATATGAGAAGGTAAGACTTTCACGGCAGTGCTCCTGACAGTTCAGCTTCGCCAGGGGGATGATATTCCTTTGTGAAGAATGTGAACAAAGCTACTTAAATAGCAGTGTGTGTGATTCCTGCTGTGTAGTATCTTGCAAACTGGTTTGCTGTGTATTTTCCTTGTGTTGCTGATACTGCTTTTGATTGTAGTTGTTGGTCAGTAATATCTCTTTTCTTCCTATTAGCAGAAATATTTAGTTGAGAGTATTCAATTGCTTCTCTCATAGAATTTCTTGACTGAAGTTTATAGATCAGCTTTCCAGGACTGTTACATTCAGCAGGCTGAACAGACACATCTTGTGATGGTCATAGGTACTCTTCAGGTATCAGGTTCACTGTGAGGGAGTGGTTTGCTCCTCAAAACGGGCTGCCTGAGCAAAATATCACCAGATTAGTCTTTGAAGAACTTAGAGGAACAAAAATTGAGTAAAAATGGAATGTTGAATGGGCACATCAATGTCATATATCATTAGTTTATTTTAAAATAATCTTTACCCCAAGTTGTCAAGGAAATAATAAATCAATTCTTTTTACCTTTTTACTTTTTAGAGATATACTTTTAAAAAGATGAGATATGTTTGTCTATTTATTTTTTAATGTATGCATTTTTTAAAAAGATATCTCTGAATATTCAGACAGGATTCAAGGGAGTAATCAATCTTGTCACTTCTGCCTCCTGTTGCTACTGAATGCTGTGGTATTTTCTTGCTTTCTGCTTCAGTCCTACAGGGAGTGAAAACACATGCATGAGTGGGGGAAAAAAGGATTCAAAGGTAAGAAAAGGGCAAATGTAATGGAGTATTATGCTTCCTTTCCATAAGTAGCTATTGCCAGAGTTACTAAAAGGCGCTGAAACTGTAAGGGCTGGCCAGAGAGTTTACAGCACAGACTAGCAAGAGGGGCAGATTTTGAGAGATGGTGACAGGACCTCATCCAGGAGTTTTAAGGAAGTTTAGTGAATGAAATGTTGCTTCTGCTAAGCATGATGATGATCTTTTTGCTTCAAAATTCTGGCATTAGATGAATGGTAGGTGACATGACACAATCCACTTTCTTTGTGGTGTTTTTGAGTCTAGAGGACATATAGTAACTGTTCATAAAATGTGGCATCCATGCCAGGAGAAGTAGTGATGATAAATGTTTTACAGAACTAGAACTGCTGGACATAGGGTGGAATGGGTGGAATGTGGTGTCTGGAGAAGAGTCAGTGTGGCTTCTTGAAAAGAAAGTCTTTCTTTTGAAGTATTTTGGAGTTTTCTCCTGAAAGAGTCAGTGATAAAGGTGAGAGAGATAAGTGTGAACACATTCTCATCCGGAGCTGAAATGGCTTGTAGAGATATTATGCAGCCGTGTGGTAAGACGGCAGTATTGCAAGGGTGAATGACAAGGCAAATGTTGCAAAGCAGCTTAGAAATACACTGACTATTAGCACTGGGTTACTTGTTGTACTGTTGGGGAGGGGGTGGTCACCAGTGGAGCTTTGAAGTGCTCTGAAAGGCACAGAGAGGAGAGCAAAGGTCACCAAAGCTGTGCAGTAGTTTCTCTACGGGAATCCAGAGCGTGGTTTACAGGCTGGACTAGAGTCAGCAGAGGAGAGCCATAACAGTAATCTCCAGGATCCCAAATGGTACAGAAAAGGTTTATGGCTGGGAGAGGGAAGGCAGGGTTGTCCTGCATTCACTGATGGCTTCAAATGCCATCATCAAATTGTAGTTCAGACTGAGCAGAAGGTAGTGCTCTTTATGCAATAGGTGGTGAAGCTGCAAGTGCGCGGCATTCATAATACCCACTTACAGTGGGTCTGTGTAGTTAAGGAGCGACTGGATGACCTTGGACAAATACCTAACCCACCACCCACTACCAAGGTTTTGTTCTGTGTCCAAGTGTTCCTCAGACACTTGGGAAATACTGTGCTTTATGGCTGCCTTGGAATTCATTTGGCATTTCAGTGTTAGAGGTGGGATGCTGGGGAAGGTGTATTTTGGGACCAACGTAGAAGCAATTCCTGCCTCCTAAGTGCTTTTCCCTCTATCACCCTAAAATACAGATTGTTCAGCAATGGAATAAATAAATAAATAAAGCTTGCTTTTAAACCCCAGGAAGTGATACCCTAGGAAAGTGGTGTATTTGACTAATTTCCTGTCTTCTGCATTCTGTGACTGAAGAAGAGCATGTGTCTCACTCAGGAGCCTGAAGTGGTAGGGTGAGCGTGTATGTGCCTGTGAACCATTTTGCATCAAATTCAAAATTTGCTTTTCTTGTGACACACAAACAAATATCCTGCAGAGATGCTGTTTGTTGTCCAACTCTAGTTGAAGAGTAAAGAGAGCTGTTTAGCTGGAAAGTTGTTCATTTGTCAAAAGAATACATCAGCCAAGTTGGCATGGATTCATCCACTATAATTCAGGAGTGCCTCTGATGCAGTGGCAGGGAAGGGAGGAAAAGCTTAATTCTCCTCACTAATGACCTTTATTGGAAGAAGCTGTCTAGCATCAGAGGTTATTCTACAGAGGGATGTGGAATATAAGAAAAGACAGTTTCTGAGTGCTTTTTTCTTTGTATGTATCTATATCCCTTGTCTTGGTTTGAAAAGACAGGTGTCTGCTAAGGGAGGCAGAAGCCTCCCCAGAAATGGAAAATATAAACCCCTTACCTCCGAATTATTATAATTTTGAAATTAAAAGGCTCTCAGGCAAAGATATGGGAACAGGAATAACATTTCTTTACTAGAAAAACTAAAAATACAAATGCAATAGTACAAAAAAAAACTACAGACAATCAGAATATGACCTGACACCCTGTGGGTCAGGGTGTTGGTAGCAGTCCAATTGAATCGTGGCTGCAGTCTTCCTGCAGTGCCAGGTGTGGTTCTGTTGGAGCAGTGAGCTTGCAGAAGGGTGCACATTTCCTCTGAAGGTCTGGTGGTCATGTAGATGGGCCTGGTCTTCCTCTGGGAATCCAGTGGAGAAGACAGCTGCTCCTCTGGGAATCCAGTGGGAAAAGGCTGCCTTTGGGCTTCCGGATCTGTGATTATATCCAGGTAGGAATGCTTGGCTCCTCCCCATGGGCAGAGCTTCTCCCGGTGGGATGATGTAATTTTATCAGTCATGCAGTGAGACTAAATGACCCATTAACAGAAGACACCTCTCTGGAGGGAGGATTGGTTGTGGAAGAGATAAAGAAAACTGCCCATTTAACTAAAGATAACTGCCCTACCTCTAAAGATGACAAATAGAATACACACACCCATTTCCAGCCTAAGATATCCATGTATAAATGTGTTTTGTATGTTCATATCTTGTATACACGCTCATATCCTTGTTTTTTGGCTCTATGGATTGCAGTGCAATCTGGGATTCCTGGGAGGCAAGTAATGAATTCACCCTTTCTGGTTGTGGGAAGCTTGCTTCTTGAACTGGACTTTATTTACTCTGTGAGGATTAGTAGCTAGTATTTACCTAATCAGGAAGAATGAATGCAAATCTAAATCCTGAGACTCTCAACCCGTTTTACAAGTATTTTACAAACTCTATAACTAACTAGAGATCTTTGAGTTGTAAATAAGATTTTGCTTAGTTCTTGCTGTTCTTAAAGAAAAATTAAAATGCTTACAGCAGTTGTATAGGAATGATTGGTCCCTCTCAAACCTCCCACTTTTTGAGGAAGAAATTATGGTTCTTTTGTCTGTAGATGAAACTTACATATGAGACATACTTACACAATATGGACTTCTAACCAAAAACAAGTTGCAAGTAACATTTGAGACCCATCATAATTGCAGTTCATCTCTTCTCACTGTGTCTTATTACTCTGCTGATAAAATACAGAATAATTATAGTATTGATTTACTTTCATACCAAATCAAAACACTGGTAAGGTATTTGCCCAGTTAAAGTCATTGTCACTAGCAATGCAGTAATCACTTTGAGTTAAACCTGCCTTCTTTTGTAATAGAACTGTCTCTGTGCTGCTTGAAGGATGAGGGCATAGGAGGTGAGTAGTCTGAGCCTGTTATACTGGGTGGGCTCACCATTCACTGAGGCAGTGTAGTTCTGGAGAATTACTGTTGTAATTATTTTCTTAGGTCTGAGTATGTATAAAACACTACTGTCACCAGTCTACTTTCAAAAAACCTGCTTGAATTTTTAAGGATTAGTGTAGATTGAGGAAATGGCTTCTGGAAGTCCATATAGAAGTAGAATGATGAGATCAAGTAGTCTCTCGTGGACTCTTGATAACAACAATTCAGGAGTGCAAAAAGGCTGTTTCTGATCTGTATATTCTATGTGGTTGCTATTCAGGACTCGTAGCTTCTGGGATGTACAGAGCCACAGAAATCTCTTTGAAGAGCATAACAGAACAATGTGTTTAATATCTCTGAACTGCATGAGTATGATTTTGCAGTTGGTAATTTTCTTTGGATTTACATAAATCTTCTCCAACCCAAATCTTGTTTTATTGAGAAGGGCCAAGATTTGTACATTCTGTATGAAGAATGTACAACAACACTGTCTTGTCGCTCAGTATCTTCACTGGCCACAGCTGCTCTTCAGTCTCTTCCCTCTGGGAAAATTTCAATTCCCAGCACAGTCTTCTGACACAAAGTACCTATTGATATGCAGGGAGTCGACTTCACTCAGAAAGAATTACAGTAGTCTGTAGGAAAGAGTAGAAAGGTACCTTTTCCTTTTCACTGAAGGCTATATGTGTTTTGAGTTTTGGTTTTTTTTTTTTTCAACCCAAACAGTGTTGCATCTTCTAGTTTTGGAAAAGCTTTGAGGTAAGGAAGCACTGTCTCATGTCTCATATTTGCCATAGCACAATATTACTAAATTAGCAAGGGAAATTGGTATGCTTTTTCATAACTGGTACAGGAGAAGTCTAGAAGATCACTTCTGTTCAAAATGTATCTTCATATGATGGAAAGAAAAAAAAAAAGGATGGTCTGAGGCTAACTGAATTAGAGAGAAGGAATTTAGAGTATATGTAGTTTAAAGTTAACTGTTGGAATATTGCTACGTCTTCACAGCTAAATGAATGGATAAAAAGTCAGAAGGTGCATTAGATATATATGTGGAAGTTTTATATTAATATTCTCATATAATATGATTTTTTTTGTTTACATTGCCTACTATTTGGGTTTTAGTTAAACATAACTAAAGGGAAAGTGAGTAAAGTGAAGTGAAAATCCTGTAGTTTTGCAGGGCTTTTTTTCTCCAAACTATTTGCTGTTGCCCAGTACCTGTGAAAGTAATTTTGTATTCATATGTGTCAAATACCACCCTCTTGTGCTTAAACGTTAAGAAACTAACTTTGCAATTTTGGTGGTTTTGAAGGCAGAACTGCACCATGTCATGGTGTGCACGTCCTTGTGTCCTCTCTGACAAAACAGAATCTAGATTGCTTTTAGCACAGGCTGTGAAACAAAGTTGAGTCTCAGATTTTTGGCAGAACTACTCTGTAGAAATAGAGGTGGTTTTTTTGGGTTTGAGTTTTGTTGGGTGCATGGGTCATTCATTTGTTTGGCTGGGTGGTTTTTGCTTGGGTTCTTTTGTTGATTGGGTGTGGTTTTTTATGTTTATTGAGGAAAAGTGTAATTTCTGAATGGAATTCTGTTTATTGAGAAACAGATTTCAATGGACAGTATCTTCTCCATTTTGAGCTTGAAATTTGTTGTAAGGCTTACTTAATTGATGTGCCTCCACTGAAGTATACATGAGTGTGCAACACAATGATCAACCTTAAAGAGAAATATTTCCTTAAAAACCTTGTCTATGAACATTTTTCCCCACATACTAAAGTGTAGTTTAGCTGTTAGTCTCTTGGCCTGGAACCAAAAAGTCTTTTTGTGAGAAGTTCTCATGTTTTAACACCAACTGGCAACTAAATATCATGCAGGCACTTACTCGCTCTGCACTCTCCCTCTGGATTTTTCAAGGAAACTCTTTGTTGAGATACGAACAGTTTGATAACTGAGAGGAATAAAACCCAAGAGAAACAAGACATACACAAGATAATTGCTCAGCACTTGCTGTCTGATGCCCAACTTGTCCCCCAGCAGCTATCAATGCCTCCTGGCCAGCTCCCCCACTTTATGTCCCAATGTTCTATGGTAAAGGAATGTCCCTTTGGTCAGTTTGGGACACCTGACAGAGTTTCCTCCTGGTTTCTTGTGCACTTGCTGGCTGGCAGAGCATGGGAAATGGGCAAATCCTTGCTTTAGTGTAAACACTGCTGAGCAGTAACTAAAACATCAGTGTGTTACCAGCATTATTCTCATGCTAATGCCAGAGTAGTGGTGGGGAGTCGGGAGTGTGCAAGACAGAACTGTTTTTTCTCTTTGCTGCAAGGACTTAAATCAGTTTGAGTTAATAATGAAATAAGTGCCCTGCTTTTTCCTGATTAATTATAAATGGCTGTTTCTGCATATATAAATCTTATGTTCCCATCTTGCTTTATTCACAGTTGGTTTTGTTCTTACCAGCTGAATTACTGATCCTGTGGCTGGTCACCTTTGTGCTATATTTGTGTATGCAAAGCCCCTTTTTTCATAAGTTTTAGTGTTTATGCTTATCAAATTATTTGCTTTCTTTTTTCTGTTGCAATATCTCATTATGCTTTTACATGCACCACACACAGTCAGTGGTATAAAGGGCATATGTCAGTTCAGTGTGCTTGGGTAAGCTTGGTTCTTGATAGCAGCAAATGCTGGAGGAGTTACTGTAGTAATTTCTCCAAGGAATATANGAGAATACTGTTTGGCATTATTCAGATCAAATGCGTTTACATAGTCCAAAGTATGTGCTCAAAACAAATACTTCAAATAATTTATCTTAATGCTTCCTTGTGCATATTTCTGCGTTATGTTTTATTATTTTTAAACAATAACTTTAGCTTTGTGTTTCTTAAGTGGAATAATACTTATGTAGACATGCTCTGTGGTGAATAATAAGTCTTCAGCAGCTATCATTAAAAAATTTGTTGTACAGCTGGAGCAATTTGTTTCCCACACTGCTGGTGGAAGTGTGACTTTTGAGTTTTGATTTCTGAAGCCCTGCTGTCCACAGCATTGTCTCCAATCAAAAGACTGTGTTTTTTTCCTCTTTGATAATCATAAGGACTTCTGTGCAAATATGTTTACAAATATAATAAGCTGGTTGTATATTACAGAGTTACTGTATCACAGAATAGCAGATTTTTATATGGTGATAGGGTGATTTTCCAAAAGCTGGATTTTTTGCTCCTGGGGATTATAGCTATTGTTTTGTGGGCTAAATGAAGTTTAAAATGTGAGTTTCTTTCTAGAACTGAGTATTGACATATGTCTGCTGAGTGCTTACCAGCAGTTTTCATTCTTGACCTGCATAAAACCCCAAAAGTAAGTAATGTTTGCTTAATTTACAGCCACAAGGTGAAAATTAGTTAACACTTGAATGATAGGAGGAAGAATGATGTTATTGACTTAGATTGGAAGCTGGCAGTTGCAGTACTGTGCTGTAAATTATTAAACAGTATTTCCTGCTCAAGTTAAACAGCTAACTAGGATTTAACAGGTTTTTGCCTGGACTGTTGCCCACACATTCAAGGAGATAGGTGTGGCATTGCCATAACAAAGTTTTATATGCAATCTATAAAGACCAAGGCAGACTTCTTTTTTTCCCTGTTGTGATTCAAACAGACTTTTTTTTAA
>WBNO01020757.1:0-31898 GCA_013400575.1 Peucedramus taeniatus
CTCCAATCTGAATCTGCCCTGGAGCGACTTGAGGCCATTTTTCCTCCTTCTGTCCCTGTTCCCTGGGATTAGATCCCAAATCCCCCCGGCTGTCCCCTCCTGTCAGGAGTTGTGCAGAGCCACAAGGGCCCCCCTGAGCCTCCTTTTCTCCAGGCTGAGCCCCTTCCCAGCTCCCTCAGCCTCTCCTGGTGCTGCAGCCCCTTCCCAGCTCTGTTCCCTTCCCTGGACCCCCTCCAGCCCCTCCAGGTCCTTCTTGTGAGGGGCCCAGCACTGCCCCAGGATTTGGGGTGGTGCCTCAGCAGGGCCAGCTCAGGGGACAATCCCTGCCCTGGTCCTGTGCCTTACCATTCCTGACCCAGCCCAGGGGCCACCTGGGTACCCCTGGGCACCCCTGGGTACCCCTAGGCACACCTGGGCACCCCTGGGCACCCCTGGGCTCGTGTCCAGCTGCTGTCCCCAGCACCCCCAGGTCCCTCCCTGCCAGACAACTCCCCTTCAGGCTCTAAGACAGTCCATGAAAGCTCCTCTGCTTGCTCCCAGTTCTAGCTACCCCTAAGGAAACAAATTTCCTCTCTAGCCACACAGCAGAGCCTGCATGTGAGGGAAAGAAAGAAAATAGTTTCCTAAAAATAGCCTGTCTTGCCTCTCCTTAAAGGGTACCAGCCTTCCTATAGTTCTTATCTGCCTCTCATGGGATGCACAAATTGCCACAGGAACCCAAAGAAATCACAAGGATGTCAAATTTAGCTGTGGCTTGGAAACAGGCCCACCACCCCCAGAAAGGAAAAGCAGCTGCTTTGTTTTCCAATCTCCACATGCAAGGATAAAATAAAGATGAAACTCAAAAGCCACAAAACCTGACCAGAACTATCCAAATTTCTGTGGCATATAGAGATTTCTGAGGAGGCATCTGTACAACTGAGAGCCCAGAGAACAGGTATTTACTCCCCAAGTCCAGCTTCAGTTCAGTGATGAGATTTATCATTTTCTGTAGCTCTCCTGATATGAAATTCCCTCTTAATATAAAGATACAAAGGTCTAACCTGCAGAGAGAGCTTGTCTCTTACACAGTGTTTCTATCAAGGACATATCCTGGTTAGATCCTTGAATAAATATTAATCACTTAATCCTCAAAAAAACCCAAATTTCCATATTTCTAAAGAATTTACTAGCAAATGTGTAGTTGTGCAATTATAAAGGATTCTGTAATTAGTCTGAACCTCCCCCCCACCCAGTAAAATTAAAGAAAAAAACACACTGAAATTAAAGAAAAGGGAAACAAAAAAGAAATGCAAGATGCAAAATCATGAAAAGTTCTGGCCACATAGCCCATAGCAAGGTTATTTCTGAAACACAATGGATTTTGCTCTTTTTGTTAACATCAGGGTCAGGATACAGCAAAATTATCCTGACAATCTTGGGAGTCTGCATGAGGCCCATTGCAAAGTCTACAATATTTTCTTTTAAGCATGGAGTGATATGTAAGATTTGTCGTAAGATTTTTGTTTAAAATAGACAATAGATGCTGGAAGGAGAAGCTTTTTCCACTCATCATGGAATTAAATCACAACTAACTGATAACCAGTCCCTCACACAGATTTTACAGTGATCAACATCAATTCCAGTAGCTCTAACAAGGCTGGGGGTGCTCATAACTATTTTGAGTGGATTTCTCCTCAGCCCACATTAGCACCATCTGCTCCTACTACTTCATATTTACACACCACAACATTTTGGGCTCAACCTCAGATAGATTTCTAGCAATTTACAACAGAACCAAATGGCTCTGGGGGAACTGCTTGCTTTGGTGGTTTCCATTTTCTGGAATGGTGTTTCTTTTGCTGTTTGCACTGTTGCATTCCTTTACAATAAAGTCTTTGTCAAAATTCCTATTTTTGGCTTCAAGACTGATTAAACATAATGAACATAATAAATAAATAGAAATAAATCTAATAAAAGTTAATAAGTATAATAAAATATAATAATCACCATCTACTGCAAACACACATTCTACCTCCCACACAGTAAATAGGATGTGCTTTAGGAAAGCAAGTCCATATTTATTTGGACTCCTGGTTGTACTCCCATCCATCTGAAGTTTAATGGAGCAGGGTGATAATACAAGTTACTGCTGCATAAAAATGGATTTGCTTGTTGTTCTTTATGTAGATTGGATGCCATTCTTTAGCCCTAGTTGGTGTTAATTGTTGTTGTGCAGACCCCAAGGCCTTCCCTGAGAGCCCACGTTGGTTTGCAGGGTAGAAAATGCAACATAGAGAGGCTCAAAAAAGGACACAAGTGGTGCCTAGAAAATGCAACATCTGGGGATCAGGGAGAGGCTCAAACAAGGACACAAGTGGTGCCAGTCAGCATTGGAGTTGATGCTCCAACAGATTCCATTATCTCTCTGCTGACACACAGGAAATAACCCAACATTGCTGGTCCATCCTGGCCACAGAAACAAAGCCAAATTTGGTGGAGCAATGGAATTATTGAACTGCAGAAATTAAAGTTTCTCACTCACAGGTAAATCACAAGATTTACTTCCCTTCGCCCATCCCCTTGCCTAGGAGGAGAGGAGGGTGACAAAGAGCCCACCCACCCCTTTTTCCTGCTGTTTTGCACCTTTTTTTGCTGATTTTGGAGCTGGTGTGGGCAGGAGTTGGGCAGTTGTGACTTCCTGCCTTGGGGGCACTGAGCTCCTGTGGCCCAGGGAGCTGCACAAAGCCCGTCCTTGGAGACACACCAATGCAGGAAGCCAGCACAGAAAAAGGGAGCAGCAAGTGCTCAGAAAGGCAAAGTAATTTGCCCAAGCAGGAGGCTGGAGCAGAATTTAGAGCAGATTTTCTTTGCGTGCCAGTGCAATCCCTTAACCTTCAATAATAATGCTGCTACACTCTCCTGATGGCCTCTTTTCATCTCCAGCATGTATAAATGACTAAGTATGAAAGACTTTTTGCCTCGTGGAAGCAAATAAAGGCAAATAAAAGCACATAAAAGCTCCAGCAAGGATCATGGTCTCTGGAGAAAAAAATATTCTCGGTGTAAGTAATTGGGGGTGGTGTTTGTTATTTAATTTTTACCAATCTCTAAGCTCTGTGCCATTTCTCTTCCCAAAGAAGAGAGTGCCCTGGTGTGCCAGAGCCAAATTTGCTGGCAGGCAGTGTTCCATGAGGGAAGAGAGATGGAGAAGGTGGTCCTGCTGCCCTGCATCTGCTCTGCCAGTGCCTAAATCTGCCAGAGCCAGCCCTGGGCACTCAGCACGAGGAAACACCAGTGGTTTTGGAAGCATGTGAGAACCAACACGCTGCCTAAATTATTTGGAGGTGCCACATCCGCGAAGTAAAACATTTCCTTTGGTGAAAACACGACGTGAAAACATTATATCCAACTCTCTGCCTGCCTTCTGTACGTGCTGCTCAGGCCCCCGGGATTTTGGTTTGTTTGAGGGCTGGAGGCAGCTCCCATCTGTTACTGTGTCATTTTTTAAAAGTGTTATTGTTTTGGGTGAGAGTAGGTGGAACCACATGTCAGAATGCAGCAGAAGGAACATCATTCCAGCCTGAATTTCTCGTGTTTAAAGGAAACCCTGCCCATGGATCAGCCGCCCGTGAATGGCTCCTGCTTTGTGCCGGTCCCCACCTCACGCACAAGAGCCCAGTGCTGGTGGGCAGCTGCAGCCAAGGCAACACTGAGTGCTTTGGACAACATTCCAAGGCCAAAATCCACAGAATCTGACCCACACACCCAGATTTTCACCAAATGCTTGGTGTTCCTCAGCCTCTGATTTCCCACATGATTCCCATGCCCAATCAGGCCAAATTTAGACCAGACACTGTCTTAAAATGGATCTCTAATCCGAAAAGGCTTAATGCTTGAAAAGGGACATCCTCACCATTGTGGGGGTGAGATGGAAAGAGAGAAATAAAGTTTTAACAGCATTTATAATTCTCTTCATTAGATTTAAAAATACTACCCAAGTTTCAATTTCATGCTTAAAAATAAGCCACAAGGAGAAGAAAAATAATTTCTGTAAAGCGATGCTAAAGAAAAATTAGAGCTTTGAAGATCACTTCAAACTCAAGTAGAGTTTCAAAATCATTGATAAAACCAACAGAATTTGGGCCACAAAAATACAATACTTTTGTTCTGCATGACTCCCTTTTGCTTCTCCTGCTGCCTCCAGTGAGTGCATCAGATTTTGGGGATATTTGAGTTTCTCTTAAACCTTAAAATGCTGCCTGAAAGTGCCAGGGCCGAGTTATTGTTCAGGGGATGGCATCTTGGCACATCTGAGATCAGATTTTGTCTGTGTGACTGGGCAAGTCACTTTGGGTGACATCCACAGGGGGAAGCTGTCTGCAGCTCCCAGACCCACCCACCAGGCAGGATCCACGGAGCTCCAACATCAGAGTGAGGGCTAGAAATACATTTTGACAAACAAAACTAAATTATTCCCCTATTTTAGAGGCTGGCTGTGTGACCTTTGTGCAAGTCGAGCTTCTTTCAGTTTCTATAATTTTGTTGGAATTTATTTTTTTCCTCCCACAGCTCCCACAAAACTCCTTCTCCAATTTTAGCCCAGCTCAAGGCCTGTACTTCCCCAAGCCTGGTGGAGAGGAGGCAGCTCTGGCAGATGCTGTTTCCTGGTTTACAAAGCCTCTCGACTGGCAACAGCAGCTGCCAACACTGTTCATCCAAAGGATTCTAATTTTGGGGCTTCCTCTACGTTTTAGCTTGTGGCTTCTTTGAAATAGCCCTGTTTTATGAATAAGAAAAGACTTTACATTTGTGATTCTTACATGCAGTTATCATACAGAGCAAAGCAAACAAAAAAAGGCTGCAGGCACATGCACATGTTAATGCAGTTAAGACTCTTGGCAGGAAGAGAAATTGCAAAAATCAGACTATTTTGAAGGGGGTGCAGCAGAGAGAAGAAAAGCCCTGAATCTGAGGTTACCCTTTTCAGATATAGCTCCAAGCTAAAGCCACATTTTCTATCTGTTCTGTTTTCTTTGATCCTCAAACTTCAATCCAAACCTTCAGGTTTAAATGGGATTTCAGTCTGAACTAAAAGCAGTTTAAATGGAAACAAGCAATTCTTTCCCCCTCACCCCTCCAACCAAATCAGGAATTTGAAGCTGCAATATTGAGGTGCTTTGCAAATCTATAAAACTTTCTGCCTTGAAGTGATAAGGACAAACAATCAGGGCACTCACTCTGAGGGTAGGAGATAAATAGAATAATTTCGGTTTTTTCAGTTGAAAAAAAAAAAGGAAATATAAAAATAATAAAAGTAAAAAGCTGAAGAGAAATTCAAGCATTTTGCAAGGGGTCAGCACATGAAAAGCAGTCCTTGCTGGTTTGGGCTGATGGCTCAATTGCAGGACAAAGCCAGCAGGGCAAGGCTTCACGCCTGTCCCAGAGGATTTCCAGCCTCCCTCAAGACAAGCATTGGGGTCAGGGTCTGTTCTGAAAGCTTGGCACGGCTCTGAACAGAACACAAATGCTTTTGGGGGATTTTGGAGCCCTGAATCCCAGCCCTAATTCCCGTAACAACAACTCAGCAGCACCTCAGATCAACTTCCTGGAACTAATTGGCCTTTAAGAGATGCAAACCTGCTCCTGAATTCTCACATGGCAGGAAGTCCCTGCTGGGCTTTGGGGCTCCAGTTTGGGTTTGTCAGGTGACACCTGAGGTCTGGCTGAGTCCCTGCTCACATTTCCCTGTAGCTGTCTGGAGTTCAAGCCCTGGGTGAGGGGACTTGGGATCCCTTCCTGGAGGGGTCCTTTGCTCCCTTCAGTCCCTTCAGGGCAGTCATATCTTCAATTTTCCATTTTACAGGGTTAAAAGTGCACCTGGGTGGTTTTTACCTGACTACACTGATGGTTTAAATCCGTTTATTTTGAATATATTTAAGTATCATACAAAGACTTCCAGTGTGGAGTACATGCATTGAAAACCATCACTAGAATTTTGGTTTTACCTGTCTGGAGCTTTCTAGCTGCAAAAAATCTTTGAAGTTTTGCTGCTTTGGTCAAAATAAATGTATTGAACAATCTCCTCAGGCATACCTTGAGTATCCACTAACAACTCTCCTTGCTTGGGACCATTACAAATATCTGCCTCTCACAGCAAGGCATTCATTTCAAGTATAAGACAAAATATCCAGTTTGCTGGCTGCAGTGTAAACACAGAACAACAATTTCTTGCCTCATGAAGGAATTGATTTGTGGTTTGTTTTTTTTTTTTCAATTTTCAGCAAACTTACCAGCAGACATCCATGCACCAGCAGTGACATTGCTCAGAGCTGCCAGCCAGCTGAAAGGGTCAGGGAGCCCTACAGCACCAAATGCTGGCTTCTATCATGGCTCAAAACCTGCTGCTCCTATCACACAGATAAGGAACCATCGAGGCTTTGAGGAGAACTCGGGACAATCTGGAAGCAAAGGTTAATTCTGCAGCCTGAGAGCCACTGTCAGCATCTGGGACAAGTTTCCCCTCGGTCTGTGCCCCAGAAGAAGGGCTTGGGGCTCTGGAACTGCTCTGCCAGGGATGCTGAGGCCACACTGGAACAGAACTCACTGGGATAATTGATCAGGAGCCCAGAGCAGCAAGCTGGAGGAGGAGAAAAGCAGGTCCCAGACAGAGCAGGGCACTTGGGTAAGTTCAGTGCCAGGTGAGCTCCTGAGCAGGGCCAGGCAAATGTTCTGAGGAGAGCAGAGGTTCCTGGGGAGCCTTGCTGGTGATGTGGCAGGTCTTGTCCAAAGTGTTAAATCCTCACTTGAGCCCACTAACCACCTCTGTTCTAAGGGGACAGCTGCTCATTCAAAGGCAGAAATTGAATTATTTACTCCCAGCCACTACAAAACACATTTTCCTTGATCTCTAGGGCATATTTTTCACTATAAAGCCTTAGGAGGCAAACACCTTCCTTGAGGAGGGAGTTACCTTCCCCCCACACCATTTGTTTGAATAATAAACCACTTGAGCAAAAATATGACACATGGGAGAGGTAATTTTTTTCCCCTGGAGGAGATTAGGTTAATCTTGCATTTTTTCCAAAGGTACACAGTTCATCAGCAAGAAGTTCAAGGAGGAATAATGTGTTTTCATATCGGGTAAGAGTGCACACAGTGCTTGCCTTGCTCTCAAAATGGATGAGTCTGCAGCAATCTGCAGGACTGACAGCTTTATTTTCATCTGCCTGCCCTGATAGAGCATATCAGGAAACATTTTTCCAGATCCACACTTGAGGATTTGAACATTCATACTGATACACTTTAATCTCATTTGACTCTATAGAAAAAAAAAAAAAAAGCCCACTCATATAAGCATTTAGTTACATCAGATAAAACCTTATTTGCTGCAGCAAATAATTTGGTTTGATGGTTTTTTTCCCTCCCCTTTCTTTGGGAACTGCTTTTTCTCTCCCTCAGACTTTCACAGCCTTCCAACTGCAAGGTTTGTGGCACTTGCCAAGGGTGAAGGAATCTAATTTGCTAATTCAATCATCATTTGCAAACTAATGACTGTGAGCATGTATAAAACCAACATTAAAATATCTGAAGCAGCAGCTATGGTGGGGAATACATTCTCAGAGTAAACAAAACCACCTTGCAACTGGAGCATTTAAAGCCTGAGCATATTTTTGCTTCAGGAATCCAGTCTCTTCCTGGACAGCAGCTCCATTATTAATGAAATTAACAGCAATAAAACCACAGATCAAGCCTTCTCCCACAGCTGGCCTTCTCCAGGAACTCCAGCTGGACTGAATTTGGGTTAAGGCAGCACAACAGGAAGAGTAATAAACCCCCTACTTCTCAATCAGTGCTTCAGATTCACCCAAGAAATTACATTTCTTAGTGTTTCTCTTTAAAATTCCTCAAGCTCTCTAAATTCCAACTCAGAATAAAGGACATATGTATGAAACTAAACAAAAACCCCAATGTGAGCCAACAGCAACATTCAGTTCTCTCTATTGACATTGCTTTGGGCCAGATCTGTAGTTGACAATCAGCAAAAACTCAGTTTCCTGAAGCCCATCTGGAAATCCTACCTTTAACCACCTGTGAAATCTGCCTGTGACCCTGAGCTGGCAGAGAGGATTCTCACTGGAAAAAAGGAATGTACAAATACCCCCCACTCTTGCCATTCAGGTGTTGCAAATGACCCCTAATCTCAGTGAGTCCAAATTAGATTATTGTCCAGAGTTTCTCCAGTGGAGAAGAGAGCCCTCAGGCCCTCACAGATGCAATAATAAATTAATTTATTTGAGCAAACAGTCTGAAAAGGGGTATTTTTTTTTTTGGACAATCAGGAAAATGTGTCTTCTCAGCTGCTTTTGGATAATAGATGAGGTATGTTATTTATCAGCAGGCCTCCAGTGATATTTAGGATGGATTAGCAGCTATTCCTTTGCTGCCATAGTACATGTTCTACTCCATGTTTTCCCTTCATGGGTTTCACTTTATCCCACCACAGGGGCTCCTTGGGATCGATGCATTCCACTTCCATCAGCATCTCAGGACTGCCCAGACAACCTTTCCAAGCAGGAGCAGATTTCCAGGTAAATCCATGGAGCAGATGTTAGAAAAACATGTATTTTCACACAGGAACAAATTACAGAGGCATTGATCTTGCATGATGCCTGTGAGTTCTCTCAGCAGCAGCAGCAATTCCTTCCTGCCAGGATGTTACACAGAGCAGCTTTCAGAGGGCAAAAATCAATGGAGGAACATTTGTCTGTTTTACAGCAAAGGCAGAAAACAAGAAAGGTGAAATGGCCACAACCATCTAACAGGAGGAGATTAAGCTGCAACCTGGTCCAACATTAAAATATCTGACACAGCAGCTATGGTGGGGAATACATTCTCAGAGTAAACAAAACTACCTTGCAACTGAAGCTTTTAAAGCCTGAGCATATTTTTGCTTCAGGAATTCAGTCTCAGCAAGAGCAGGTCTGACTCTAGAGCACAAAGTTTTCCCACATTTCCCCAAATTTTTCCCCACCCAACAGGCTGTGGAGGATCAGGTGGCTGCAAACACCTCCAAGGGCAGCCTCTTCCCACCCAGAGCTCCTGTGGAGGGGGACATTCAACTTTCCAAAGGTCACCATGAACTTCAAAGGAGTAGCTTACACAATGCCCTGTCCTCCTCCCCTCTCAAAATCAGAGTGCAATTTCCATTGTCCAAACGATTCCTCTCACCAATTCCCATGTTTTGGGATGAGCATTTCAGCAGCAATTGGGTATCCAGATCCTTGGGGAGATTTCAGCATCTGAAGTCTGACTATCTGTGCCATAAACAACTTCCCTCTTTGCCTGTGGGGTTTGATCAAAAGAGGGGCAGGCTAGAAATAAGCTAAAAATCAAAGCAGTGCATAGAAAAGCTTTGCAGAGAATAAACCTGGAAGGACCTGGCTAATCCCAGCTCCAATACAGGTTTCAAATGCAAAGCAAAAAGAGCCTCCATTTATTACCAACCATCATTTCTGCTTTTCTACCTTTTTTTTTTTTTTTTTCTTATTTGATTGAAAATACTTCAGGGCAGACTGAAGACAGGATGGTACCACTTGAAATTCTTCACGAAGAGGCCCCAGAGTGCTGGTGGGAAGCTCCCATGTCTCACAGAATCAGCACCAAGCAGAGCATTCCAGCAGTCAGGCAGTTAAAAGGGCTCAGAAAACGCCAGCTCAGCTGCCACACACAGCCCTGTTGAACAAGCTCATCAAATTACCCACTGGAGCATTTCCAGTGGCCCAGCTGACTTGCTGAGCTGGGGGATTTGCTTGGCTATGCTGGCACAGGGAATTTCAGCCCCATTTGTGTGGCCACAGCCTGTGAGATCTGTTGGCACAGGGAATTTCAGCCCCATTGGGTGGCCACAGTCTGTGGGATCTGTTGGCACAGGGAATTTCAGCCCCATTTGCATGGCCACAGCCTGTGGGATCTGTTCCCTCCATCGATATTTGCCAGTTCATCATCACGGGGCCGTGGTGTGAAATAATTCGGGGTGGAATGAGGGCTGATCAAGCAGCTGGAAAATGCCAGAGCAGTGCAGGGATATGCTGAGCCAAGGGAAGGGAACCTCCCCAACCTGTAGGGAGCAGGCAGAGACCAAGCTTTGCTCGGGGAGATGTGGCACTGCTGGTAAGGACATCACTGCTCCCATTCCTCACCTTTGCATTTCCAGCTGCCCTGCTGAGAAGTGGCTGCCACAGCAGAAAGGGGAAAGAGAGGGGACTCTGCCAAAGGCATAATAAACACCCCTCTAATCTCAGGAGTGTGATTATGGACCACACTTTAATCTAAAAAGGCCATCTTGTGCGTTCTTCCTCAAGTATCTTGAATGTCTCTGAATTACCCTTCTCCTAAGGGCAGACTGCTTTTCCAAGAAGCATTTCAACCAAGAAATATTAATATTTTTCTTTCTTTTTCTTCTCCCTTCTGTCCCTTTTGCCATGCAGAAATGGCATCTTTTTGGATGCCAGGCTCTGACATGCTTACTGAACCAGCTCCCAGAGGGTCAAAAATTAAGGTGATCACCACACTGTATCACTGATCTCAGCTACCAAAATACAATATTTGGGGAACTAAAGACCCTCAAACCCTAAAAATCCCAGCCACTTCTTACTCACAAACAGATCTGCTTGCTCAAATTTAGCTCCTGGGTTGGTTTTGACTGTGCTTCACAAGGCTGGCAAGTGTTCCACACATTTTGTCCCACATCTTAAATGTCTCCATTCACTTGCTAGTGGGACCAACTTGTTGGGAAAGTATTTCTCAGACCCAGAAGTGGGAATTCTTTGCTGCCATCTGATAAGGCAGCAGACAGCCCCAGCTCAAAACCTTTTCTGATTTCAGCATGAAATTAAACAAGTGAAAAAACAAGCAAAATTTCTTTTTCCAAATGGGCTTTATATTTAACCTTCAATTATATTAACTGTGCCATAAAAGTGGATGTGCTACTGTAATTATACACTCAAAAAAGGCTGCTTAAAATCTGAAATGATTGCACTGTTTCATTGCCTCACTGCTTTAGAATATTTCCTTTTCCAAACATCTCCTACCCTCAGTCCAAGGGAAATGTTAAAGGTGACAGGATCTCTCCGAGCCCTGAATTTCCCTCAGAAAATTGCACTTTCAGGTTCTACAAAGCCAAGAGGAGCTTAATTGCTTGCAACTGCAATTCCAGACACTGCAAATCATATACAGCTCTCCCATGAAAGCATTAAAGAGCTAAGACTTAATTAGCATCCCTGATTAAATAGCAATTCATACAGCCATTATATCTTCCAGTTAGGCAGTGCAGTGCTCTGGAAAAGCAAGAGAAGGAAAGAAAAAAAACCACACACACTCCTCCTCTCAATCAACTATTCACCTCCACCCACTTTCCCCAAACTTCATCCTGGGAAATGCTCATTATTTACGATGCAGAGGCCACTGCCAGGCACTTTTTGAACGCTCCCAGGCAGAGTTTTCATCAGCAAACTCGACCTGTTTGAGACATCAGAGAGCCCCTCAGCAAGCCTGGCAAGCACAAAAACAGCTCAGGGAGAGCAGCATGGAAAGCCTCCCACAGCCAGTCACGTTCCTGCAGCCTGGGGGAGGGATGGGGCTCTCCTCACAGAGAACCCCACAGTGCTGATGGAAGTCTCCAGAACAGGCATTGCTCAAACTCTGCTCCTGTTCCGCCCGGCTTCCACGTCACCATTTCAAACACAGCACGGGAGGAGAGGATCAGCTCCTTCCTGGAACAGCTGGGATGGCAATTCTTCACCCCCCTCGCTGTTGGGAAGTGAAGTGATGGAAAAAGGGGAGCAGGAGCAACACTGGGAGGCAGAGACACATCCAGAGACACCCCCTCTGGGCTGGGATAGCAGAGCCAGGAGTGGCTTTATGCTGGACTAAGAGCTTGTGTCTGAGGTGGAGGAAATCCCTTGGATTAGGAATTTCCAGGCCTGAATATAATAATTCACCAGTTAATTCTGCCCAAAAGGTGCTGCCTTGCCCCTGTTTCTTGCTGGATTTGGGAAGATCTCCAGACAAAGAGGAGCAGCATCTGTTGCAGTTTGTACCAAGTGGATCATGCAGCACCAACAGCTCCTTCTGCCCAGCCAGCTCACACCCTGGCTGTGCTCTCCAGCCTGGAAGGATCATCCCAGCCTCTTGTGAATCTCATTTTATGAAGCCAAGCAGGAAAAAGATACAAGAAGCAGTGATGAGGCAGCAAAGAAGTAAGGAAAGGGAGAAAAAGTAAATTTGTACCACATGTGCAATTACCATCATAGAACAGCATTTTATCTGGACAGGTGCAGGATTAACAGCACTGATCCTCTACTACAGCAGACTCTCCATTTTCACATCAGGAAATGATCACAAATCATGGATGATTTGGGGCTTTTAATGACAAAGCACAGGGTCAAGAACTGATTTGGGCTCCTACCACACTGTTCCAGAGGAACACATTGAGATTTTTGGTAGCTTATCTCTCAGACAAATGGAGAATTGCACTACAGCAATATTCCTTCCCTCAGCCAAACTGGAAATCTTAGCCACATGAAAGAAGTCTGTGATGAGGATAAATAAACTGTCACAAAGAAAGACTGCAATAAATTAGCCAAACAGACAGAACAAAGACAGATGGGATATAAGAGGAGAGGGAGTTGCTGTATTTAGTGTCTGAAATGTCATTTGGATGCTGCTCACTGCTAATGTGCCTCCTGGGCCTTGCAAAGTCCTGCTCCATTTGCCTTCAGAGAGCCAGAGGTCAAATTTACATAGAATAATCTGAATACTTGCTCATATTTGAACATTTCCTGCTTCCTGATGAAAACATTCTCATGTAACTTTCTGGAACAAATGTGTTCTCACACAGTTGAGCAGTCCCTCACATGCACCCCACACTCCTATGCCTCCTCTGGCATTCCTCATTTCTGCCTCTAGTCCCATTCCATCCTATTCCCTTTCCAGAGATCTTGGAGCAGCGTTTTTTCCACTCCTTTTTTCCATCACTCCCAAATCTCACCCAGATATCTGGCACTGTTTGATCCCTGCTGCTCCACAGCCCAGTTCACCTCTGGCTCTCATTTCTGCAGCTTAGCCACTGGCTCCTGCTGAGGGAACATCCAAGATTTTTGGATTTGCACAGCCCCAAAGAACTCAAGGCCATCACTGAAGACACGAAACAACTCAGAGATGAGTGTGGAGCAGTTTCAGCTGTTTGCACTGTAATACATGACTGCTCAGTTGAGGAAAATCTTGGAACAACATATGGTCCCAATTACCTCTGTCCTCCTGCAACCAATACTTTTCTTTTCCAGATACAATTTATCTGTGCTGCTTGGCAGCTCAGCTGGCTCCTTTTCTTCTCCTGAGGAACACAACCACATGCAGATGCTATTTATACACCAGGCAAATTATTTCTGCAACCATATTTTCCCAATAAAACCAGCCTCGTGTCCCATCCAAAAGGTGGGAGTCATGATCTGTGACTGTGAAAGATGCCTTGGCACTTTCTGGAAAGTAAATCCACAGTCCTGGCACAGTGTCAGCTTTGTAATTGCATTCTGTGGACCTGTGGTAGCTCTTTCCTAACAAAGAGCTGATGAATTCCACCCCAGAAGTGACTGGGAGTCAGTCCCAGGTTCCAGGAAGCTGTTAAATCAAAGAACAAACTTCATAATGAGCACCATAATTATAAGCCCTATTTTTCTCATGGATCTATCCTTACAGGTATTTTTATGCTCTTTTTCAGCTCCCACAATCCCTTCACAATAGCTGGGCTCAATAGGAATCGCAGGAGGAAATCTCTTCCTCATTTTGTTTGAAATGCTGTTCAGAAACCCCAGGGGAATACAAATGGCACACAAAACTCATTTCCCTCACTCCCTACAGCAGCAGCTTGGGAGTGTCCAGTTACTTTCCATTTAAAACTTTCCAAGCCTTGGCTGAAGGGAGTCCCACAGCCACACAGGTGACAGTGCCAAATATTGACAAACAGATCTGAAGAGAAGTGAAATGTGTTTTGGAATAAAGAATTCAGATTTATTTCCCCTTGCACTGGTTTTATAAGGTCCATTGTTGCATTTAGGACCAAAAGTAAACCAAAAAAATTTGATTTGCAAAAAGCCAATTGCGAAACAGCTTCTTCTAGGTAAGAAAAAAAATCCCTCCACACATGAAAACTGCTACAGAAATCCCCACAAATGCCAAATATTTTCCTATCCTGTGTCTTAAGGTCCATTTAATTCATACAGTTTGAAAATTAGCACAACATGCTATCACTTAAAAAACCAGAAACCCAAGCCCAGCATTATTACGAGGCACCATATTTATTGTACATCAACGGAATATCCTTGCTCAGCTTATCAACGTCCACAAAAAGCCCCAAACATGGGAATTTTGTAGCCCAGCTCTGCCAGCTCAGCCAGAATGTGAAAGAGAAGAGGTGTTTGGAGCATCTCCTCTTCTGTCACCACCCCCCAGGCTGCACACTTGTCACAGTGCCATGTACTGCCAGGTACCCAGCAATTTGTTGCAAAGCAGAGAGCTGGATGCTCAGTAACCCTCCTGAACTAATTTTTCTCACTCTCTGGAAACAATTTTCTAGGCCATCTATCTGGGAATGTCACCTTCCTAAAGGGAAGCAAATAACTGCTGCCTCCTCGAGCTCCTGGAGAACACAGCTGAGCTTTTCTTTTTATTAACAATCTACAGCAGTGATGGCACAGGAAAAATGTATTTTTTTCAAGGCTTTAATCAACACTTGATGAGAATTATGTACTTTTCCTCTTTAAATGTAGCTCTGTGACTTTTTTTTTCTTTATACTAAAAACTTGATAAGTTTTGCTTTAAACTGGTGAGATTGATGCTTGAAATTAAGGTAACACCCCAGAAGTTTAACACAGCTGAATAGCAGGAGGAAAACTTTGAGCCATGCTTCTATGAGAAACCTGCCAGGCAGGAGATGGTTCTGTTATTGGAAATGTCTTTTTATTTGCCTCACTCCAAATGCTTCCATTAAAAAAAGCAAAACATAAAAAAAATCTGAAATGTTCCCAACTGGTTCAAGGTTCCACAGCAATTGGGAGAGCCCCAGTGAGCACTGAACTTTCCTGGGTCCTGTGACTGGGAACACTGAGAGAAACACTCAAAGTATGATCTTATTTCCATGAATTTTTAAAACAAAACTTAAAAGGCAATATTCAGGACCAACATTTCTAAAAAAATGCTGAGCCTAATGCAAGACCACAGTGCAGCACTGCCCTGCTGTGCAGAGCTCCTGGAGGAGAGCCACAGGAATGGGGAGCAGAGAAGGAAATTCCCTTCCACTCCCTCCACTATCCCTGGCTCTTGGTTGGGAAGAGAAGGAAGGAGAGAAGTAGGGAGCAGGCAGAATATTAGATATATATTATATATATTCCTTACCTGCCACAGAGAATCCCAAGGCAGCTCCTCATTCACAAGAGACCAAACCACCTCTCTGCCCCATCAACAATGAGTTCCCAGAACGTTGAACTGACTCGTTTTCCAAATTATTTTTCTATTCACCAATTAAAGACAATTCCCCCGGGGCTCGTCCACCTCCCGAGCAGCAGCAGAGCTGTTTCCCCACAGCAGCCCTCGGCTCTGGAAGGTTCCCTGCCCCTTTTGTCCCTGGATTTCCAGCTGGGAACACTGTGGTCTCACAGAGCTGCCGCCTTTCTAAAGGAGCTGAAAGTGTTCCTCAGGCTCTGCTCCCAGGAGTGCATTCACCCCTCCGTGCTGGGAGCTCGTCCCTCTCCCCTCGGGAGGGAAGTTCCGAAGGACTGGAAGCCAAATCCCGCTCCCATTGTTGGGCCCTCAAAGGTCTCAGCCAGGGGAGGCCGCGCCGGCCCCGCGGTTCCCCAGCCCCAGGAGCGGGCGCTGGGGGAACAGAAGCTCTTTTTGGGAAGGCAGCATTAACCTTGGAAAGGGAAGTGTTCAAAAGGCTGAGGACTGTCCCAAAACAAGCCCTGACCTATATAATAGAATGGAGTTTGTTTGCTGAGGCGTGAGCAGATACTACTCTGCTGCTTTAAGTGAGCAGGCCCGGCGCCAAAGCTATCAATGGAATTATATCTGCTTATGCTGCTGGGAAGTTCTGCTCTTTGCACAGCACTCACTGAGGTGTAAAATGAGGACTTAATGTTACTTGCTTGGACTCATTTCAAAAGCAATTGCTGCACCTGTTCATACCAAGGCACAAAGTTCTTTTATTTTTTACCAGAGCCCAACGCCACAAAACCTGGATTGAAATAATAACACTATCTTTTATATTACTCCATGTTTCTTTATTCTTTACTAACCACTTCCTTTCCAAAATGCATTTTCCCCAAAGAAATCAAAATAAAAATCTGCTTCTGCCTATTAGACAATAAGCAATTCCTTGGCTCTCCAGAAGAACAGAAATCTTTCTGTATTGCACAATATTGAGTTGGAACAACTCATCCCAGCTCCTCTGCAGCTTCATCTTCCAAGTATTAACCAGGCAATGGGGACTCCTCAAGAATAATGCACATTAGAGTTAATTCCATACCCTCTGAGTACAATAAAATAACAAAGCAAGTCAGATTTCTCCACAGAAAAATCTGAGTTCTTATCTGCATGGCACAGATTGAGTGAAGAGTTCTCCCCTGTGACTGAGCTCTAAGCCAGTCTAAAGCAGCAATGGACCTGCTCCAAATATCCTGCCAGACTGCAGGGATTGTGCCTTGGCTCTGGAAAGCAGTGAAGATCCTCAGCCTCCACTGGGAGCCTGTGTTACTTTGAAGGAAAATGGAATTTCACTAAAGGGAGCAGATTTTAACCTAAACAAACAAACAGCACACCACGGTATAAAGTTATTACAGTAAGGAGAGAAATCTTCATCGCCCTGTGGCTACAAACATTTGTGTGCCTGGAGGAAACAGGGAAAGTGAGGGATGTGCATAATTTATTGATTTACTGCCCTTTGTCTATAAGCCAGTCAAATGCAGACAAACAGCCAAACCCACAGTGCTCCTGTATGAGCCTGATGACCTCCAGAGGCTCTTCCCAAATTATCTGTGAGGTGCACCATGAATTTTGGAGATGTCCATCACCTCTAAAGGTGGCCCAGAGATCCTGGGGGAAGCCAATCCTATGGAGGCAGCTGCTGTAGATGAAGCTTTCCATCAGAGAAGGCAGAATAAATCCTCCTGCCTTTATTAATTAACTAATTATTTAATAGAGCAAATAGGTTCCAAATACTATTTCTTTCCGGTGTAAACATTGGCTGAAGTGTCTCCCACCAGCAGAGGCTGCATTCAGATATCTCCAATTTTGCTCCCATCATTCCCACCTTCAAACCACAGGGCCTTTATGTTTTGTTACCAACATAAGTATCAAACCCTCCCAATAATCCTCAAGGGATAACAACACTCAGGGCAAAGCTGGCACGTTGCTTAAGAGGGCAAAAGCTTGTCACACTTCAGCAGGGCCAATGCTATTTGCACATTTTTATAGGGTTCTGTTTCTTTATGTTTGTTCAGGATAAGAAAACTTGTGCAAAATTCACAGCAATTCTCTGCCTACCTCAGTGAGGAAGCTGAGGAAAACTGGGTTCTCTTGAGCTATGGAAGCACTTGTGGGTATCAAGTGGTAGAATTAAATAGAGAGAAAAAACAACTGTGGGAGCATTATTGTTTTAAAACATTATATGGGCAATGGGAATATCACATAGCAAATATTTATATGTAATTCAGAATGTGTTGATCAAATATCACCACTGGATTATATTAAATAGCGTGGCTGAATGTTTCAGAAGTACACACGTGTGGATTTCAGTGGGATTGAGGTGTCTGTCTTCCTTAGACTCCTCAGAAAAATTAAAAAACCCTATGCTGACTGATTAATGCCTAGTTTGGGTCAGAAATACCAGGTTTAATTATGTTTTGGTTTAATGTCTGGCTCAGACTAGGGAGGGAAAGATGTGGATGGGGGCAGGCGAGGGGTTACAGCTGCCAATCACATCCACA
Source organism: Peucedramus taeniatus (assembly GCA_013400575.1). NCBI lineage: Eukaryota > Metazoa > Chordata > Aves > Passeriformes > Fringillidae > Peucedramus > Peucedramus taeniatus. The sequence goes on from WBNO01020757.1 coordinate 18,021, forward strand.
AATACCAACACCATTTTTAGAACCCATGGGACCAGAGCTTGAAGCCTTTTATTAGCCAAGAAATTCCCATTACCTGTGAGTGTTCCCCACAAGACAGTGCTGCACACCTCTCATAACTCAGCTCCTGAATACAAACCCCTGGGCCTGACTCTCCCAGCATTCCATTTTTATTCTGCACCACATCCTCCCGTGCTTTCAGCAGCTCTTTGTAGGGCTCATCACGGCGAGATGACAAAGTGTCAGCTCCCAGCTCCCCTTGAAGATCCCCCTCCCTGTGGAGGTGCCAATCTGAGATCCCACAAGCCAAGGCACGCTCATGTTCTATCACATGTCAGGAGCTAGAAACAACAGCCTGGAGGGTGCCTTCCCCCCCTCCACTCCTGTAAACAAAGGAACTCTTTATTGCTGGAGTATCAGATCTCGCAGGAAAGCTGTGAATCCTGACTGCTACATGGCACAGAGAACTCCTGCTCCTGTTAAGCACAGCTCCTACAAACAAACCCTGCTGGTGCTGGAGACATTTATCTGCAAGGCACTTCAGACACCCTCACACACAAATCATTTTGGGTATTTCAGAGTGATTCCAGTGATGGAATTTCACTCTGCTTTTAAGGAAGATGCCACCATTACACAAACAAAATATAGAGCCTTGGTTTAAATTGGATGGAGGTTATTTTAATTTGCTGTTCCAGAACTGGAAACATTTTGTGGAAGCAGCAGTGACATTAAGTAGCTGAAACTGAATTAAAACTGTAAGGAGAATAAATGGAAGCAGCATTCTTTTGTGATTCCCATCCTCCGGAGAGAACAATAACCAATTCAGCTTTCCTGGGGAAAATAAGGACCCTCCCACACAAAAAGTCACAGCAGCCCAGCTGCCACCCAATCCACATTTTATGCCCCCCATCACCATCTGAAAGCAAAGAACTGCATTGTCCACGGCTGGAAGAGTATCCAGGCCAGTGGAGCTATGGCTTTCTGCAAAGACCCCGTTTCTCTCTCTTCCAGCTGCCCAAATTCCACCCCAAGAGCTTCCTCTCATTTCCAGCAGCTGTGTGCAAAGCCTCCATCTTGAAGGCAGGAATATTATGGAGAAAAAAACTGCTGTGCATCAAACATTCCAGCTCAGAATAGAGCTTAGAACAACCCCTTGCCATCAATTCATACACAATCACAGAAAATGCCTTTAGCAAATAATAAACACACAAAGCAGTGTGATCTTAACCAGCCCAAGCCAGCAGAAAAGACAAGGGGATGTGGCAGATCCACAGACTGGCTTCCCATCCCAGCATAATCATGGATAACACAAGCCCAGCAGAATGGATGGCACCCATGGAAATCTCCTTCCAGCAGCCCTTCTCTGCAGGAATGCACGAATCCAGCCCTGATGAACAAAAGGAACTGCAGACAGACATTTATTTTGCTTTCACACACGAGGCATGCTGCCACATGGGCCAGGTGCTGAGCAGAGCAATCCTTCATGTCCCAGAGCTGCTTCTTAAACAACTCAGGGGTTTTGCTCTTTGCCTGGTTTGTCTGGGGTTTTTCAGATGGTTAAAGCATTCTGCAGAGTTCTTTTGCTTGTTTATGCTCCTAATCCAGAAGCCAGCATTGAGCAGAGTGAGGTATTGCAAGCTGAGGTTGTCCTCTGTTGCTGTTCAAACTCTTCAGCTGCAAACTCTTCTCTTGGACCCAGCTCCCAAACCCTGCACCTGCTGGGGAGAGCTGGATTAAGTGTACCAGAACTTCTTGTTACCAAAAATTAGCAGACCAAGTGGAATAAAATGGTGCATGAGGGCAAAAAAAATGCCCAGGCTTTGGCTCCTTGGCCATTCTTTCATCCCAAAGGATGCAAGAGGGAGCAACTGCTCCTTCAGGACCAAGCAGCAAATATTTCTGCTCTGCTGCTGCCAAAAACCTCCTGTGAGCAACCAAGGCAGGCAGGGAGGGTGGCCTTGATGGCTCCCATCTGCTTCCCACGAAGGATAATTCTGAGCTCCCCCACTGTGGCCATTCCTTTGCAGAGTTAATTATTTCTGTGTGTTCCTGTCCCCAAGGGAAGTGCCACTGACATCTCTGGGCACTTACAGCTATCTTCCCTCAGTCTGCACACCTTGGCCACCCCCAGGGAGAAACCTGCTCAGGATCCTGCCCAGAAACCTGCCCACTTTTATTCTGCTTGCTTTACTGTCTGTTTATCATCACCAGTGTACTTTCTAGATTGTCTGCATGGATGGAGGAAGCAGCTAATTGGCATGAACTCAGTTAATCCTCACAATAGGCTGTGGCCAAAATGAAGCTACACGAGCTTTGGAGGGAGTCAGAATACAAAAAATTTCAAACAACAGCTGAAAAAAGGCAGATTATTGCCCTGCCTCTCCATCTTACCTCTAACATCAGCACATCTATAAATGAAAATAATTCATCTGTGGCCACAACACACCTGGATTTTAACCACCAGGTACTCCCATGTTTACTTGCCCTGCCTCAGGCACCTCTCAGCAATCCTTTTTTAACCTCTTGAAGCAAATCCCAGCACAAGCAGCTCTGTCCTTGCAATGCAATTCTGTTGAGATTTTCTACAACTTCAAAAATAGTGACCAAAAGGAAATATAGTGGTCTCATGACAGGAAAAACAATCTCTTGAGGGGTTTGCTCAGCAAGTGTGTGTTCCTTGGAAATAAAACAGCTTTTGTGCTGCCCAGAAGACAAGGCAGCAAGTTCTTATATAAAGAACAAAAGAAACAAAATGGGGTTGCCTTTCTACCACTGTCAGTGCTGGCACAGATGTGAGCTGAACATAATAGTCTGTGTGTTTTTTTTTTTAAATAGACTTAAAAATTATCTAAGAAATTTTGGGACATATTTAAGGCACATTTAAGCATTTTCCAGGTGCATATTTGTCCATTACTAAACCACTTTGGCTAAGACATCCAGGCTCCTGTAAAATAAAAGAATTCTTGGAGAATTTTCATTTGAACCTTCCCCATCCCCAAGATATTACCTCCATTTATTTTTATGTAATCTGCATAAAGACAGGAGCAGGCTCTCGTGCTGAAGCTCAATTTTCAATATGAAAAGGTATAAAGCTGTAATAAATCCCACCAGTCATAGCTCAGCTCCCTTCAGTGGGAGGAATCACACTGAGACAAATCCAAATGTTCCACGGCCTCTCCAAATTGCTTCTGAACGATGTCCTTGAGCACCTCCACTTCTTTATTATTTCCATCAAACCCAATTTCCACTGGGACTACCCCAGCAGTTTATCATCACTCTATAAACCTGTCAAGTGCCTTGGAGACCCCTGGCAACAGCTTTTGTCACTGCAGTGCCTCCTTGGAAACTCTTGTTGTGTAAAAGCAAAATCAGCCTCGTGCTCAGGGGAAATTGATATCCTCGGAGTGGCTGAATGCAAATGTGGGAGAACAATCTTCCCCACAGCCCTGCCTGTGTTTGGCAAGCACAGCCATCCATCCCCTCTTCCAGCCAGCCATGAAGATGGAATCCTACCACGTGTCCATGCAAAGCTGCTGTGAGCACTTCAAAAGGGAATTCTGAGTGATAAACCACAGCCAGCCCCCTTTGGTGGTGTTTGGGATCCAGCAAAACCCTCCCTGTGCTCCTCAGGGGACCGACCAAGATGCCAGGGCCAGATTCACAACCAGGGCAAACTCCTGTTGGTTTATTCAAGCCCTTTCCAAGGTACACACCTGGCTCCTTTCCCTGCTGTTTTCTCCAGAAATATTCCTTCTTATTCCCCTCTCAGCACCACAGGCTGATAATTGGGACAATATTGTGCTCAAGCCAGCAAGCAGAGCTTTTGTGGGTTTGGGGAGGGGGCAGCACCACATTTTTTCTCACATCTGCTTTCCTAAAACTTTACAGGGAGGTAATTTACTTTATAATGCCAGTTTTAGTGCTGTGAACAGGGGAGAATTACAGAATGCTGGGCACCACACCCCAACAATCAGCAGGGTCAGAGGAGTTCAGCCAAGAGAGGTCAGCTGAGGGGTCAGGTGGGGTCAGGTGAGCATTTGGATGGTTTTCCATGGAGCAGCAGCACCAGATTCCCTGTCTTTCACCTGGCTTTGGGAGTTATCCCCTAAAAGTCTACTTTTTCAGAAAAATGGCAGTTGAGAAGATATTGCAGTGTAAACACAGTCCCTGGTTTTATCAAATTTAGCACCATTGTGGTCCAGGAAATTCCTGGGTGCAGAGCAATAGGCTGGCAGACATCAACACCATAAAACCCCATAAAACACTCTAAAACCTCATAAAACACCACAAAACCCCACAAAACCCCACAGGCACACAGCCAGACTGCTGTGTGTGGTTTTAGACATTTCTGCTTGCCCCCATACCTAAAGCTGAGCTTTCTTTAAGATGCTGCTTGCCCAGGACAAGCCCAGACAGCCCAAGTGACAATCAATGGCTGTGCCACTGCTGCAGGCTGGCTCATTGTCACCTCGTAATGGTGACAAACCACTCCCAGCTGGGTGCACAGCACAGGCCAGAGCAAGAGCTACAGCTGACATTCAGTCTGTTCACTTGGACCTGAGCTGAAGAACTTCATAACCCCAGAAATCATCTTAATCCCTGCCAGGGGAGGGCAGGAGCCTCCCTGACACAGCAGAGGGAGGGAACGTGCAGCACACACATTTTCACACACACATAAATGGTGGTGGGGTGTAGATTTGTGCATTTACAGGCAAACCTGGCCAGCTGATCCCTGGCAGATGGCAGAAATCCCAATCCTGCTGTGCACAGCAGCTGCAGGTGGAGGGATGGATCACAGGGCACGGGAGGCACTGCTCCACCACCAGTCAGGTTTCACTCTGGCAGAAGTCTTGCTGATATCTAAAGCCATGCCTAATGTCCAAGTTCATTAATTAGTTCACCCCCTAAATCCAAAATAAATTTTGTTTCTAAAAAAGGCTAAGATTCTCACCTGCAAAATCATTACAAAAACTCAGAAAACATTAAAGCATTACAAAAAAAACCCAAAAAAACAAACAAACAAAAAAACCACCCCAAAAAACAAACAAACAAANCAAACCAAAAAAACCCCAAACAAACAAACAAACAAACAAAAAAACCAAAACCACCGAAATCCCAACCAAAAAAAATCCCCTAGTGGCTTTAATTAAACATACCAAAGTCCACTAGTGTGTTTAGGTGCTCTAAAATATAACTTTACATTACAGAGCAGGTGTCCTGGTTATCAAAAGATGTGTTAAATAATATCTCAGTTTGCCCTGGTTGTACAAAAAACCCAGAAGTCCAGAGGAGCTGATCCTGTACAATCAGGTTTTGGAATTGGCAATAAAACTGGGAGCTCTGCTGGGATGTGGTGGCAGGATTTAGACCCAAAATCAGCAGGAGAGATTAAACTGAATGGCTCTCTGAGCACCACATTGGACATGACCTGTGCTGAAGAACAAAGTCACACAAACCTGCAAATCGTGCCCAGAGGGCACAACAGCCTAGAATTTCTAAATCTGTCCTCCCAGACACATTTCTGACAAATAACACCTCAGATATTTTTAAAGTTCACCATCTCTGCCTCAAGATAAGCATCTTATTAGAGCTGCCACAGAAATTCACATTCCCTAAAGCTCCAGTACTTTGAAGGCTGATCCAGAAAACACCAAGAGGTCCAAACAGCACAAGGCAGGAATGAAAGAATACAGATAATTTCCCAAAACCTGCTAAGGTCAATTATTACACAACATTTTCTCTAACAGGTGGCCAATTGCCAGCAATCCTGCTGTAAGTAAGCAAGAGTTTGTGGCATCACCCTTCCCTGGAGGGAAACATGAGAAGGACAGGAATTTAATTTACATTACCTCATCTGCACAATCCTCCCGAACAGCAGTGGCCCCAGCTGCCTCTTGCCAAATAGAGAAAGCACTGAGAAAGTTTTGCTGGGTTTTGTCATTGAGGATCTGGGCTCAGAAGAGCAATAATTAGAGTTTCTTTGTCATTCCAGGAGCCAGAACTTCAGGCTGCAAAATTACAGCAGAACCAGTCCTGCTTTGTTCATTTTTATGCAAGAATTCCAGCCTCACCTAAAAAACAGGACCAAGTGTGATTGTGCTCGCAGAGAATTCCTCCAAGTTAAAACCTTCATGTTTTACTTTCCCCCAAATGAAAACCTTCATGTTTTACCTCACCCCAGCTTGGGGAAATGGCCAATACTGCCATAATAATAATGTTAGTTGATGTTTCTTATCCCCACTATTTTGCACAGCTCTGCCACTAATTAGACTCGTCCTTGACAAGCTGGGACAAGATGAACTTTTCAGTGCTACCAAGAGGAGCAATGAAGGGATACAGAGGGGAGCTGTGACACTGTGCAGGTGTCCAGGTGACAGCCACCAAGAAACATCCCACAGGTGAAAGTTCAGCTTCAAGAGCGTTTTGTTGTCACTTTAATTCAGGGCACTCCCCTGCAGCACCTCAGTTCCAACTCTTCATTAACTCCAGCTCAACACCCAGGGCTCTGTGAGCTCCACGAGGAAAGGCTGTGACCCTGATAATTCTCCCCAGGCATTCCTGCTTTCTTCTCCCATCCCATGGAAAAGCCAGCTCTGCTCAGAGGAGGAGATTCTCCCTGGCCCCAGCCCAGCTGATGAGCTGCTCTGCCTTGCCAGGTGGAACACCCGGCGCAAAGCCCAGTGCTCCCAAGGAATGCAGGAAACCTCAAATCAATATTCAGCACAGATCCCTGCACCACAGCAGTTACATTATCTTGTGTGGCACATGCACTGTTCCCATGGCAACCAGCATCCTTCATCCTGCTCCATTATTTGGGCGGTTTGAGGCTCTCAGAATCTCTGGTGCCCAAGCCACGGCTCAGAGCTACTTTGTGCTAATCAGCCTCAAGAACAGACACAAGAAGAAAAGAAGAAAATGCAGCAAAGTCTGGTTTTTCTAATCTATCAGCAGCATGGAAAGCAAGATGTGGCATGGGAAACAGAGTTCCAGCAGCTGAGGGGAAGGGATTCTTATGTAACCACCTTCATTAGGCGAGACTAACTTGCTGCAAATCCACTCCAGCCTTTTATTTCCACAAATTGAACAGCCTGCCCAGGCAGGTTGTTCACCAGGAACAGCTTTGTAATAGGTGTCAGGAAATCAAGGAAATCAAATCTCCCCGCACATCTACTGTAACATTAATGCCTCTATAATTGATATCACACAGGTCTTTATTTTGAAAAAGGGCTCAGCTTGTATGCACCAGCAGCATGGCCCAGGAAAATAATTTGATTTTGACCTTTTTATGATGTCTGCTATTAAATTTTTAAAGGGTTATTATCAAAATCTATAATCTTTATAGTATAATCTATATTTGCTTGATATAAACTGTCCCTAGATACCTTAAGCAAGCTCTATCAATAACACCATTTCTTTTTTTTCTTTTTTTTTTTTCTTGGCATTTAAGCATTTCCACATCAAAGCATTACAGCAACCTCATTATGCTCTGCACAGCTTAATACAAAGTTTCTCTTAGTCACCAACCAGGGAATTTCAGGCAGAAAATAAATAACCTCATTTATTAGAGACCCTTGAAAAATCATCCCTAAGTTGCCAGTCTGGGGTTTATCCCTGGGAAATACACATGGGTCTGTAGGAACACACATAAATGCTTTGAAGTTGGAGGGTTTGAAGGGTCGTAAAAAGAGATGTTGAAATAAATAAATAAGGCACTATGCCAGAAAATGTTCTTACAAGTGACAAAGGAGGCTGACAGGCTGCTGAATTAAGCTGAGCTTAAATGTGCTCAGCACCTGTTGGGAGGAGCAGGGATTCTTTGATTGTCCTGGGCAGCATCTCTGACAGCCACATTCCCTGTCAGGACAGCTCTGGGGTCTTCTGGAGGTGAGCAAGGTCAAAACCAAGGTCAGCCATCCCCCCTGGGAGCAGGGAGATGGAGGGAAGCAGCTGTGCCCCTCACCACCCCCATCCCTCCCCAGAGCATCCAGGCAGCACCAAAGCCCCATTTCCCAGTTTCTCATGGGTTCAAACAGTGCAGGAACAGGGCTGGCTGAGGTGGGAGCCACCCTCCTTTCCTCCCCAGCCCCAAAGCAAACATTCCAGCCCAAGTAGAGGCCAGGAGGGGTCCTGGCAGGCCCTGCTCTCCCAGACTGGAGACCTGACATCACGCTCTGAACACGATTTTCGAGCAGAAGCGATAAACACTGGAAACTTCTACAGAAAAGAAGACCCAAAAAAAGCCCTTTTACCACTGGCTCGTGAATGTGTCAAGCACTGAGAGGAAGCAAGAGCAACCCCAGTGGTTTGCAGCTGCTGCCAGGGGTCGTGTCTGGGTGCAGGGCACCACCCCAGAGCCTCGTGCCCTGCTGGTGCCCCCAGCCCAGCCCCTGCAGCCAGGCTGACCCACTGCCTGCCCAGCCCCGTGCAGCTGGCTGAGCCCAGCTCAGGACAGCAGAGAAAGCCATCGTCCCCATCCAGGATAGAGCTTGAAAGAGATTTCAGTGGTTTCCCACTGGAGCTGGAGGCACGCTGCTCCTCAGCCCCGGGACAGATTTGGAATTCTGCTCATGTTCCAAAACCGGCAAAATCAATGGAATTAAATTCAGCCCATTTGTACCATTTAAGCCCAGAGAGAAGTTGAACATATTTAATCATATAACTTCCTTCCATTAAATAACTTGCCAGAGGAAAAGGCATGGAATTTTCCATGCACACTTTCCCTTTGGAACGTGCATCACAAACGTGCACGGCTCCATTTTTCCTGCTCATGGGATGGAGAAACTCTGTTGATGACCCAGGAATGCTTAAACTGTTTTGTGTGCTCCAACCCAGGGGTGGCTGTTTCCTTCCAGGCTCTGTGCCACCCTCCTGTAGGTGACCAGCAAGGGATGCTAAAATGGGAATAAAATGGGATTGGGAGGTGAAGGAAGCAGCACATGCAGCTGAGGAAGATGACATTGTGTTACCCTGAAGCCCATCTGCTAAGCCAGAGAGGATCTAGCACACAAGAGCAGCAGGATCCTTGAGGAATGATATCTTTTTTCAGAGATGTTCAAAGCTCGTTCAAATAATCCCAGTTAATTTTAATTTCGGAAGGTTAGATAGTCCTCAGAATTTTCTCTAATTGCATATTCCTCAGAATAGACTCCTCTGGTTGCTCTGTAATCAAATCATAATTAAAGCATCTGTGTCATTTTATCCATCCCTTCCTGCTATTTGTAACATTTACAGAAGGCAACAAAGATGCAGAATGCAAAATTTCCAGCACCAGGGCTGGGCAGCAGCAGTGCAATAATGGGGATTTGTGCTGCTGTGACTGCCTGAGTGCCTCCTTAGGCTTTCGCTGGCCTTTCAAAACAACCGAGGAGGAGAGGAGCACCAAACAGTGCCCCCCTTGTTGTGGCCACCACTGGAGGCCGTGCTGAGTTCCTGGGATCCCTGTTTTTAACCAGCTGCCTCCTCTCAGCCCAGCTCCTCTGGGCAAACGGGGAGGCAGAGGGGCTGGGATTAAGGGAGGTATTAAACAGCAACCTTGGCAGAAGAGAGGGTTTTCTCTTTGGGCACTGTGGCAGTTGTTAGATGAGTCTCCAAATGAGTCTCCAGATGAGTCTCCACTGCTTTCCAGCCAGGAAAAAAATCCCAAACCAAAGCAACCATCAGCAAAGTAATTCCCTGAGCTTTATCGCAGAACTCAGAGTAACTAATTGGATTACTGGTGGTACCCTTTGTCTTCCAGAGCATCTTAGAACTCATATTTCAGATGAAAAGTGTTTCCATAAACTTTTCAGCCACTGCTGTGAAGTGATGAACAAACCTCTCCAGGAAAAGAGTTTGCAGTTTGAGGTTTGTCTGCTTTACTTCAGAATGACAGGGAGAAAAAAAATCATAATTCCTTGCACAAGCGGAGTGCAGGGTCAGACTGGAGTAACCTCCTTAGGAATCTGTAGTTTGTATTAAAAGGAATAAATTGATTGGTAAATGAAAGCATCTATTTTTCAAAAGAAAATTTTGTGATGTTTTTATGCACCACTAACATGGCTTTCTCTTCCATCCTAGATTTTAGTCTTGTTACACAATTTGTAACGCTACAGAATGAACCTCAGCTGTGCAGGCATCACTTGATAAACTCCTGAATACAACTGGTGTAAAAAGTACTGATTTTTCACTGTTATTCATTGCAACATCATTCTAGTGAAACATTCAAATAATTGTTATTTTGCACAGAAAAGATTCCATTCACACAAAGATTATTCTAAGCACTTCACACTGAAATCAGCACTGAGTTTGCTCTCAATATCACTTTCACTTTCCTTCCAAAATATAACTTATAGATAAAGATCAAAACTGGAATCAAATAAAATTTTACATCTTAACAATTCACCGTAAGAATAATTTTAAAATAACTCTATTTTTGGACAATGAAGCCTTTTAGAACCAACTTCAAGTAGAAAAGAAATTTTGGAAAAATTGATATCTCAGTTTGCTTAATTTAAGTCTTAAATAGAATTTTCATGGCAATTGGATAATGTTAGCTACAATAGTTGGGGTGATTTTATTCATTTCAGGGGGTGTTTTATTTCATTGGGATTGGTGCAGATCATTGGAATTGTTGCCGATCCCTGAGATTATTAATTATTTTACTTCTTAGTTTATAAGAGACGAATCCTGTCCATGTTCTGTCAGATTTTTCTCCATCAATAAAGAAGATACAGCTGTAGATGAATCCACTTATCACACCACACATTTCAAATATCCAGCTGCCAGTCTTGCCCTTATAAAAGGCTCACACAGGTGGTCTGTGAAGCTGTTACAGATATTATTTTCCCCTTAAAGATCTACATTTAAAAAGCAGAAAAGTAAATCCAATAATCCAGTTGGTGCCTCGTTCTATCCTCACGCAGAGCTGAGGACAGGAGCAGAAGCTGGGGCTGAAACCCTCTCTCCTCACCTGACAGTCACAGGGCTGGAAGCAGGAGGACAAAACACCTCAGTCAGGTTCTGAAGCAGATCGATTGTGTTTAAAAACATAAAGATTGGATTTCTCACTGCTATTGGCACAAGCAGAGACTCAGCTGCCTGGTCCCAGCTTTGCTGAGGCTCTGCACGAGCTCAGCCTGGGTGTGTGTGAGCTCTGTCCTGCTGTGAGCACAGCCCTGTCCCCCTCTGTCCCGTGCTCAGCGAGCTCAGGGATGCTGCAGCATCACCCCTGCCCTGCCAGCTCTGGGGAGGCTCTGAGGTGCTCTTCTTTATGTAACCAAATGTGGCACCACATCCAAAGCACAACCATGCAAATGTCACGGCTGACCCTCCAACGTGAACTTGGAAGGCACAGATTTATCCCCAAGTCCAAACTCATTTCTCGTCTACAACATTCAAGGCAGGCATGAGTTAGAAGAGATCATGGTAAGTAGCAAATCCTAAGATAACTTGAAAAGAAATTGTCACCAAGGATTCTCTTCAGAGATAATATTTTTTTTTCCAAATCACTTGTTCGTAGTTGAATCATCCCAGAAAGAATCTAAAGCTTGTGGAAATTTGCCACTGCGTGTAGTACGAGGAGTGCAGAACTCTCAGAGATTATTTAGAAATTTCCCTTTTGCATCTGGAGCTTGGATTGCACTTACAGGGTGAATAGATTCAAACACACAGCCAAAAACATCTTCCCCCACTGCCTTCCCACTCGTTCCCACTCCTCATGTTCAATTACTACTCTGTTAGACTTAACAGTGCCATCAACACCACAGTTCTGGAGCAGGAATAAAACCAGCAATCAGTGCCTTCGGTAAATATATTAACACCAACTCATCCACGCCAACAAATCATTGTTTACTTCTGAAATATGTTTTAGCAACCCACGATATTCATCAATCAAGCGAGAGTGGGCTCTGCAGCCTCTGAATGTTCTGAGACAGGCTCAGCTTTTCACTTTACCAAACAGAACCACACGTTCAACAAAACAAATGGAAATTGCTTCCTTTCTCCCTTTCCCACATGAGAAGCAGGAAGGTTTGCACATCTGAAATATACACTGCCCTGTCTGAAATCTTTCAAACTCACTGTCCGTGGAGGAATTCATGATCACAAAGCTGTTGAGGAGGAAAACACCTAAAATTCACACAGACCATGCTCATCTGGGCACACAGAATAAAAACCAACTGTAGCAACCATTACATATGAAAGGTGCCTTTAACCACAGAAGAAAGCAAACCCATCAATTCTGTACACATTCCATACACTCTAAAGATTTAAAACTCTCTTACAAGGAGTTCCCTGCGATGGCAGTGTTGCTGTTAAAATCCTTCAAACTTACCAATTATGCTGCCTAATTAGAAAGAAAAATAAATTCTGAGCTGTCTTCAGAACCGTTCAATACCATTCCTAACATGGCAATTCCTGACAGATTTCATGCATTTACCATTAGAATGGCAATTTATTTTGGCAGCTGAAACAGCTCCTGTTCTCTCTGTGCCCCCTGCAGCACCTCCAGCACTCCGACTCACACACATTAAGTGACTTGATCCTCTTTGAAACCCGAGCCACTTTCACACCTGCACACGAATTTAATAAGTCCGAGTTTTAAATCACTGCCCTCCATATCCAGAACTCCACATTTGAAACATATGCTGCCAAGTTCCTCAGCTTTTGAAAGGAACAGGAGCAGCCACTGTCCCTTTAATGTTCCACCTCGTCTCCAAAAGAAACGTCTTTTTACTAGAGCTCAGTGTGATTCATTGGAATTTGCCAGGCAGGTCAGGAAATCCCCTGAAGCAGAGGAAGAATATTAAAGAGATGGGACATGTATATCAAATCTCATTACTGTTCTCTTCTGAGAATCAATCAGGTGAAAGGATGTGATGATGTCATTATGACATCATTGACTTTGGGATTAGCAATTCAGAGCTACTTAGCAACCAAAGCTGTCCAATACAGAAGTAAGAGATCCAGTGGAAGATGTTATCATCTGACCCATTTACTGCAAGATAAATATTTGTCAATCCTGGTTTCGCGACTTTGTAAGAGATGCAAAAACTTACGAATAGCCTTGTTTCAAGTGCAGAATATTTGATATAAAACGTCCCCTCTGAACCTTTTCCATTAATATCCAAACGTATTCTTTACCCCGTAACAGCTCATATCCATGTTCCCTCTCAGTCATCCTCTTCCTCACCTTCCCATAAATCTAAACCCTAAAAATGAACAAAGAAAAGGCTTGTGCTTAACAGACTTTATTATTTTAAGAACTACAAGCTCTATCAGAAACTCAAACCTCGTATAGTCAAGGGAGACTAATATAATTGCATCAAAACGCAAGCTTAGAAAGCATGCTTATTTCATTAAAGTAAGCTGAAAAGATCCAGTTGATGAGCTCCGGTATCCGTCTGAAATTCCAACCAAAATAAAAAAGAAAAAGCTTTGTGCGTGAAAAAAGAATTGGTCACGCTACTTCTGTGGCTATTTCTGGGACCTGAAAGGGTTTGATGCCCGGAATCTATGGCTGACCTGATTTTCTTTAAAGTTCACTCGTCTCCGTTGAAAATACAGTTTTAAACGAGTTCTAAAGCAACCGAGCGAAGCTCTCAGATGCACTGAAACTATAACTAAAGCTTTAAATCCATTACCAACAAGCCAGAAACGGAGCGCTGGGCTGACACTTCGTGTTTCCGCAGCCGCGCTCCGCCACGGGCGAGCGGAGCATCGGGACGCGTTTGAGGAGCAAACGAAAGAAAAGAAACCACTCCGCCTTCTGCAAAGAACTTTTATTATCGGGGCGAGGTCGGTCCAGCTTTCCACGGCGCCGAGAGCCCCGCGCTGCCGGGAGCGCCCGCGGAGCCCCGGAGCCCGCACCGCCGGCTCTGCCGCCCGCACGGAGCGCACGGGGAG
>WBNO01020757.1:32376-52457 GCA_013400575.1 Peucedramus taeniatus
CCCTCCGGGCTGGCGGGTCCCCTCGGGAGTGGCGGATGCTCCTTGAGGCTGATGGATGCCCTTGGGGCCAGCAGATGCCCCTCAGGGCTGATGGATCCTTTCGGGGGCCGGTGGGTCCCCTCGGGGCTCGTGCAGGCTGAGCCCTCGTGTCGCAGGGCCAGGTGACACCTGTGACCAGCTCACCCCTTTCCCCTCATCCTCCTCCGGGCAGGCTCGAGGATGGCACCGGGCAGACCCAATCCAGGGATCTGGTGCCCTCAGCTGGTTCCCCCCGGGCCCCAGTGAACTAAAGCTGACCACAGAAGTTGAGAATGGCCAGTCTGCAGAGCTGCTGCAGGCTGAGAGCTCTCTCACCGGGTCTGGGTCACCAGTGTGGAATTTATTTCCAACAGGAATGCCTAGAACTGTGTTCTGAACCTGTGGAGACACAGATGTGTTCCCAAGCCTCCTCAAAAAGGTGGCCAGAATGGTCTCATTTCTGGGGTCCTGCTCAATTTGAGGCTCTCTCAGTAAGATCAAAGTCAGGCAGGGACAGGTGGAGTCACCTGAGCCACCCCAAGGACAGCCCCAGCCCCGGCACCCAGGGAAGGTGAAGAGCAGGGAAAGAAAACATGGAACTGAGCAGGAATGTCACAGGCAGGGACAGCAGCCCGGGGGACAGACCCCAGGGAACACCTGCTGGAGAGTGCTGCATGATGGTTGCTCTTGCAGCAGGATTCAAGCAACCATCACAGTGATGGAGTCAATCTTGTCTTGTCCTGTGCCTCACTGCATGAGAACACAGCTTAGAAAGTGAGGTAACACACAATTTTTGTGTTAAAATGCACCAAATCCATAACAAAACCAGCCATGAACTGCACTCTCAAACACATTCAAGAGGGTCTGGCCTCCTCCTTTCCATCCCAAACAGGCCTGAAGGGGTTTTTACTTTTATTTACCCCATCAGTGGATCATGAACCCATCCCAGATGTTTATTTTCTCAATGTCCACCTTGTTCAGTGTGAATTTAAGGATGATATGTGAACCACTGTTTAACACATGATAATCACATAGCCAAAGGAACATAAACACTGATGTTTCTTAGGACATAAAGATCAGGAGACTACATCTCATAAAACGTGCTAATTAGCATTTCCAAACCCAGCTAATTGTGCAGAGGTTGCCAGATTGCTCAAAATCTTCAATGACCTCCTCGCAAGTTTTAATGGAGAAAACATGTCAGCAGAGTTTAACTCTGTTGCCTATTAATTACAATGAGTATTTATGCTGAGGTTAATAATTGGATTGCCCTGTAATCCACCATAATAATCAGGAATTTTCTTTGCCCATGTGGCTTGGAAAGGTAATAGCTAATGATATTTGAGCTGATTTCTGCAGCAGCAATGAGTAACTCCTATCATTACTTCAGGGTTATAGATTTTGCTACTGATTAGCACTTGATTAGTCCTTGTCTTCATCACAGTGCCATTGTCCTTGCATTTTGGTGAAGCATTGGTGCTGATTGACTCAGCTTTTTAAAAATACAGGATATATTCAGTTGTTCAGAGCTTCTCTCAGAGCAGCACAATTTGACTCCTCATTTTCCCTTGAGGCTGGATGTGGAAGAGGAGAGATGCCTTTCTCTGGGCTTGGACATGCCATGAGCCCTGGTGACACTGCAGTGGGGCTGGCTGTCTTCTGCCTCTGTGACAACTTGCTGTGGATAGGTCAAAACTACTGGAAAAGGACAAAACTACTGGAAAAGGTCAAGACTACCTGACCTGGCACTGGTAGCCATGGGTGGGACCATTTCTCATGTTTTTGATGCAGTGCTTGAGCCTAGATGTGTTTATACTGGGAAGCTCCAGTTTGGCAGAATAAATTGACATTAAGAGAATCAATTGTCAGGGAATTAAGGGAATAAATGAC
Source organism: Peucedramus taeniatus (assembly GCA_013400575.1). Classification (NCBI taxonomy): domain Eukaryota; kingdom Metazoa; phylum Chordata; class Aves; order Passeriformes; family Fringillidae; genus Peucedramus; species Peucedramus taeniatus. The sequence goes on from WBNO01020757.1 coordinate 34,285, forward strand.
ACTACCAGCCAGCAAGGTGCAGACCAAAACCCCCCAAACCCTAACATGGTGGGTCCCAAATTGTCCTGGCCAGTGCTGTGACCTGCATTTCAGTAGATTTCAAGCTCACCTGAATTCATTTTGGTCTGATCCATGAGAAATTTGAAAATCTAGAATAATCCTGTTGTTCTGATATTAGAGAAGAAGTCTTAGGAGAAGGAGCTGAGGGAGCTGGGATGGTTTAGCCTGGAGAAAAGGAGGGTCAGGGGAGATCTCACCTCTCTCCACAACTTCCTGAATATAGGGAGATGGAAGTCAGTCCTTGTTCCCAAGTAACAAGGGATAGGGCAAGAGAACACAGCCCCAGGTTGTGCTGGGAGAATTTGAAATGGAAGAAGTCTTTGCTGTGTTTTGGAAGCAGTGCCATAATCTCTCTCTAAGGCTTACCTGTGAGGAGAGCTGTGACATGGTCCAGTGGAAAGATCTGTTTGAAATTGGATGTCACGCTGCAGTTCATTGACTTGAGAAAGATCTGCAGCTCTTCCATCCTCACTCAGAGATCTGGGGGCTTAGAAGGCCCAGAGAAGTGTCCAAGCTACCTTTAAACAAACAGCCACGAGATCAAGGCATGGATTTCAGCACAGGCTTCTGCTGCTCTTGGTATCTACAGGTGGAACCTTCTCTGTCCCCTGAACATCCTTATTTGAATTCCTTTGTGTCCTGCAGAGTTCCTTAAAAATATCCAAAAGCAGCTCCTGTTACAAGCAGCTCCTGTGAGGGAGGAAAGCTCTGGTTTCCCCCGAGTTTCCCCCAGATTATTTATAAATGTGCCAGATTCTCCTGCTGTGTGGGCAAGCTGGTGACTCAGAAGCACAAATCTCAGGGAATCTGTTGGATGGAGGCAGGCCTGGCTCTGTGGGGTGTGACTGGGGGCTGGCTCCCCTCGGGGACATTTTGGGGTGGCTTGGGCCTGGCTGCAGGTGTTAATGAGAGAGGGAGAAGTCTGGAGCATCCTGCTGTCAGTTCAGTGAAAATGCCCCAGATTCCAGTGGGACAGGGCTGCTCCCAGGAGCAGGAATTCAGTGCCACCTGGAGAGTCTTGGCAAGAAAAGTTACCCAGGCACTGTCTTAGCAATCTAAGGGAATATTGAAGGTTTGAGGGCTGAACCCCACACATATTTCAATTGAAAAATGAGTGTAAACTGGAAGCTGCTCCCTGCAGGCCTGAAGGAAGACCTGAAGCAGTGGCACTGACAAGCACAAAGCACTTCAGCCCTGGTTCTGGCAGGTGTGAGGGCTGTTGTTGTCTCTGTGCTTGCAGCAGTTTTCATGCTGCTGAACCCCCCCAGCTCCAGTGCTGTGCTTGTGATGCTGTTCTAGGTGACACACAAACAGACTGCTGCTTTGATCATTCCATTTGTCAACTGCTTAAACAATTCCAGAGTGTCATCTTTCATCCCAAAAGGTAGCTGCTTTTTCTGCCAAAAGGAAAACACAGCCTTTTGGTCACTTTGGGTTGTTTCTTGGTTTTACTTTTTGCTGCTTTTGATGTCTGGAGATCAGACAGGAATTTACTCAGAGCAGATAAAGATCATGCCCTGAATAATGGACCAGATTCAAGCAGTAACAATTAATAATTTGCTGAATTGTCAAGGCTGGTGGTCATTGTGGGCTGCAAGTCCTCAGGTTTGAGTTCAGTGAGGTCATGGCCAGCCAGGATTTGGGTAAGGGATGTCACCTCACAGGTGTGACACTGCTGTCTGAGCACAGAGCTGCTTGTAGGGAAGGCTGGAAGGGGATCCAGTGAATCCCAAAGTCCTGGTCAGCATTTTTCATGCAAGGCCCTGTACACGCTGTCTGTACAGCATTCCACTCACACAATTTCCACCTGCAAAACAATTGCCAAATATTCCCATTGAGTTTTCCAGAGAGCCTTCATTCCATGCCCTTCTCCATGCACAGAGAGGTGTGCTCAGGAGAACAGGTCCAATCTTCCCAGTCTTCCTTCAGTTCCAATCTTCCTCCAGGTGCAGAATTCTCTTATGGAAGGGGCTGCATTGCAGAGGTTGAAGAACACCCACCCCCATTTGAACTTGTAATTAAACACAGCATTTGGCCAACTTTTTATCAAGAGCTCTTGGAGCCTTTGGGATGAAATATGCTATTATGATTGTAATTTGCTCGTAATTATCTGTTGATTAAAGCCAGCAGGAATGTGTGTCACTATCCACAGCTCCCTGCTCACAGGGTCAGGCAGCAATGAAATCTTTCTGCTTTGGGACAGTTGGCTTTGATGTGGAAGTATTTCAGTATTTCAGTATTTCAGCTGTTTCAGTTGAACTGGTGCTCCTTATCCCTCGTGTGAAGGTTTATTGCCATCACCTCAGCTGTTAGGGCTGGAATACAGCAAGAACTGGAGCTGTTGAAGTGGGGATGCAGAAAGGGACACAGCCAGAGGAGATAACTGAAAGAAAAGGAAGAAAGAACTGAAAAGTTCAGGAAAGAACTGAGCTGTTTCTAGAAATGGTTGCCCAAACTCCCCCAGGCAGTGCTGTGGAGATCTTTGCACTTAACATCTCCACCAGCAGCACCCTCTGTGTTTATTTTGGCTTTGGGAGACCAAAGGCAGCCTCTGCAAGCTTGGGCAGTTTGGAGCCTGATCCAAATCACTCCAAACTCAGTGGGAGAAAGTTTCTTGTTGACTTTGACAATGGTTTTTGGAGCAGGTCCCTAGTGATGACTGCACTGGAGCCCAGCCATGGTGACTCTGTTAGAGCTGGGATTTGGCCTTGACAGATGATGGGAAATAATCTAATGGTTATTACAGCACTTATTTCTGCATTTCTATAGCATTAAAAGGCATTCATAAGGCTTTGTTGTATTTTTACATCTCAAAGAAAGAAAGTTGGCTTGGATTGTGTTTTAAAAAATAGCTTACATCTGTCTTGGCTCCACAGAGCAGTTATTGGATTTTGACAACATCTGGAAGGGATATAAAACTTGCACACAAGGAGACGGACTAAGTATAGCAGGGACAAAAGACTTGAACCTCTCATCACAGCGTTGAGCCAAGGGAGAGAAGGGACTAAAGAGGCCTTGTGTGGCTGAGGAAGTGGCAAAAGCCAGCTTCAGCAGGGACAATGGCTGGGAAAGCTGCTGCCAGGGCCAGCCTTTCCTGTTGTCCAAAAAAGTTTTCAAAATTTCCTCCTCCAGCACACTCTGCTTCAAAGCAGCCCCTTGCATTCAGGCTGGTTCTACAGTTTATTGATGTAGTGAGATTATTTTCCAAATGCAGTTAACATTATTTTCATCCTGCAAACCATGTTGGATTAATTCAGGACAAGCTGTGTTTGGTTTTTTTTTCCCTCCTGCTAGAACAGTGTGTTGGGCACTTTTTGGAAGCCAGAGGACCGTGCTGTCTAGGAAGATGTCACACAGAGCCACAGCCACATGTCCCAAGGCCCCAGTGCCACACAAATTCTGGGGAGAAAATCTTAAAAAAAACGATAAAATTTGTTCATAGCAGGAAAATAGAAAATCATGGACACAGCACAGGGAGAACTCTCTCCTCGAAGACATGGGAAAACAGAACAGTTCCACTTAGGGTTGATTCTTTTTTACCTTTAAATTCCTTCTTAGGTTATCAGTGAACAGCACAAAGGGATCAGTGAGACTTCAGAGACAAAACACAGCATTTGAAATATAGAATTCCCTGATTTTAGCCCCAGGATTTGGGCTTGTGCAGACCCTTCTTTATTATTTTCCCCAAAATCTTTCAGAAACTGAAATATTCTGAAAACACTGAAAACTGGAGAAACCCAAAGGGCTTTGTGCTCAATTGACTGATTATTGTCCTCTGAGGGCTTATTGGATCTCATCTGTGGGAAATGGGCTTAGGAATGCACAGAGTCAATTGAGAGAGTTCTTTTGTAGCACTTAATTGAATCTCATCAGCATTTCCTCCTGGTTGTGCAACTGATAGCAAGCTGTGTTCAGGCAGTGTGATTTGCTGGGAAACTTTACCTTTGTATCTCTCTCTCTCTCTCCCTCTCTCTCTCTCTCTCTCTATCTCTCTATAAATATAAATATAAATATAAATATAAATNGAATAAAGCACTAAAATCCTGGAAGGATGACTGCAGAAGTACCAGATCCACCCTGAACAGCTTAAGGATGCAAGAAGTAACATTTTATTCCCTCTGTCAAAGAGCTTGAAAGCAAAGCTCCCCTCGCTCCTGTAACACTTCTCTAGATCCAAGTTTGTGGGGCACCTTGGAGATGAAGGTGGTGTTTGTTCAATGCATGACTGACAAATCTGCCTCCAGATTTCACACCTCCAGGAGTTGGATACCACCAAAAAAAAAAAAAAAAAAAAAAAAAAAAAANGAGAAATTGAATTATTCTCTCAAATCATCAATGCATATTTATTATTTTTTAAAGATACAGTAAGGCAGATGATGCAAAGGATTATAAATAAATGTAAGAGTTTCTGTTTCCAACCAGTTTGCTGGAAGAGAAGGGGTATCCCCAAGTACATATCAGAGCATAGGGACTGATTTTCTGAAACAAGGGCATTTCTAGGGGTTAAATCCAAGGGACTGTGGAACTGTTTGGGGAACTGTGGCAATAAGAGAAATGAGAAGGAGCATTTTTGCAACCAAGTCAGAGGAGATCTCTAGAAAGTGCCAGATAAATGAACCCAGGACAATAAATGGACTCTCAGTGAGGTCTGGGTCATTCAGCCAAACAAAACTTCCCCACAAAGAGTTGAGGTAATGTCATCCCCCCATATCTCCTAATGAGCTCCTAACTTAAAATAATCACAAATCACATCCCAAATCTTTAACAATCCTTGAAAAGAGAGTCCTCAAATTTGTGCCAATCTCTTTTTGTCCCAAACCCACATGAGCTGTGCTGTGAGAACTTGTTGATGTGCAGAACTGAGTAACACTCAAAGCAATGCTAGACACTCAGAGGAATGCTAAAATTCTAAAAATACCCTCAGTTATCAACCAAACACACCAACATATCTGTCTGGAAAGTGATTCAAAACCATCAGAGATTTATTTCAGGTTTTATGTTGGAATTAGCAGGACAAACCCTTCCCCAGTTGAAGTTCTTCCATCATCTTCTGGTAATTGGATACCCTCACCCACGTGTCAGCCTAAATGTCAGTTTGAAAATACAAATATTAAAATATTAACAATGATTTTATATGCAGAGCCATTTAATAGACTTATTGCTATTTCAGGAGCCTGCCAGCATTTTGTGCTTTCTGCTGGCACTGTGACTGCACTCACTGGTGTGTTTGTAATGTTTGCTCAGGATAGTCAGACAAATTCATTAGTTCTAGCTCAGTAGTGCAATATTTCCAATATTTTGATGTTTCTTTTTATTACTCCTTCTCTAGGGTTTTTTTTTCATCCAGTAGAATGTGCAAACAACTTTTAAAGTCACCTGCAGGCTCTGGATTGCAAGCAGCCCCCTGTTCCAATGGTGCTGTGCTCTAAAGTTTGGCAGCAAATCCCTTAAAATCACTTCTGTGCCGTGGGCTCTGTGTCTGAATTGATTTGCCTTTTTTCCCCATGGCAATAAACACCAGAAAGCAACAGGGACCAGTTCCCTGGGAGCCTGTGGCTACTGAAATGCTGGCAGCAGTGCCCTGGGAGGTGCTGTGCTTCAGAGAAAGCTAAAGCAGATCCTGGTGCTGCAGTAAAAGTGGTTTTTGTTCTTCCTTTCACAAGAGGAAGAGCATTAAGCTCTAAAGTTCTGGCCTTGTTCCACCCCATTCTGCTGCCCCAGGTTTTCCCTACAGCTATGATTGCTCCCCATGTCCTGCTTTGGGCTGAGACAGAGTTAATTTTCTTCACAGTTCCTGTTGTGAGGCTCATTTCTGGACTTGTGGCCAAATTTTGACAACGTAGGGATGTTTAAATCACCAATGAACAGCACTTTTATATTTGTAGCTCAAGGCCTGCTCTTCTTCTGAGCCCAGCAGGAAGGAAACTGGGGGTGCAGGAGAAACTGGGAGGGTGCAGAGCCAGGACAGCTGATCCCAGTTATCCAGGGGGATATTCCATGTCCTAGGGCACCATGCTCAGCAATAAAAGCCTCAATAAAAGGAGGGGATGGAGTGGGAAATGTTCAGAGCTGTGGTATTTCTCTTCCCAATAAACATTGTGCAAGATGGAGTTCTGCTTTCCTGGGAATGGCCAAACATCTGGGACACAGGGGATGAACTCCTTGCCCTCCTTTTCTGTGCACTCAGCTGCTGTTTCACCTCTGGAACTATCTTCATCTCAACCTTTTTCTCACTTTGCTGCCTTGATCCCAGTCTGCAGGGTGGGAATGCCACAGAAAAGCCACAATTCCAGGTGAGGACTGTGTGGATCCTGATGCCTTTTTGGGAATACCTAAAAACCAGAGGCCAGACAGAGTTAAGGGACTAAAAAGCAGTTCTATTTATTGAAGGGCCTTCAGGTACATTTTGGGCAGATGAAATCCCCCAGGGCCTACACCCAAAAATGGACCACGGGTCATGGGTTTTTATACTTTTCTAAGTTTGGTCCATTTGCATATTGGGGGTCAATCTCCCAATTCCAGCTCCAGGTAATGAAGTCATTGACCCCAAGTTTGCTCCCCCAGCTCCCTTTAGTTTCCATCTCTGGGGCCTGAGGCAGTGAGGTGTCCTTGATTGCCAGGCCTGGAGAGGAATTGTTGTGTGTGCCCAAAATGGGAAAGCTGCAGCTGACACTGAGTGTGGAGTCTGGAGTTACACACTAAAGAACTGCAGGAGTACAAATACATGGAAAATACACAAGGTAAAATCCTAAGGCATCATTCCCACTGACGCTCAGGAAGTCTCTGCTTGATTTGGAGTAAATATCAGCTACAAGGGGGATTTGTGCTGTGTTTCTTTCCCCTCCCACATGTGTGATTTCTGTGTGAGGCAGTCCCAGCAAGCAGGACACACAAAGCAGGGATAAAAGCAGGCACTGCCACTTCACACAGCTTCGTGGTGGCGGCTCAGCCAACATGACTTTGAGTTTAAGGTTTATGTGAGCAACATCTACCAGGCAGGAAGTGAACTCCAGCAGCTGGAAATATATTTTGATTGCACTCTGATTAATTTCCTGGGGAGAGGGTGGGATGCTCTCATTTTGCAAAAATGTGGCACAGTGTTTTTTGTCCTAATCTGAAGTTTTCCAAGCTGTATCCTTGCAAAGACATTGAAGTCCTCCACAATGGGTATTCAGTTTCAGTTTATTTTGGGACCTAACTCTAACCCCAAAAATGGGATATTTGTAGACATTTTATGACCATTCTAATGATCTCTTTTCTACTGGCCACGGGTGTCTGATAAAGGGAAGCCCCCTTGAAAAAGCAGTCCTAAAATCAATTTTAGCTGGAAGAACAGGAGGGAGAGGGGAAATGCAATTAAGCAGCTACAAGAGAATTGATTTTCACAGGGAGAATAAACAAGTATTCTGTATTTCTCTGTTGAGTTGTGTTCTACTGATGATGGTAATTGTATGGTCCCATTAGCACAGTGTCACATATTTTGCTGTCTGTATAAAGTTATTAAAAAATAATTTCATGTGTTGGAAAACCCTCAAACAAACACCACATGTGCACACACTCAGGAATACATATCCCAGCAGGAGTTAATGCTAAAAGCACACTGACAGCCAGCACTGCTTTTCTATGGATGGTGAAAAAAAATCAATTTTTAAAAGTCTCTCCAATCCTTACCCTGTAATTTCCTGCTCTCCACACACTCCAGCCCCGTGGCAGAAATGGAAAAGCAGCAGCAGCAGTTTGGAAAAGGAAATTTCAATTCCCCAGCACCATCTCATCACTGCCCCATCCTAACATGGGAAGATAGAGGTGTACAAAGAGCAAGTGTGGCACAAATGTGTGAGGAATTCTCCCAAAGTGACATGAGATGAGATGTTCCAGGGCAGGAGCACTCCTGACTGGAATTTGCAGACAGAAATGTTTGTGCCTGTGCAGACTTCATGGAGCATGAACAACGTGACAGCCACAAACTGGCTGTGCACAACCAGGTGTAAGCCCTGCTTAAGGTTGTAAACCCTGAAAAACTGGTTTAACAGTCTGAATGTCCTGCCAAAGTCACCCATAAGTTTTTGAGTATTTTCTCTGACTTTCGTTGTCAATACAACTCCTTAGCCTCACCCACCATCCCTGTCACTGCTAGTAATGAAGGGGTGGGACTGTTTTGGGGCTAGGAATGATTTATTGCTCAGATAAACATCAATCTCAGAGCTGTGAGATTTTAGAGGAGCAAGCATTCAGCCATAGCTCAAGAGCAGTCACAAGTTCTTTGTTACAAGGCAATACAGAACTTTCTAACCCAATGGACAGGTGCCACAGGTTTATTTTGCTTTTCTAACTTATCAGCTTTACTTACTTCTGCTGCACTGCAGATACTTTTATCCAATGGCTTCTGTCCCACATGCACACATTTGCTTCTGTTATAACTTCTAAACTCTCAGCTCCCTCCACACAACCACAGCCCTACACTATAAACCCTTCAGCATCTTATCAATGCAGTTTCTCACTTACTTAAGGCATATTCTTACTTACAACTATAGAAACATAAGTTTATGATTTTTCTGCCTAATGTCTGTGTATTGTATTTTTACATCAATCCAAGCTTCTTCCAAGGCTGCAGATCAAACTCTTCTGTGTCTGTGGAAGTTTCTGTTTTATTGGTTTACACAACCCACCACAGCCAGAGCTGGAGTTCAAACACCTAAAATATAGATTTGATGGGGGTATTCCCCAGCTGAGTGTGTGGGGAAAGAAATGTCTTAAGGACTAGAGAAGCCATGAAAAAATGCCATTAATTTCACCACAAACACCATAATAGCAGCCAGCTCTTCCCAGGCCTGTTTCATCTTTCTCCCTTCACACACAGCAACTCCTGCTCGCAGCTGTGACCCCTCCTCTGCTGTTGTTAACAAGCCTAAAGTTGTTTAAAAATCACCAAACCGTGTTCCTACAGCCCCAAAGATTCATGGACTCCATCCTGCAGGTTGTTCCTGGCCCTGTGGGGATCCAGCATGGATGGTGTGGATTGTTTGGGTTACACAGCAGGGATTTCGGAGCCATGGGGGTGGAAATCCCAGGAAGTTTCCAGTGATGGAATTTCCAGCAGTCTCAGCCATCCACTGCCCCTCTGGCTGGTCCCAAGCAATCCAGGGAATGCCCTGGCAGCTGATTTCTCCAGCTCCTGGAAATTCCATGGCATTGGACATGCTGGGGATGCTCCATTTACTCAGCAGCTTCTCCACTTGCTTAAATCACACTTGATGGAATTCCCCCTTAAAACTCTCTCCTTACTCCATTCTATAAACCAATTTCAATCCCTGATGGGCATTTATTCCAATTCTTGACAGAGAAGCATCAGTGGAGCAGTAGCTGTAATGCAAACTAAATTTATTAGTGAGATAGAAAAGCCAATATTGCTGAAATTTGTGATTTCAGGTGCCTGTCCTCAATAAATGGGAAAAGGATTTCTCTCTGGGAAATGCTGGGCAACAGTGCTCTGGAAACCTGGTGAGTCTCTCAAACTGAGCACCCAGAATTACCAAGTTCTTTTGAAAAGGGATCCCATGTCATTTTAGAAAGAGCCAAAAAGTCTTGCAGTCTTTGCTTTATGTCTTTTTGAATAAGGACCTCCCAAAAGTTCAGATGCAAAGTGGTTGTTTGGAACTACTAGAGGAAATCAGAGCACACCTTATTAAAATTTGTTTTTGGCAGCAAAAAAAAATGTTTTCACTACACTACAGAGATTGCCAGTGTAAAGAAAATTTCTGCCTTGCTCTGATAAGAACATTTAAAATAAAAGTCCGGTAGGTAAGAGATAAATTGAAAAAAACAAAGCTGATAATATTAATTAGCTATTCATGTAAAGAAAAAGGACACAGAACTCAAACACAAAAATATGTTTGAGATTCCAAACTGTTTTCAACTTTTTACAAGCTGGTATAAAATCCTCATGAGACTGGTTTGTTTGAAGACTGATAACTGAGATAAAAATGAACAATGTGATTCTGGGTTTGAAAGTCAAAGAGTTAGGGATTGATCCTATCCCTCAGAGAGATAAACATGGTCTATCTTACACTGTAATTATTTGTACCCTTACCAGTGGGCAGGAACACACAAAAGTCTTGGAAACCCAAAGCTGTAACTTCAAAAGATTTATGATTTCCTTGGGAGGATGAGGGAAGGGAATGGAGGCAGCACAGCTGTTTCTGCAAATGCCTCCTTGCTTCGTAAAAAAGATTCAAAGTGAACACAAATTATATTTATATAATATATATATCAACTATAGCTCCTGCTGTCCAGTGATGTTTGGAGCTCAGAATGATTTTGGCTCCTTTCAAACCTTCTTTTGATGGTGTTTTAATTCTCTGCTGACTTTCCTCCATTCTCCTGCTTGTCTCTGCCTTCAGCAGCCATAAAAAATGTCCTGGCAGATGCATGAGCTCTCTGAGAAGGTTAAATGTTGTCAAGCACCTGCTCCTCTTGGTTAATGTCTGCAGAAGTTTATTCCCACCTCCTAAAAATGCTCTTCAGTGTGTGATTGATGATGTCTAACACCAGCTGTCCTGAAATCTCATCCTATCACACAATAAATATTATCCAGCCTCCCCTAAAATGAAATAAATTAACCAGCTTCCCCTTTTCCTGAGGCTAACAGGGAGCCTGCTTTTTGTGGGAAGCAGTATCAGGAGGATTCTGTGGCACTGCTGCTCTGGAGAAGGATTTTCCCCAGCTCACTTTGGTGTCCTCTGGCCTCAGAGATGGCAGCATCAGCAAGGGAATGTCACTCCCAGTGTGAGTGGCTGCAGTGCTGCTGCACCCTAAAGGAAAATTGTCCTGAGGTTGGGGCCATCCAAGAGCTCTGAGTGTGCAAAGAAACAACACCACTAAGCCAGTGTCTGCTTCACCTCTTTTGCCATCCTATGGACTGGTTTCCTTTAGTCAAGGAATTTGGAACTGGAGATATTTAGCTGTTAAAAATATTTCAGTTTCCCCTTTGGTGACCTCAGCAGCTGCACACACAAATGCACTCACACGTGCATGTGTGATGGAAAAAAAAAAAAAAAAGTGAGAACGTGGTAGTTTAAAAAAAATTTTGCCAAGGTTGAGAGGTTTTTTTTGGTTTTGTTTTTTTTTTAACTAGATGTCAGGAGTTTGTGAATTCTTCTCCAGATGTCTCAGCACTTGTAGGCATGATATAAATAAGGTAAGGGATGTTTTATATGAAGTAAATGGCTGGAAGAGCAGACTGCAAGAACAGTACCAGGAAAAAAAATGAAGAAATGCTAATCTGAGGGCTGTGAGCAAAACCACAGGAATATTTAAATTCAGCATCACTGTAGTAAGAAAATCCATGTGGAGAAGGAGAGGCAGAATCACAAGACTTAATAATAAAGAGCAATTCTGGGGTCCTGCCAGGCCCTGGAGACAGTAGCAATCATCATCTTTCCAATGGACATGTTCTGATGATGGAAAGGCCACGTGGTGCTCACATCTGCACAGATGCTCTGGAAGCTGCCCTGGCACCCTGACAGCATTCCTGGAGATCAGGAGAAGTGCCCAGGAGCATGGAAGCACTCAGATTTTCTGGAGGATGATGTTCTGATTACTCTGAGTTTTGGGAGTGATGCTTCTTGTTCATTCCCCAGTCAGCATCTCCTGGGAAAACGCAGAGCAGTGAAATTAGATAACAAAAACCAGGCTAAAGAAATATAATTTTTAATGCTGGCAACTTGCAGAACTGGTGAAGACACCCTGGTTTAGGTTTGGGGAGAAACATGAAATCATTTTCCACTGCAACAAATTCAAAATGCTGAAATCAAAATTGGAATTTTTCAGAGCTATGTTAAAAGGCTAGATAGGCATCTGCTATTCAAATTAATGGAATTATTTAAAGCAGATTATGTAGCTTTGTGTCTTGGAAGCTTTTCACTAGATCTCTCAGATAAGAAAGTTAGCAGTGCTTCATCCTTCTCTTTGAGTGTGCAATCAAGCATTTAATGGTCTGTCATTTCAAATTCATTGCAAACTACCATTTTTAATCTAACTAGTAAACTGCTCCTCGATAATGTGGGCTGGATCCCTCTGTAAAAGTGGAATATTTGGGCTTTACTTCAAGAAAGGCAAGTTTGGGGATATTTTGCTTTCAAAAGGACACATTCCCTAAGCTCTTTTGGAGCGAATGATTTTGTTAAATGATTTTGTTAAATTACTTGTTTCTCTCCAGTCTCAAGGGATCAGAATGTGGGTTCTGTGCATGCAGAAAGGTGTTGAGGCTCCTCACAGGCACTAAGGATTCTAAGGGTGAATTTATTTGAGACTTGTGAGATTCAGAATGAACAGCTGCAGGTGGGATAACACAGAACAAGTCAAAACCCCACCTGCTCCAACCTCTTCATCCTCATTGGTCCTGATATTTAAAACAAAGAAAATTTGAGTGAATAGTTTCTCTTCCTGTTGTTCCTGAGGAAATAGGTGCAGTCTGGAGCTCTGTAATATAAGCTTTGGGATAAGAGGATTGCTTGTCTGTACATTACTGGGGCTGGAAATGCAGTTCTAAGCCCTAAGTAATGAGATATTAGAAATCCTATTAGGAACCCTATGGTTAAACATTAACCAGGAATCCCATGGTACCATTGAACAGACAGCTGCTACACAGCCACCAAGGCAATTTCAATGGCAAAGCCATCTCCAAACTCACTGGCAACTGAAACAATCAGGAACAAATTTGGGAGCTAAACCCACTGAACTCTTCAGGGAAAAGCAGGTGAGGTTGATCAGTGTGTCAGACACAGGGATGTTCACAGACAGAGGAAAGGAAAAGCTGCTTTAATGTTGTTTTTGGGAACCCCTTTGCATGGCAGGCAGGGCTGCCCTTGAGCTGCACTTCCTCCAGTGGTGAACAAGGTCCAGCCCAGCCCCTCTCCTCCGTTGGAGAAGGAGATTTGAGTTTTTATATTTTCCATGTATTTGTACTCCTGCAGTTCTTTAGTGTGTAACTCCAGACTCCACACTCAGTGCCAGCTGCAGCTTTCCCATTTTGGGCACACACAACAATTCCTCTCCAGGCCTGGCAATCAAGGACACCTCACTGCCTCAGGCCCCAGAGATGGAAACTAAAGGGAGTTGGGGGAGCAAACTTGGGGTCAATGACTTCATTACCTGGAGCTGGAATTGGGAGATTGACCCCCAATATGCAAATGGACCAAACTTAGAAAAGTATAAAAACCCGTGACCCGTGGTCCATTTTTGGGTGTAGGCCCTGGGGGGTTTCATCTGCCTGAAATGTACCTGAAGGCCCTTCAATAAATAGAACTGCTTTTTATTCCCTTAATTCTGTCTGGCCTCTGTTTTTAGGCAGCCCAAAAAGGCATCAAAGGGAGTTCCCATCAGTGATTTCAGGAACCTCCCGGGTTGTTCCTGCCCTGCTGTGTGTCCCTCCCAGAGACACTGGGCTGAAATCCCCCTCAAGGATCAGGGTTTAGGGTGAGGCTGCTCCTGTAGAGTGTCCCTGGGCAGATGGCCTGGAGCAAACCCTACTGAATGTCACCTGTCCTGCCCTCCCTCAGTCCTGACCCTTGGTGTTTCTCATCCATCCCCAGGTGAGCTCTGTGACACAGAGGGGACACCCCCTCCCCGTGTCCCCTGCCTGTCCTTCCCCCATCCCTCATCCCAGCACTGCAGCCAGGGTAGCCACAGAAAACACAGAAACACAGAAAATACAGTTTTACTCTGAAATGTCTTGGAACGTGGACATGGTTTTCATTTTCTGCCCTCCTTCACATGAGAGAAACTCTGCTGTTAGTGGTAGAATGAAAATGCTTTCCCAAAGCAAACAACTCTCCCCAGACTCATTTCCTTTTCCAAATGTTTCCTCTTGCTGTCAGTATTGTCCTGTGGCTCTTCAGCAAAGTGTACACTACAATTTTAGATGAATAAACCTAATAATCTTCAATTTCCTTAGACTGTCACAGACAATGAATAACTTGCTGCCTACCTGAGGGCAATATTAAAATTATTTGATGACGTATGGGATGAGCAGGAGGAGGTGACAGAAGGAGAGCTGATTTTGTCCCTGGTGAGTTTTTGGAATTTGGGTCTAGGCAGTATTAAAATTTAACAGGACACTTGCCTGGATCTCTGGTGCAGGTGGAGACAAGAATGTGCAAGGCTTTGATGTCTGAGATTGAGCATAAAAAAGGGTCAGGAAGAGCAATCAGATCTCAGCAGAGATCCCTGCCCTGGCTGGGATCCCAGAAAACCCAGGAGAAATAATCAGATCTTTCAAAGTATGGAGAGCAACCCAACAGAAACTGGGAAGTGCCCTAAGTTTGGGGCTTTTTTAATGTTCAATCACAAATTCTCTGAGCATTCTCTGATCACAGCTGGTGACTGGATTGGGCTCAAAGATATGGGACTCCAAATTCAGCTGTAGATGCAAAAATTGCCAGTTGACTCTTATAACACCATTTTACTCAGCCCTGCCTGTCATAGGACCTTAGGCTTTCTGTGATCCCTCTGCTGGATCTGGTTTTATTCTTCTTTCTGACCCTTTTCCAACCATTTTTGGTTGCTGCCAAATAAAAGTTATCACCAGGTTTTACCAACACTTATGTATTATTTTGGAACACCGATAATTTCTCTTAAATTGAATTGTTATTCAGAATATGAAAGTCAGTGCCTGCTGAAAAAGAGAGTTTGACAAAACTAGGTGTCTTTTCTTGAGTGATGTTTAGATAAAAGGGGTTCTAACATTGTGGAAATGTCATTTTCTCCCAGAAATATCCTATTCTTATTATTTATTGTAGCAGAAGAGGCCTAACCACATGAATAAGGTAAGGCATGCTGGGAGACCTAATATCTTTTATTAGGCCAGATGATCCATCTGGAAAGGAGTCAAAAACTGTTTCTGTTTCAGGCCTGAAGCAGGAGCTGCATGCCCCAAACCCTGTTGTTTACCAGTAATAGCAGCTGGTACAATAAAAATTATTGTCATTTCCTCCTTCCTTACCTGCCTTGATTTTTTATTTCACAGTTTTCAATGTGCTCCTTTGAATTTTAATTATTTTTTGTTGGAATTAGAAGAGAACAGGCTTTTTAAAAAGCCAGATTCAGGATAGGATTTTAAAAATGGGAAGATTTTGTTCCATTTAGAAGCAGAGCTGAAGTGTTAAAATCTCACTGTCCTTCAGGGCAGAGAATCCAACTCCTGCTCCTTTCACCTCAATACCTGATTTCTCAGTGGGACAATCCCTAATATTGTCTTTTCCACTTCCTTACCAATAATTAGGTCCATGCTGATGGGCCAGGCTTTAGGGAACAGTCTCTGTGAGAAGAGCTGAGTCCAACAGCAGGAAGATGGGATAACACTCATTCTCCTGGCAGGGATAATCCAGGAGGATCAGAGCAGCCCCAGGTGAGCACTAGGACAGCAAGGTGGACACTCAGGTCCTGCAGGCCGTTTTATCCCAAGGTTTTCTCTACCAGGTACCAATTTTGATCAGAAGAATCCATCCATAACATTGCCCATAAAGAGCCAGCCTGGCCCTTGGGTGGGGAACAGGAAGATGGAGGAAAAGTGGACACAGAATTCACAGAATTCACAGAATCACTGGGTTGGAAGAGCCCTTCAAGATCATCGAGTCCAACCCAGCCCCAACACCTCAACTAACCCATGGTACCCAGTGCCACATCCAGGCTTTGTTAAACACATCCAAGGATGGTGACTCCACCTCCTCCCCAGGCAGAACATTCCAGAACTTTATCACTCTTTCTGTGAAAAACTTTTTCCTCATATCCAACCTAAATTTCCCTTGGTGCAGCTTGAGGCTGTGTCCTCTGGTTCTGTCAGTGCTGCCTGGAGAAAGAGCCCAACCCCACCTGAGCACAGGCACCTTTCAGGAGCTGTAGAGAGTGATACGGTCACCTCTGAGTCTCCTTTTCTCCAGGCTGAACACCCCCAGCTCCCTCAGTGATTCCTCACAGGGTTTGTGCTCCCAGCCCCTCTCCAGCCTCGTTGCCTCCTCGGGATGCACTCGAGCATCTGAACATCCTTCCCAAACTGAGGGGCCAGAACTGGACACAGCACTCAAGGTGTGGTCTCTCAGGCCCTGCAGGCTCTTTTCTCCCAAGGTTTTCTCTACCAGATGCCACCTTTGGTCACCTTTGGAGCCATCTTTAACACTGCCCATAAAAAGCCAGTCTGACCCTTGGGTGGAGAACACGAAGATGGAGGAAAAGTGGAGCAGGTTTAAGAAAAGCAGTGTTCTCAGGGCTGTTTGTTGAGCTCCACAACGCTTCCCTCAGCTCTCTTCCCAGGGCTGGGACACAGGGGTGCTGGGCTGGGAATGGAGCAGGCTGCAGGGAAATCAGAGGATGTTTTTCACCCTGGCAGGGGGCTGTTTGTGCACGGCTGGGATGAGAAAAACCCTGTTTGCTTCGAGGCAGGGTGCTGCTTGTGTAGTGAGCCGAGGGCCTGGCCATGGGGAGAGCAGGCTCTGAGCAGCCCCAGCTGCCAGGGGACTTTGTTGTTCTTCCCATCCTGGGAGCTGAAGCATGGAGAGAGGCAGCCTAACCTTTTGTTCCAGCTGCATTTTTCCCATTTCATGTTGGTTTGTGGTATGCTGAGCAAACTCCTGACATCTGGAGTCCCAGCAGTGCCTGGCCCCTGAGCATAGTTTCCATTACAAGCCAGACCCCCCTCTCAGCCTTTTTATTTGCACAATAACAACACCCTGGTTCTGCATCCCTCTGTGCAGTGGCTGGTTCCCAGAAAACCAAAGACACTTCAGTTCCACCTGGTTCTCTTCTCCCTCCTGTATCCTGCCATTTGCAGGATGGATTGACTGTTATCAACTATTTTCTGTCTATTCAAGAACTTAATTTAGAAATTCCTGTGATGTACATGGCTGAACAGAAAGCCTCAAGGAAGGGATTTCTATTTTGCCTCCTTTGGATTGGCTGTATCCCATTCCTTAAGCTTGATCCAGATAAATGTTGTCACCCTGCACTGGCCAGACTGGGAAACTGAGGCACTGGGGAGTGAAGGAGACAGGGCAAAGTCTACACCCTGTTCGGGCTCACATTCTGATCCCTAAATCCATTTCTCATTTCCCAAGGGCATCAGGAGACATCCCAAGAACAAACCAGAGTTCTGGTTTGACAGGAATGGCAGAATTAACGTTTCCTTACAGGAGTTCTCCAGAAAATCTAATCTTAATTCTTCCTTACTGTCTTTAAACTGAGACCAAAGCAGTTTTGTCAAGTGAGAAGATGTGAAATTTTGGTTTGTGGTGTTGTGTTGTGTCTTTGCTGAAATGGTGTGAGGCAGACAAGGATTTGGGGCTGAACACTTGCCCATCAATCCCCTGGGAAGCACCAAGTTTCTGTTGCCCTGGCACTGGCACAGAGGGGTGCCTGATGTGTCCATCCCTTGCCGAGACCATAAAATCAGATTTTAATGATAACCCCCTCACCTGGCTGCCCTCAGTGTGAACAGCAGGAGCTGCTTGTGGGACTGGGAATCCATAGGGGCTTTCCAACCCAGGAGGGAAAATATGGTGACTTTTCAAATGAGTCAAAGAATGGCAAAAGCCCAAAACCCAATATAAAACAAATGCAGTGAAACATAATGTAATTTCTGGGTTTAGCTAGTCTTCTACCAACAAAAATGAAACACAGAAAACCTCAGAAGTTATTACCTCTTTTAAAAATTTAGTTAAATAACATAAACAAATTCCCCCCCCTAATTACAGGGCAGGAATTCAGAGGCTGGGCAGTGGAACTGGCCCAGAGGCAGGCAGAGCAAGGCAGGGCAGACAGGAGCAAAGGGAAAATGAGCTCTGAGCACACAGCCCTTGTAGCCAGCCAGGAGCACTGAAGATACAGAGCTCTTCAAAACATAAACCACTACAAATGTTCCCCCACAAATGCAGCTGATGAAATCTCACTGCTTCTTTCTCCTTCTCCTTTTTTTTCCCTCCCCCTACAGCTGCATTTTGTGAATAGTCCTGAATTCTGTTTTGTCACTTGCACTGTGCTCTCCCAATTAGAATCACAGAATCTTTTAGGGTGGAAAAGACTCTTTAAGATCATTGTGTCCAAATATTAACCCAGCACTGCCA